>JAXLNO010001545.1:1093656-1225974 GCA_038087875.1 Malacoraja senta
GAGTTTCTCCAGCATTTTTGTCTACCCATTTACACAAGTTCTGTTATCCCACTTTGCTCACCCACTCCCTACACATTAGGGGCAATTTTACAGAGACAAGTTAACCAACAAAGCCAATGCATCTTTGGGATGAAGGAGGAAACCCACACGCTTGCAGGGAGAATGTGCAAATTCAACACAAGCAGAGCCCAACGACAGGGTTCGAACACAGATCTCTGGCGTGTGAGACGGCAAGCTCTGGATGCTCTTGATTCCTTCCACATTCCAAAGGTGTGCAGGAACCTATTTCAGACCCAACCCAAAACATAATATTTTCATTTTATCCCGAGATTCTATCTGACCTGTTGAGTTACTCCAGCTTTTTCTGTCTATCTTCAGTTTAAACCAGCATCTGCAGTTCCTTCCTACACACATACTATACGATAGAACTTTATTAATTCCAGGAGGGAAATTGTGTATGTGTGTGTGTATATATATTATATATATACACACACACACATATATATTCATATATAAATATACACTGTTTTGTTTTCTCATTTATAACATTGTTTACAGAGTACGATGTTTACATATTCTGTTGTGCTGCTGCAAGTAAGGATTTCATTGTTCTAACTGGTAAGTGAGAGAATAAAACACTCTTGACTTACGCCGCTAATGTGTGGGATAGAACTAGTGTACGGGTGATCGGTAGTCGGCGTGGACTCGGTGGACCTAAGGGCCTGTTTCCACGCTGAATCTTTAAAATAAACTAAATACACTAAAACCAGAGGGAGTCTAAAGAAGGATCTCTACCCGAAACGTCACCCAATTTCTTCTATCCAGAGATGCTGGCTGCTCCATGGAGTTCCCCCGCACAATTAAAGCATGGAATAGTCTTCACCCTACCATAGTTACCCAACCAGGTGCAACTACATTTTAGGTAGCTCTTTTTTCCACAAGAACCCTTTTTTTGCTTAAGTCCAAGTCAAGAGTCAAGAGAGTTTTATTGTGATGTGTCCGAGATAAGACAATGAAATTCTTACTTGCTGCAGCACAACAGAATATGTAAACATAATACAGAACAGGAGGTAAAAGTTCAGTGCATTTATATACCATAGACCATATATATATATACACAATGTATAAACAGATAAAGTGCAATAGGCTGTTATTGTTCAGAGTTTGGTGATGGACCCTCCACCACCTCCAGTTTAAATTCCATTTAGAATATTTTTGGAGGAACAGGAAACCAAGAAGCAAGAGTTACTCCAGGGAGTTACTGCAGCTCGGAGTGATTCTGCGTTGGTTTTCAGCGGTCGCGGCGAGGCGGCAACTGGACAGCAATGGAGGCCAGATCTCCCACAATGCAAAGGTAGAGAGAAAGTGCCGACCAGTTGCCGTGGCAGTGCGCATGTGCAGGGCGGCCGATGACGTGCGGGCCGTGGTTGTGCACATTTGCTGCGGGTGGATGTGCTGGCCGTGGCAGTGCGCATGAGCAAGGCGGCCGGCCGTGCCGGCGGATGAGGAGCGAACGGGAGAACGAGAGAGAGAGAGAGAGAGATAGAGAGGGGGGCCCGCTCAGAGTTGAACGATAGGTGTCCCGGGTGCTTGCCAAGCCGGCCAAAATTACACAACTTTTAGGTTGCCCGGCAGGACGTTAGGTGGCCATTGGCACTGGGCGACCGCTAATTTCGAGCCCTGGAATGGAAACTGACAAGTAGGGAACGCCGTCCCCGTGCGTAATTCCCCCCCCCCCCCAATTTCCATCACTGGGTGGAGGAGGGACTGAGAGAGAGGGAATGCTAAGGCTACCTGAACTGAGAGCAATCATTATTCATACCACTGCGCTGTAAGCTGCCCAAGTAAAATAGGAAATGCTGTTTGTCCAATTTGCGTTTAGCCTCACTCTGACAAAGGAGGAGACCGATGACAGAAAGGTCTGTGTTGCAATGGAAGGAGAATTAAAATATCCAGAAATTGGGAGATTAGTTTGGTTCATGCGGGCTGAGAGAAGGTGCTCCGCGAAATGTTCGTCCAGTCTGCGATTGGTCTCACTGATGTATAAGAAACAATATCTTGAACAACGGATACAGTAGATGAGGTTGGAGGATGTGCAGGTGAACCTCTGCCTAACCTGAAAGGACTGTCGGGGTCCCTGGACAGAGACGAGGGAGGAGGTAGAGCGACAGGTGTTGTATCTTCTGTGGTTGCAGGGGAAAGTACCTGGGGAGGGTGTGGTTTGGGTGGGAAGGGATAAGTTAACCAGGGAGTTGCGGAGGGAACTGTCTCTGGTGGGATCCCTTTGGAGGTGGCAGAATTTTCAGAGGATTATGTGTTGTATGTGACGGCCGATGGGGTGGGAGGTAAGGACTAGGGGGACTCTGTCTCTGTTGCTGCGCAGATGTCGCATAGATAGAATAGGGGATAGGGTCTTTGTTGGAAGCAGGGTGGGAAGAGGTGTAGTCGAAATAGTGGTGGGAGTCAGTGGGTTTGTAATAGACGTCAGTCAATAGTCTCTTTCTGTGAGGTCTAGAAAGAGGAGGGAGGTGTCAGAGATGGTCCAAGTAAATTTGAGTGCAGGATGAAAATTGGTGGTTAAGTTGATGAAGTCCATGAGTTCTGCATGGGTGCAGGAGGTAGCACCGATGCAGTCATCAATGAAATGGAGATAGAGTTCGGGGATGGGGCCAGTGTATGCCTGGAACAGGGATTGTTCAACATACCCTACAAAGAGGCAAGCATAGCTGGGGCCCATGCGGGTGCCCATACCTATGCGGAGTCAAGGGATATGGTGAGAAGGCAGGAACAGGGTACTGATTGTGGCTGATCTGCCATGATCACAGTGAATGGTTGTGCTGGCTCGAAGGGCTGAATGGCCTTCTCCTGCACCTATTGTCTATTGCCTTGGACTTGGAGGTAGTGGGAGGATTCAAATGGGAATTTGTTAAGGGTTAGACAGAGTAGAATGTTAGTAGAGGGTAATTGAATGGTTCTGCGGTCGAGGAAGAAACTGAGGGCTTTAAGGATTCCTGGTGGGGGATGGAGGTGTAGAGTGACTGAACGTCCATAGTAAAGATGAGGAAGTGGGGGCTCAGAGAGCAGAAATAATTGAAGAGACAAAGGGCATGTAAGATATCTTGGACATAGAGTGGAGAGATTTGACCAGGAAGATAGGATGGAATTGAGGTATGTGGAAATCATTTCCGTGTGACAGGAGCAGGCAGAAACAATGGGTCGGCCGGGACAGTTGTCTTTGTGGATTTTGGGGAGAAGGTAAATACGGGCTGTGCGGGCTGGGAAACGATAAGTTTGGGGGCTTTGGAAGGCAAAGAGCCAGAAGTGATGAATTCAGCAACGTTGTGTGAGATTAAGGCCTGGTGCTCATCTGGGGATCAGGGTCCAAGGTTATTGTAGGTAGGTGGAGGGGTCTGACAGTTGTCGCCTGGCCTCAGCGGTCAGCGCACCAAACTACCACAGCACCTCCCTTGTCGGCAGGTTTGATTATAATGGCAGAGTGAGCAGAGGGCTGTTCGTTCAGAGGGGGTGAGGTAGGAGTAAGTAAGGGGAGTGGAAAAGTTGAGACGGTTGCAGTTAGAAATAAAGAGATCTAGAGAGGGAGAAGGCAGTACTGCGGAGTCTAAGAGGAGGGGGATGGTGGAGATGGGAGAAGGGGTCATCACCGGGTGGCGAGGTGGGGGTTGGGGTCAGAGGATGGCCGGGGAGTGGACAAAGGCCGAGGCGAGATCTGGTGGGAGGGATGGTGGGTGTTCAGAGAGGAGGGGGCCGTGAGGACAACTGTATGGTCGGGGTAAACCTGGTTAAAAGCAAAGATACTAGAGCAAGAGCAAGAGCAAGAGCAACTCGGCAAAAAAGCATTAAGTAGGTCATGGGTAATTTTTTTGCGGAATCAGCTTCCTTCATGGCGTCCACATCTACAACGTGCTGTTCTCCTATAAATTGCTCGAATCGCCAATGCAGACGACCCAACCTGTCTTTCTTCAGGTTCCCCACTAAAAATGAAAGGTGAGAACAAAATTATTACTTTCTTTCGTGTAATGAAAATATTATTTAGCCTGCCCGATCTCTCTGTATAGCTCAGATACTCGAGTCCTGGTAAGTCTTCTCTGCACTTTCTCACTTAATGACATCAAGAGCATGTTATCACGAGGGCTTTGTTGTGGAAGGACAAAGGTTGTCACATAATTTCTTTCTGCCTCTGTGATCTCATACAAATTCAGCTGAACATCTACATTCTGTTGCACATGTGCAGCTTCCATATCTAAGGGAACAACGACATGCCATGAGGAGCACACATTAAAGCCTTAATTTCCTTCCCAATGTATGATGACTGTAACCATATACAAATCTATTCTTATGATCCCAACAATGTATTATATTATATTACATCATTTTTTAAACTTTTATATTAATGTCTCTGTTAATAAATCCAGCATCCTACTTGCTTTATTAATTGCTCTGTCAACCTGCCCCTCCTCATCAAGGATTTATGCACACATACTGTATACCCTTGTCCCTGATGCTGGAAGGCCAAGTAAGTATGTGTATATGTATGTATGTGTATGTATGTGTGTGTGTGTGTGTGTGTGTGTGTGTGTGGTGTGTGTGTGTGTGTGTGTGTGTGTGTGTGTGTGTGTGTGTGTGTGTGTGTGTGTGTGTATCACATCTATTTTAAATGATAATCAGTAGATGCTGATTTATTTGCATGTATCTGCTAAATCCATTTCATTTGTATACTTCTAATTTTTATTTTGTCTTGGCAGTGTCACACAACATACAGGCTGAACATTCTACTCTGACCTGATGCCACTTTAGTTGATCCTGCCTCATATTCATCCACCATAAAGCATATGACCCTTCTACGTCTGACCGTCTCCTCGATGGTACCTTCTGAATACTTTCTAGCATTCTGTGAAGTGTGTGAGAAAGTGTTTCACACAGAATTTGACGATGCCAAAATGACGAGGAACAACATTTCCCATCTAATAAACACGGCAATACACCGGAATACAAGGACATGAACTTGTGATGCCATAGAGTCAAGGCTAGAATTGCAGCAATCTTTGTGAGTGTTCACATACATTATGGACTCAAATTTAAGAATAGAAAAATGCAGGACATGATCATTAAAAGGAAGTTTAAGAAAGTTTAAAAAGTGGCACATAAGTATATACATAATTTTCTTAAATTATTTATTGAAGTAATACACTTGTTTATATACAAAATGTGAAATTGTAATTTGTTAGCCGCACAAAATAATGCAAATGTCGATTTATTTATTATTGTATATACGTTGGACATTTTCTCCTTTGAGGTGAGCAGGGGTGGGGCTATCATTGTTTGAAATACGTGTAATTTTACATCTCTTTCATTGGGTTAGCTGGTATGCGAAACACTGCAAACCTGTATAACTCGCACTCAAAATGGTGTAAATTAAGTAAATCTTACCATGAATGACAGTAATAAAAAGCGTTGCTTGTTTATGAATTTCGATGTTGAATTATTTAAAATTGATTCGGTTGGTGCAATATCTGCGGGGCCGAGTTATTTTTCGCGCTTTAATGGTGTCGGTGAAAGCAGTGCTTCATAATGGGGCCGAAGAGCAATCAGCTGGCGTGGTTTCCTCGGGTCGTGCACACATTATGAGTTGTTATCGAGATTTATATCATAAATAAATCTACCCGAGACGTTGGATCAGCGGCGTGTGATTCCGTTCAGCAACAGCGAGCGCGGAACCGTGCTATACAAAGTCCCCCTGATAGCCCGGGCCTCCGCTGTAAAGGGATAAGAAACAGCTGGGCAGAGCACATGAAGGAAAAAACAACCCAGTGACCCAAAGGCTGTCTCAGAGCCACTCGCTGTATTTGTGAAGCGCAGAGCCCGCGGAAAAGCCGTAATAAAGACGTGTTCTTGAGGTCAGAACGCGTCACAAGCGAACTCGCATGGTAACCAGGTCCGTCCGGGACACTGGAGCCCGTGGGGTCAGACTCCTCTCGGCAGCTGTGACTGGTGCAAGTTCTGGTAAGAAAGGCCGGGACCATAATGTAAGAGGACAATAAACAGGAGGGCACAGCTCTTTCCACTGCCGGATTGGTGGCTCTTAAAAGAGCCGTTTGTTGTCCTTGGTTCCGAGTTTAAGCGCGCTCCCCGCGGATGCGGCGGGCCAGCTGGATGTCTTTGGGCATGATGGTGACTCGCTTGGCGTGGATGGCGCACAGGTTGGTGTCCTCAAAGAGCCCCACCAGGTAAGCCTCGCTGGCCTCCTGCAGGGCCATGACGGCCGAGCTCTGGAAGCGCAGGTCTGTCTTGAAGTCCTGAGCGATCTCACGCACCAGGCGCTGGAAGGGCAGTTTGCGGATGAGCAGCTCGGTGGATTTCTGGTAGCGCCGGATCTCCCGCAGAGCCACGGTGCCGGGCCGGTAGCGGTGAGGCTTCTTCACTCCGCCCGTGGCTGGAGCGCTCTTCCGCGCCGCTTTGGTCGCCAGTTGTTTGCGAGGAGCTTTCCCTCCGGTCGATTTGCGCGCTGTCTGCTTGGTCCGGGCCATTGTGCTTCAACAGTTGTATTACAGCCTGAAATAGAGGCACTGGAATGACGGAGCCGGCTCTGGGGCCGACTTTTAAAGCCTTGGTGAAGGGCCGGCCCACAGCGTGTGATTGGCTGTAGTAGAGATGCAAACATGTCGTTCCCGCGCTGCGATTGGCTGCAGCTCAGTCAGCAACTGGCCGGCAGTTTCAGGTCTGAGGCCGGCGGGGAAATATTATTTGTGACCAAATACAGAGATTTGTGAGCGGCGGGCGGAGCTCAGACAACCAGTGGGGGCACACTGTGGTGTGGTTGGCTACTGGTTCAATTTCGAATCGCCCGCCAATTTAACAGCAAGCGGAACCCCCGCGGTAAATATTCCCTTGTAATTGTGCAGCATTCAAATCTGAATATGCCATGTGGATTTACAGACGTTGCCAAAGCTGACGGAATTCAGCTCTGCCCGAGACTGGAGATACGCGGCTGTTCCCCGGCGAGATTTAGAGTCGAATTCAGTGTTGCTGGATTAAGTAATGTGGTTAAAATGGGAACGGAGATCGCCTGGATAATGAACTACTACAGGTCTCCGCTAATAGTTTGAACCTGCAGGTTATCGGCCTAATCTCACCTTTCTTTATCTGACAACGGCTGAACCCAGGAATCAATCGGTGGTAACACATGGTACCAAAGATTCTCTTTGCACGGTACTCTTTCACTCTCGCCGCACAATAAAAAAGCCCAATGCTGCTGTCTCCTTTTATATACCGCGCCCCGACCTGCTCGAGAAAGGCAGAGGCGAGAAGGGGAAGAGTCAGTCAGAGTGAAGAGAGAGCAGAGAGCGGCCTCTTATCCCCCAGCTACTCCCCCGGTTTGCAACCGCCAATTTTCAACGGTTTGAAAAGACTCAGCGCCCCGCAAACTTTCAGAGGCACGGATTCCATATCAAAGGTCAATCAGTAAAATCATGGTCTCAATACATTCACAAATTCAGACACCAGGGACGGGGCAGCGAATTACCAGGGATCCCAGGTTTAATGGAAAATTATTTCCCATTTGCACTGAGCCTCTGCCTGGGACTGGAACCCGTGATTTAGGAGCAGCTCTTTCCGGATAGATGTGAGTGGCTCTGAGAAGAGCCGTTGGGTTTAGGTCTTTAAAAGTTGATCTTTTTAATTCATTTTCTTGCCGTTTTCTTCGGGACTTTCGCCGCTGGTTTCGGCTTCGGTACTTTTCTCGACTTGACCACATTCACCTTTGTTACTGGGGCCTTCTTGGGGCTCTTGGGCGCCGCCTTCTTGGCCGCCGCCTTCTTGGCCGCTGATTTCTTAGCCACCGGTCTCTTAGGTGCTGGTTTCTTGGCCACAACTTTCTTGGCGGGAGATTTCTTGTTTATAGGTTTCTTGGACATTTTCTTTGCCGGTGGTTTCTTGGATGGGGTTTTTTTGACGGTCGGATTTTTGGTCTTCGTAGCCTTGGACGCCGGTTTCTTGGCTTTCTTTGCCATTTTCACGCCGCCTTCTTTCGCAGCGGCCTTGAAGGAGCCCGAGGCGCCCGTGCCCTTGGTCTGACCAGGGAGCCGGTTTCCAATTTCCTCTTGATGGTCACCTTGATGAGCTTGTGGTACCTTTCAACATCGATACCGCTGGCGGACAATCCCTTCGTTACCGCCACCAGGGACATTCCTCGCCGTTCCCTGGCCAATCCGCACAATCTTGTCGATGCGTTCTCCCAGCTTGGGACCGGCGGTTTTTTCCGGGCGGCCGCAGCATTCTTCTTGGGAGACTTGGTTTTGGGCGGGCGGAGAAGCCGCTTCGGCGGCTGCGGTTTCGCTCATATCAGCGACTCTGCACAAGTTATCTCTCACAGTCAGGACTGGGTGAGAAATGAAGCGAGAGGCGGCGGCTCAGAGCAACTTAAAGGCAAAGAGCGGACGGGGCGGAAACATCCTGTTGACAGCTCCCGGCGCCACTGTGTTTCTCTCTCCTCAAAAAGTCTCCGATTCTCATGAAAATCGGACACTCTTGTGTCCCAGACCGCCCCCCGTCCGTCCTTGAGGCCGGAAGGTTTGCTTTAGACAAAGTTTGACCCGAATTAAATGCAGCATTTTCCATTTAAACTGGTTTCATTGCTGCGCTGAGCGTGTTCTCTGCCCCGATTGCTGACATACTCGCTACTTTTCGACTGAAATGTTAAAACTAACTAACACGTTGCGGTTCGTTCGCACCTCAGGATTGAGATCACTGGCGGGCGAACTTGTGACAGGGAAACATTTTCATTTTCCACCGGAGGGGCTGGGAAATCCGGCGATGTGATGGCACCCACAAACACAGTGACATCAGTCGAAACCGCGGGCCCCTTTATCATGTAGAAACGAGGAACTTCAGTTGCTGGTTTGCAAAAATAGACACCATGTACTTGTATAACTCAACGACAGACAGCATCCATGTGTAAATCCTGTCCTAAATGGAGCCAGAATAGAACCAAAATTTAGCTGAGGATTCATGCATTACAAGGCCTTTTTGGCCAAGTCTGTATTTCAGTATAAGAACCCACAAGCTGCTGGCTGTTGCCAGGAAGTTTAGGTCCCAGATCAATGTTAAGAAATGTATAAGTCTCTCTTCAATTGTCAATATGTATGAGATTCTTGCAGAAGACCTCCAACGTATTGTAAATCCATGTGTTTGTTTGGATTGATGCAAAAGATATGTAAATAATTTTGCAAGCAGTTACCCTGCTGTTTGTTCATTGGCCAAAGTGTTAAGCCTGAGCAGAATTCTTTGAGTTCCACGGTAAATGTTGCATTATTCAGTGGACTAGCTTCCAGAAGCTTCTGCAAGAAACATTGTTTTAGATACACTGTAATTGGTTGGGGGAACTGTCAATAATTTATTGATGTAATTAATATGATTGATTGGACTGTAAAGAGACCACCCCTATGTAGTTCGGCCTCTTAAGGTTCATGGACCTATGAAAGGTAGCCTCATTTTAGATCGGTGTCGATATTCTTGTGGGGAGCTTGGTACTGCGTGACCTATTGGAGTGTGTCTACTTGCATAATGCTGAAGGGCTTGGCCAGGCAGAGATAATGATCGAACCTGCGGTGGTTTAGATATCGTATAGGGGGATTTGCTGTTCATTCTAAAAATAAAGTTTAGTTGGTCCAGTGCTTGTGTCAGTGTTTATTACTGAACTAGACTAGGGGGCAGGGCTCGAAATTAGCGGTTGCCTGGGTGCCAATGACCACCCAAAGTGCCGCCGGGCAACCTAAACGCCGAGTCATTTTGCCCGGCTTGGCACTACAGATACTGGTTTATACCGAGGATAGACACAAAAAACTGTAGTAACTCAGCGGGTCAGGCAGCATCTCTGGAGAATAGGAACTTGACGTTTCGTGGTTGGCGGCGACTGTATTGCGGGGCAAATATATTCGGTGCGGGGTGACGAAGGGTCGGAGCGAATGACGGGCCCCGCACAGCGGCAGCAGCGGCCGCGATAGCGGCTCCATCTCCACCTCCCGCATCCCGCCCGCCCTGAAAGTGGCCGCTGCTTGCAAATCCGCTAACGGCGATAACCGCTTTCAAAACAAACTCTCTCGCACGCCGAGGCCGGGAGGAGGGAGGGAGGGGGATGCCTCCTTCCGCCATTTGAAGCAGCTGCACCTAAGATCCTATAGCTATAGGATCTTTGAGCTGAACCGCTCGGCCCCGCACCTTGCTGTTGCCTGGCGGAGGAGGGGAGGCGGTGGCGAGGAGTTCCCAACTGCCTCCCTCTTTGGCGATGGCACTTGGCGGTGGACAGGGACAGCCAAGGCAGCGGGGTGATGTTGTCCGAGGAGCTCTGACCTTCCTTCCTCCCCACCTCCTCTGCCCCTTCCCCCCTCTCTCTCTCTCTCTCTCTCTTGTATGCCCCCCTCTACCCCCCCTAATCCTGAGACCCCTCCTCTCCATCCCGCACTGATCCCCATTCCCGCCTCTATTCAGTCCTCACTGACATCCCCTGTGCTCCCCTCCCCATCTACCCCCCATCTATTCATCCTGCGCTGATCACCCGATGCACCTCACATTGATTTTCCTGCCACCCCCCCCCATTCATCCTCTACTGTATCCCTCATTCATCCTGTAATGATCCCCTCATTCATCTTTTACTGATCCCCCATTCATCCTGTACTGAACCCCCCATTCATCCTGTACTGATCCCCTCATTCATCCTGTCGTGATTCTCCATTCATCCTGCACATACCCTATGATCCACACTGTACTACCCCCCCCCATTCATCCTACGCTGATCCCCCAATCCATCCTGTACTGACCCCCCCCCATTCAAGAAGAATGGGGGGAACAGTCTGAAGAAGCGCCTCGACCCGAAAGGTGGCCTATTTCCTTCGCTCCATAGATGCTGCCTCACCCGCTGAGTTTCTCCAGCACTTTTATCTACCCCCATTCATCCCGTACTAATGCACCCATTCATCCTGTACCGATCCCCCCCATTCATCCTGTACTGATCCCCTCATTTATCCTGTAGTGAACCCCCATTCATCATGCACAGACCCTCCGATCCACACTGTACTGACCTCCCATTCATCCTGTATTGATCCACTCATTCATCCTGCGCTGATCCCTCCATCCATCCTGTACTGACCCCCCCCATCCATCCCATACTGATCCCCCCATTCAACACAACTGACATCCCCCGTGCTCTCCCCTCACAATTTTACATACTCCAACCAACACGTACTAATTCACCTGCCTCAATCCATCCATTCCACACCGATTGCCTTCTCAACCCCCCCCCCCCTCTCCCGGCATCTATCCACCCCGCACTGATTCACACCCCCCCCTCCCTGATCCTATTGTGCTGGAAATGTCTTCAGAGCGAACATTGACTATGTTTGATAACGGAATGCAATCAAATGTGTTTTAATTCCCAATGTTATTATTTGTTTTAGTCCATAAAGATGGATTAATTAAATTGTGAACACGTGAAACATTAAAACCGCAGTGTTAGATTGTCACTGCTACCGTTGACACGTTATTACAGAATTCATTTTAACGGCCAATCAATGCTCTTAATATGGAGGATCAGTACTGTAGTTATTTAATGAGCAACATTCACAACTATACGTTGGATTTATCCAGGTTTTACTTCTACAGTCGGTCATATACATCACAAATTTGGTCAGGAAATATTTCAGTTGAAATTTAACGTTAATTCTGAAGTGGGAATGATGGAAACAGCGTTTCTCAGTTTTTTTTTTAAATCTGGTGCGTACAAACTGGGTATCTTCATTGCTGTTCACAATACGTACATCTAATCTGAATGTCCGGTAATGTGGTGTTTTGACACCTTTAAACATATTACCAAAAGAACATTGGCTGCGTTTATGTCCTTTGGCCATCTCTTGTCAGTTAATGTAATGTTTAACCTGTCAGATGGGTATAGTCGGTTTTAACAGCTATTATCATAAAATGCCTTTACAAATTTCCTTGCAACCTGTATATTTTGTGATGGATAAATTATGTGGGAAGCGAGAGTGGTTCTGTACCAATAGCAATAACGACCCATGCTATGGCCATGTCATCGTAATTTTCGGCCCTTCACGGAAAACTTGCTTGCATCAATCTGTAGCGTGCATGGTTAAGCATATATGTGACCATGGTCCAGGATTTATTGACACAGGTTGATCATATGCTGAATAATCCAACAATATTTTTGTTTGGAAGTGGAAAGAACTAATAGAAATTGCATTAATTGCAATGTATAAAAAGAGTTGAGATACTGTATTATAATTTTGCTGCATGTCAGTGTGGTATATATCATGTCTTGATTGGTGAATATGTTTAGTTTGTGACTTTATTTGAAGCAAAAATAATACGTGATTGAGCATAATTCCGACTGGTAACTACGCACTTCGTCCAAGCACATTATCGCAAGCGTCATGCAAACCGTCTTTTAAATGGCAACAGGGAAACAAAGTTAAGTGAGAGCACTGGGGGGGGGGGGGGGGGTAGGCTGGAGAAGAGTGTATTTACACATGGAGAAAATGGATAAGTGATGTTTCGGTTCGGGATACACTTCATACTTTCGTGCCTTTAATATGCTCCCTCTGACACAATGTTCACATGGAGTCATACAGCACGAACAAGGCACTGAGGCCCAACTTGCTCCTGCCGACCAATATGCACTAGTTCCATCTGTCTTCTTTCGGCCCATATCCCACTAAACATTTCTGATCCATGTACCCGTCCAAATGTCTTTTAAATGTGATTATAATATCTGCCTCTCCTTCTTCTTCTTCTTGCCAATGGCGTGCACAGCCCAAAGTTGTATGCCAACTTGTTCTATTTGATCTTATTTGATTGTGCACATCAGGTTAAGCGACTTTGAGTCCTGAAAAGCGCTATATAAATAAAATCTATTATTATTATTATTATTATCAGGTTGATTGCTTTGGTTGAAACACGTGAAGGTTGCAATCCCCTCCCTGTACATGCCTCAAACCACCTCCTCTGGCAGCTCATCGGATGGACCCACTACCCGCTGTGTGAAAAGGTTGCTCCTCAGTTTCCTATTGCATCTTTACCCACTTACCTTAAACCTCTGCCTCCTGATTCTTGATTACTTGATTACTGATTCTTGATGTACAGGTATTGTACATTGTATCTGTTCCCATCATCATATTATACCCCTCAATATCATCACCCTTCAGCCTCCTGCACTCCAAGGAACAAAATCCTAACCTGTCTCTCACTGTAGCTCAGGCCCTCAAGACATGGCAATACACTTGTGAATCTTCTGTGCACTTCCAGCTTAAAGACATCCATCCTATAGCAGGTTGCCCAAAACTGAACGCAGTACTCCATTGCAAGATTGGCAACATATTGTACAACTGCAACATAAAATCCCAACTTCTATACCCAGTACCCTGACTGATGAAGGCCAATGCACCATGGCATGGTGGCGCAGTGATAGAGTTGCTGCCTTGTAGCGCCAGAGACCCAGGTTCGATCCTAACTATGGGTGCTGCCTGTACGGAATTTGTACATTCTCCCCTTGACTGCCTGGGTTTTTTCCACACTCCAAAGACGTATGGGTGTGTTGGTTAATTGTCTTGGTATGAACGTAAAATTGTCCCTAGTGTGTGTTGGATAGATAATGTGAATGTGCAGTGGGCTGTATCTCTAAACTAAACTAGACAATAGGTGCAGGAGTAGACCATTCGGCCCTTCGAGCCATTCAATGTGATCATTGCTGATCATCCCCAATCAGTGCCCCATTCCTGCCTTCTCCCCATATCCCCTGGCTCCACTATCTTTAAGAGTCCTAACTAGCTCTCTCTTGAATGTATCCAGAGAACCGGCCTCCACCGCCCTCTGAGGTAGAGAATTCCACAGACTCGCAACTCTCTGTGAGAAAAAGTGTTTCCTCGTCTTCGTTCTAAATGGCTTACCCCTTATTCTTAAACTGTGGCCCCTGCTTCTGGACTCCCCCAACATCAGGAACATGTTTCCTGCCTCTTGCGTGTCCAAACCCTTAATAATCTTATATGTTTCAATAAGCTGCCCTCTCATCCTTCTAAACTCCAGGGTGTACAAGCCCAGCCGCTCCATTCTCTCAGCATATGACAGTTCCTCCCTCCCGGGAATTAACCTTGAAAACCTACGCTGCACTCCCTCAATAGCAAGACTGTCCTTCCTCAAATTAGGGGACCAAAACTGCGCACAATACTCCAGGTGTGGTCACAATAGGGCTCTGTACAACTGCAGAAGGACCTCTTTGCTCCTATACTCGACTCCTCTTGTCATAAAGGCCAACATGCCATTCGCTTTCTTCACTGCCTGCTGTACCTGCATGCTTACATTCATAGACTGATGAACAAGGACCTCCAGATCCCATTGTACTTCCCCTTTACCCAACTTGGCTCCATTTAGATAGTAATCTGCGTTCCTGTTTTCACTACCAAAGTGGATAACCTCACATTTATCCACATTAAACTTCATCTGCCATGCATCTGCCCACTTCCCCAATCTGTCCAAGTCACCCTGCATTTTCATAGCATCCTCCTCACAGCTCACACTGCCACCCAGCTTTGTGTCATCTGCAACTTTGTTAATGTTACTTTTAATCCCTTCATCCAAATCATTGATGTATATTGTAAATAGCTGCGGTCCCAGCACCGAGCCTTGTGGTCCCCCACTAGTCACTGCCTGCCATTCTGAAAGGGACCCGTTAAACCCTACTCTTTGTTTCCTGTCTGCCAACCAATTTTCCATCCATGTCAGCACTCTACCCCCAATGCCATGTGCCCTAATTTTGCCCACTAATCTCCTATGTGGGACCTTATCAAATGCTTTCTGAAAGTCCAGGTACACTACACCCACTGGCTCTCCCTTGTCCATTTTCCTAGTTACATCCTCAAAAAATTCCAGATGATTAGTCAAGCATGATATCCCCTTCATAAATCCATGCTGACTCGGACCGATCCTGTTACTGCTATCCAAATGTGCGGCTATCTCATCTTTTATAATTGACTCCAGCATCTTCCCCAGCACCGATGTCAGGCTAACTGGTCTATAATTCCCTGTTTTCTCTCTCCCACCTTTCTTAAAAAGTGGGATAACATTAGCTACCCTCCAATCCACAGGAAATGATCCTGAGTCTATAGAACATTGGAAAATTATCACCAATTCATCCACGATTTCTAGAGCCACTTAAGTACTCTGGGATGCACACCATCAGGTCCTGGGGATTTATCAGCCTTCAGTCCAATCAGTCTACCCAACACCATTTCCTGCCTAATGTGGATTTCCTTCAGTTCCTCCATCTCCCCAGATCCTCTGGCCACTACTATATCTGGAAGATTGTTTGTGTCCTCCTCAGTGAAGACGGATCCAAAGTACCTGTTCAACTCATCTGCCATTTCCTTGTTCCCCATAATAAATTCACCTTTTTCGGTCTTCAAGGGTCCAACTTTGGTCTTAACTAATTTATTCCTCTTCACATACCTAAATAAGCTTTTATATTCTTGGCTAGCTTACCTTCGTACCTCATCTTTTCTCCCCGTATTGTCTTTTTAGTTATCTTCTGTTGCTCTTTAAACATTACCCAATCTTCTTGCTTCCTGCTCGTCTTTGCTATGTTGTACTTCTTCTCTTTTATTTTTATACTGTCCCTGACATCCCTTGTCAGCAACGGTCACCCCTTACTCCCCTTGGAATCTTTCTTCCTCCTAGGAATGAAGTGATCCTGCACCTTCTGTATTATTCATTGAAATACCTGCCATTGTAGTTCCACTGTCATCCCTGCTAGTGTATCTTTTCAGTCAACTTTGGCAAGCTCCTCCCTCATGGCCCCATAGTCCCCTTTATTCAACTGTAACACTGACACCTCCAATCTACCCTTCTCCCTCTCCAATTGTAGATTAAACCTGGCCATATTATGGTCACTACCTCCTAATGGCTCATTAACCTCGTTCCTTTATCAAATCCGGTTCATTACATATCACTAAATCCAGAATTGCCTTCCCTCTGGTAGGCTCCAATACAAGCTGCTCTAAGAATCCATCACGAAGGCATGCTACAAAGTCCCTTTCTTGTGGTCCAGTACCAACCTGATTTTCCCAGTCTACCTGCATGTTGAAATCTCCCATAACAACCACTGCATTGCTTTTACTACATGCCAATTTTAACTCCTGATTCAACTTGCACCCTATGTCCAGGCTACTGTTTGGGGGCCCGTAGATAATTCCCATTAGTGTCTATTTACCCTTATAATTCCTTAGTTCTATCCGTACTGACTCCACATCTCCTGTTTCAATGTCACCCCTTGCAAGGGACTGAATTTCATTCCTCACCAACTGAGCTACCCCACCCCCTCTGCCCACCCGTCTGTCTTTTCGATAGGAGGTATACCCTTGAATATTCAGTTCCCAGCCCTGGCCCTCTTGCAGCCATGTCTCTGTAATTCCCACAACATCATACTTGCCAATTTCTAACTGAGCCTGAAGCTCGTCCACTTTATTCCTTATACTTCGCGCATTCATATACAACACTTTGACCTCCGTATTCACGTCCCCCTCGCACCGCTCGCAATTGGCCCTGACCTTACTCTCTTATCCCTTCTAGAACTTTCCTTCCCCTTAATTCAAGAATACTTTGTAACTTTTCCTGTACTCACTTCCCCTTCAATTCCATCTTAATACTCCCAATTTGTCAATCCCTCACCCCCACTATTTAGTTTAAACCCACACGTGTAGCCTTAGCAAACCTGCCTTCCAGAATGTTGGTCCCCCTCCAGTTAAGGTGTAACCTGTCCCTTTTGTACAGGTCACCCCTACCCCAGAAGAGATCCCAGTGGTCTATAAATCTAAATCCTTGCTCCCTGCACCAGCCCCTCAGCCACACATTCAGATCCCCTATCTCCCTGTTCCTGTCCTCTCTAGCACGAGGTACTGGAAGCAATCCAGAGATAACCACAATGGAAGTCCAGCCTTTCAGTCTTCTTCCCAACTCTCTGAACTCATGTTGGAGAACCTCCTTCTTCTTCTTCCCGATGTCGTTTGTGCCTACGTGCACAACTACTGCCGGCTGTTCACCTTCTCTCTCGAGGATGTTCTGAATTCGGCTCATGACATGTCAACGAAACTATCAAAACCCTTCTTGATCATCCTGTTTGTCTGTGATACATCTTTCAGTGTGCGATGTACCTGTATTCCTAGATCTCTCTGCTCTACAACATTAACCATGCCCCAGCTATTCACTGTGAAGGTCCTGCCTTGGTATGACTTCTCAAACTGCAAAACCTCACACATAACTGCAATAAACTCTATTAAGCAAGCGATCATCAGCCCACTTATCCAGTTGATCAAGATTCTGCTTCAATTTTTGATAACTATTTACACTATCTAAGATACCGCCCATGCAATCGGCAAACTAACTCTTCATGCAGTGTACATAAAATCGTTCAAATAAACCACAAAAACAAATTGTCCGCACACTGATTCCTGAGGCACACCACCGGTTAAAAGCCTCAAATCCGAAAAACAACCTTACCTCATCACTTTTTTCCTTCCATGAAGCCAACTTATGAAATAAAGCTTGCGAGGAATATAAAAAAACGGACTGTAAAAGCTTCTTTAAATATGCGAGGAGGAAAAGATTAGTGAAGACAAATGTAGGCCCCTTTAAGTCAGAAACAGGTGAATTTATAATGGGAAACAAGGAAATGGCAGAACAGTTAAACAAGTACTTTGGTTCTGTCTTCTCCAAGGAAGACACAAACAATCTCCCTGAAATACTAGGGGACCGTGTTTACAGTGGGAGGGAGGAATTGAAGGGAATCCACATTAGACAGGAAATGGTGTTCAGTAAACTGTTGGTTCTGAAGGCGGATAAATGCCAAAGGCAGATAAAGGCCGATACTCTGCATCCCAGAGTACTCAAAGAGATGGCCCTAGAAATCGTGGATGCCAATTTGCAGATAACACAAAGCCGGGTGGCAGTGTGAACTGTGAGGAGGATGCTGAGAAGATGCAGGGTGACGGACAGGTTGGGTGAATAGGCAGATGCATGGCAGATGCAGTTTAATGTGGATGAATGTGAGGTTATCCACTTTGGTGGCTAAACAGGAAGGCAGATTATTATCTAAATGATGTCAAGTTAGGAAAAGGGGAAATACAACAGGATCTGGGGGTCCTTGTTCATCAGTCACTGAAAGTAAGCATGCAGGTCCAGCAGGCACTGAAGAAAGTGAATGGAATGTTGGCCTTCATAACATGAGAAGTTGAGTAAAGGAGCAAAGAGGTCCTTCTGCAGTTGTACAGGGCCTAGTGAGACCACACCTAGAGTTTTATGTGCAGTTTTGTCCTCCAAATTTGAGGAAAGACATTCTTAATATTGACGGAGTGCAGCGTAGATTCACAAGGTTAATTCCCGGGATGGTGGGGCTGTCATATGTTGTTTTTTTTTGAAAATATTTTTTATTGGAGATAAGTACACAACCTATTAACATCATTACAGTCTTACATTTTTGAATTGATAATATTGTCAATTATTATTACATTGTCTCCAATACCTTTTGCCTGTTTTTTGTTTTTTTTAAACTAGATAGAACTAAAAAGATAGATGAAGTAAAGAAAGAAAAGAGAGAGAAGAAAAGAAAGAGAAAGAAAGAAAAAAAAAAAAAAGGAAAAAAAAGCCCAAAAACAAAACAAAAAAAAAAAAAACAGAAAAGAAAAAGATAGTTAAAGAAGAATGGAAAAATTTATTAAAATAAAAAACTTCATTCGAGAGATATTCGTACATTTCAGAGTCTAGCATTTCATCCATTCTTTAGCCCGAGTGTTAGTCAGGTTCCTGTGCTGAACCATTCTGACCCTTTAAATAATCAATAAAGGGAGACCATGTTCCAACGAATAATTCCTGTTTGTCCAACAGGGAAAATCTGATTCTTTCCACGTTTAAGGTCTCCGTCATTTCTATAATCCACATTTTGATTGTGGGGGTTATAGGGCCTTTCCAAAATTTTAGAATTAATTTTTTTCCCGTTATTATACTATAATCAATAAAGTTTCTTTGTGTTGTTGTAAATGTTTGATTTAATTCTAATGTTCCGAGTATTATTAATTTTGGATCCGGGTCCAATTGTGTGCTGGTCACTTTAGATATTATACTGAAAATATTTACCCAGAATTTTTTTATTTTTATACAGTTTGCAAACATATGAGATAAGTTAGCTTCGAAATGTTGACATTTATCACATATAGGTGAGATATGTTGAAAGATTTTATGTAATTTTGTTTTTGAATAATGTAACCTATGTATTACTTTAAATTGTATTAAAGAATGTCTGGCATTTAATGAACATTGATGTATGTGTTGTAAACTTTCTTCCCAAGTATCTTTCGTTATTATTTGATTTAATTATTTTTCCCATGTTTGTCTGTGTAAGTCCGTCGATGGAATGTCACTGTCTAATAAAATATTATATATATAAGATATTGATTTTTCTGTATTAGGATGTTTATTCCAACATTTGTCAAGAATTTCTGAATTTCTAATTCGAAAATTTTGAGTATTCGATTTTACATAATCTCTGAGTTGAAGATATCTGAAAAAATCATTTCCTCGAAGTCCATAAGCCTGTTGCAACTCCTGAAATGTCAGAAAAGTGCCTTCCTTGTAAAGTTGTCCCATATTTTTAATTCCATAATTCTTCCATTGTGTAAAACCCCTGTCCAACCATGAGGGCTTAAACAAAGGGTTATTCACAATTGGAAGGAAAAGTGATAAATTATCTAATTTTAATGTCTTTTTTAATTGTTTCCAAATTCGTATAGCACTAAATATTATAGGGTTTTCCCTATACATTTTTTTGTTTAATTTAGACATAGCAAATAATAACGAGCCGATATCAAAAGGTAAACAATCTTCCTTTTCCATTTTTAACTAATCTGGTTGTTGATCTATTTCTTCCAACCAGAAATTCATATTTTTAATATTAACTGCCCAAAAATAAAACAGAAAGTTGGGTAAAACCAAGCCTCCATTTATTTTTGATTTACACAAATGTCTTTTGTTTATCCTATGATTCTTATAATCCCAGATAAAATCATTAACAATGGAATCCAATTAAAAAAAAAAGTTTTTTGACAAATATATCGGAATTGTCTGAAAAAGGTATAATATTTGCGGTAAAAAAATCATTTTTATGGCATTAATTTTGCCAACCATTGAGATAGGAAGTGTTTTCCAATATTGAATATTCTTATGTAGTTTGTTCAGTAATGGGGGAAAATTTGCTTTAAATAATGATGTATATATCTTAGTTACGTAAATACCTAGGTATTTAAATTTTTCGTTTACTATTTTAAATGGAAATTGTTGTATTATCTGTTTGTTGTGTTCCCTTATTGGCATAATTTCACTTTTATTCCAATTTATTCTGTATCCTGAGAGTGAACCAAATTGGGTTATTAGCTTTAATAAGTTTGGAATACTAATTTCTGGTTTTGTAATGTAAATTAGTACATCATCTGCGTATAGAGAAATTTTATTCACTGTGTCCTTTGTGTTATACCCATGTATTTCCGGATGACCCCTAACTCTTTCTGCGAGTGGCTCAATAGCAAGCGCAAATAATAATGGAGATAACGGGCATCCTTGTCTACAACCTCTAGATAGGCTGAATTTAGATGACAACCTTTGGTTTGTTAATATTCTAGCCGTAGGGTTTGTATATAACAGTTTTATCCATGTGCAGAATTTCTCCCCTAGCTGCATATTTTCCATCACCGAAAATAAATAAGACCATTCAACCTGATCAAATGCTTTTTCAGCGTCAAGTGAGATTATTGCTAGATCTTCATTAATAATTCTCTTAGAATAAATAATATTAAATAATCTTCTTAGATTATAATATGAGTACCGTTTCTGAATAAAGCCTGTTTGGTCAGGGTGTATTAATTTATTCATCACTGTACTTAATCTATGCACTAGTATTTTAGTTAATATTTTCTGATCTGTATTTAAAAGTGTAATTGCTCTGTATGATCCCGGATCTTCCGGATCTTTATCAACTTTAGGAATAAGTGTTATTATAGATTCATTTAAAGTATCTGGAAGTTTCTGTTGAGTATAGATATGCTCATACAGCCTTTGTAAACGTGGGGAGAGCAAGTCATAATTTTTTTTATAGAATTCAGAGCCTAAACCATCTGGTCCTACTGCTTTACTATTTTTTAAAAAGCCAATAGACTCCTCAATATCCTTTATCGTAATCTCCCTTTCTAATAATTCTCTATCGTTTGAATCTAAACCTTTTAAATTACATTATAGTAAAAAATCTGCTATTCCTTCTGGTTGTACTACAGTTTTAGTTGAATAAAGATTATGATAGTATTGGAGGACTTCCGGTGGCGCCATGTTGGACTAACAGACGTGCACCTAGCTCCTCTCCCGAAAAACTTCACGATTTATCGTGTAAAACGGGTCCAGAAATCGGGATTGTTTTTAAAAACCTTACCAGAGCTTCTGGTCGTCGCGCTGATGACGTCATCATTAAACGCGATGTTTTAAACAGTGGTTTGAAGCCCTTTAAATGAGTAAACTGTCTCCAGCTGTGAGCCCTCAGAGAGCAGTGAATAAGCTGCTGACAGGCCAGAAGAAGTCTGAAGCAGAAGTTACTTCTGAAGTTACCTCTGAAGTCTCTGAAGTCTCTGAAGTGGCTGCAGAAATGGATACAAGATCTAAGAAAGACTTTGATGACCTGAAGAAATCAATGAAAAATTTGAAAGATGAGATTTCGGATAATATGAAGGAAGATAAGAAGGAAATGAAGGAAAATAGGATGGAAGATAAGAAGGAAATGAAGGAAAATATGGCAAAAATGATGGAAGGAATGGAGAAGATGAGGAAGGATTTAAATGCTGGTAACCAGAAGAATATGATGGATTCACTGGACATTATGAATAAACGAATTGATGAGGTGAAAGATGGACTATCAGAGAAAATGGATAAGATGGATGTAACTACTACGGATAAGTTCACGGTTGTGCTTGAAACAGTAGCTGCAAGTATGCACACAATTACGGAATTGGAGAAAAACACGGCTCGAGTGGTTGAAGACATGGCGAAATTGAGGCAAGAACATGAGCAAATGAGGCGAGAAAACGAACAAACTTCACTACAGATGGTGACTCAACTGGAGAAAGTCTCAGCCAAATGCCTGGACCTGGAAGCTCGCTCTTGACGCCAGAATTTGAGAATTCTTGGTGTTTCAGAGGGGGCAGAAGGGGAGCAGGTACGTGAATTTGCCATGGGCTTGTTGAAACAACTGTTGAATCTTTCCAAGGAACCGAAAATCGAAGTGGCTCATCGTGTCCCAAGATTTAAACAAAGATCTGGTGCGGGAAAAGCTTATCCACGACATATTATTGTGAAATTTCGGGATACTGTAGAACTGGAATATGTTATGAGCAAAATCAAATACGGTGCACAACTGCGGCTGGACAAGGACACTATTAAGATATTCAGGGACTACCCGTATGAAATTGTGCAAAAAAGAAACAAATTTGATAAGGTTAAAGATCTTTTAAGAGGGAGAGAAGGGATCAGATTTGGGGTTTTTTATCCTGCAAAAATGCGTATTTCCTTTAATGGTCTTGAAAAGTCATTTGTTAAGCCTGAAGACGCATTCAAATATGCCCAAACTATCGTTGAAAAATAGAAATGAAAGGGAGTTTTGGCAGATCTGAACCATTCTAAGCAATGCTTTGTCTGGGGATAGTTACACTGTTATCTTTGGAATGTTGAATCAAGGACATTTTCTGTTCAAAACGTGTAAACAACTGAACAGATGGAATATAAACCAGAAAATAATTGCTTATTGATTAAAATATTATAACCAATTGTAAGAACTTATCCTATTAACAACTTAACAAGTTATGCAGGTTAGATTAGAATACTAACAAAAACAAAAATAAAAAATAATGAACTAACATACTAATATGAATTTTTAATAAATTGTAACCTTATCTATAAGTGGGAGGAGGGGATGAGAAACGAGCACCTGGCTTAGGTCCAGGGGCACGTCTCGTTAACCCCTTCAACAGTTGATTCTTATTGAAGTCAAAAATATTGGTTTAATAATTAGTAGTTAAAACTCCGATATATATATATGTTATAAGGAAATATCAGGGTAAAATTGTATTATATATCTGAATGTGAGGCCTCGTTTTAATATTTTAATATGTTATGATTAACTAAGAGAGCGGAGCTATTTGTGTAACAACGCAATGGAAGTCAAAACAAGGTTTTTTCCCACCTACAGGTGGGACACTCGCTACAGTGCCGACTATATCAGACACTGTAGCCTCACTTTTTTAGTTTTTTTTTTACCACATAAAATCACTTGTTTGTGTTTTGTGTTTAGTGATAAGAGTAAAATGGACATACCAGCAAAAGTTAATAATTCAAAAAACTCCCCCAATACCTAAAGACCTGGGATATGGATGCACCACAAGATTCAAAGGTACTATAATTATTCAAAATGCATGACACCACACAAAAGAACCTAGGAGGAATCTCATTTTGTAGTTAGAATATAAAAGGTATTAACGAACCTATTAAAAGGGGTAAGATATTAGCTCAGCTGAAACTGTACAACTCTGACATTACCTTCCTACAAGAAACACACCTAAAACCTCAGGATCAAGTTAGGCTGAGGGCGAAATGGATAGGTCAAACATACCATTCTTCATTTACTTCAAAATCTAGAGGCACGTCAATCATCATAAGAAAAGGTATACCATTTAAAGCAAAGAATATTATAACAGATATAGAAGGGAGATACCTAATAGTTAATGGAGAAATCCATGACAATCCACTTACTTTGGTAAATATATATGCCCCTAACTTTGATAACCCCCACTTTTACAATAAAATTTTCAACATAATTGCAGAGTCAAACTATCAAAATGTTATAATAGGAGGAGACTTTAACTGTGTTTTAGATCCGTACTTAGATAAATCAAGTCAAAAACAGAGAGGGAATATGAAATCGAAAACTGGGGAACTCCTCAATACCTATATAAATAACACTAATATAGCAGATGTTTGGAGAATTGTTAATCCAACTGGCAGGGAATACTCGTTTTACTCAATGGTACATAAGACATACTCACGTATAGACTACTTTCTGCTGGATACAAAATTAATCCCCCAAATATCTAATGCAATATACCATACAAATTCAATTTCAGACCATTCTCCACTAACTTTCTTTTTAAAACTGGAAGGATTGTCTAAGAATAAATCGTTCTGGAGATTTAATTCTCAAATTTTAAAAGATCCACAAGCGAGTATATATTTAAAAGAACAAATGGAGGTCTTTTTTCAAACAAATGATACTTCAGATATATCGCCTACTTTATTTTGGGAATCTTTTAAAGCATACATTAGGGGTATTATAATTTCATATCAAGCTTTTCAAAAT
Organism: Malacoraja senta; assembly: GCA_038087875.1. NCBI lineage: Eukaryota > Metazoa > Chordata > Chondrichthyes > Rajiformes > Rajidae > Malacoraja > Malacoraja senta. The sequence goes on from JAXLNO010001545.1 coordinate 1,118,168, forward strand.
AAAAAGAATAAGAATGAACAAAGACAGTTAGAAGAACTTATTAGACAAATGGATATAGATAATGCTAAAGATCCATCAATAGATAAACATAATAAAATAATAATTTTAAAATTTAAATTAAATAAATTATTATCTGCCAAACTTATAAGACTTTTTCAAATTACAAAACAAGAGCACTTTGAATTTGGGGATAAACCGCATAAACTTTTGGCTCGCCAGCTAAAAAAACGAGAAAAGGAACATACTATACCAAAAATCAAATCAGATAAAGGGGAATTATTAACAACACCGAAGGATATTAATAAAAGATTTGCGCAATTTTACGAGAATTTGTATACATCTAAAACGATAATTGATTCCAATAATATCACAAAGTTCTTGGATACCTGTAATCTTCCAAAGTTAGAGCTGAAGGAACAAGAGGAACTGGGTGCACAAATCTCAATTAAGGAATTAGAAGATACAATAAACTCACTAAAGAATGGAAAAACACCAGGCCCTGATGGATTTACTAATGAATTTTATAAAAGCTTTCATGATAAAATAATACCAAGATTACAAAAAATGTACCAATACGCTTTTAAAAAACGAATACTACCTGATACATTAGCGGAATCAACGATTACATTAATACCTAAGAAAAATAAAGATTTAGAAGAACCTGGTTCATATAGAGCTATAGCATTGTTAAACACAGATCAAAAAATATTAGCGAAAACATTAGCTAGAAGATTAAGTAAATACATTAGTAAATTAATAAACCCAGATCAGATAGGGTTTATCCCCAAGAGATACTCTTCTAATAATATGAGACGTCTACTCAACATAATGCACTCACACAAATCTGAAGATCAAGAATTATCAATTATTTCGCTGGATGCTGAAAAAGCATTTGATCAAGTAGAATGGAATTATATGGACAAAGAATTACAAAAATTTTAACTGGGAGAGAATTTTATTTTAACCTACAGCTAGAATACTAACTAATAACATATTATCCTCGAAATTTCAACTATCAAGGGGAAATAGACAAGGATGCTCATTATCACCACAGCTGTTTGCTCTCATTATTGAACCGCTAGCAGAAAAAATTAGAATACACCCTGATATTCATGGATATAATACTAAAGACTCATATAATAAAATATCTTTATACGCGGATGATATATTACTGTATATTACAAAACCTCAAATCACTATACCAAATATATTAAATTTAATTGAAGACTTTGGATCTTTTTCTGGATATAGAATAAATTGGAATAAAAGTGAAATTATGTCAATAAAACCGAAAGATTCAACACATCTTTTAAAATAGCTACAGAAAAATTTAAATATTTGGGAATCGAAATTACCAGAACATATCAAGGTATGTTCAGGGCAAATTTTGACCCCCTACTTAATAAATTAAATACACTAATTAAATTCTGGAAAACGCTCCCGATGTCTTTAATAGGCCGAATAAACGCAATAAAAATGATCTTTTTACCACAAATTTTATACCTATTTCAATCAATTCCTATATACTTACCTAAGAAGTTTTAAAAAAAACTCGACTCAGATATCACTAATTTTATATGGGACTATAAATCACATAGAATACAAAAAACTCATCTGAATAAACCTAAAGTATTGGGGGGTTTAGCACTACCTAATTTTATGTATTATTATTGGTCAGTAAATATTAAAAACATGATTCAACTGATGGATAACTCCGCCCAGCAAGTAGACTGGATTGTAATTGAGAAAGAGGATTGCTCCTCTAGAAACATTGGAGCGATCCTCCTCTCTCCAATGAAACTGAATAACATAAATTATAATAAGAACCCAATTATTCATAGTACAATCCGTATTTGGAAACAAATAAAACAAAATTTAAAATTAAGAAATTTATCACTTTTATTACCTATAGTCAATAACCCTTCGTTTAGTCCTTCTATTATAGATAAAGCTTATACACAATGGGATAGACTAGGAATTAAAACGCTTGGTGACTTGTATGAAACTGGAAAATTACTTTCATTTCAACAATTACAAATAAAATATAAACTCGGAAATAATCAATATTTTAAATATTTTCAAATATGCGACTATTTGAAAAAATATACAAAAGATCATTATAATAACCCAGTAGATGTATTGGACGAGGCAATGCAGATAAAAGCGGAATCAGCAAACTTAATATCATATTTGTATAATATTATTTTAAATGTACAAATACCACCTATGGAGGGTATCAGAAGAGACTGGGAACAAGAGTTAGCTATTAAAATTTCAAAGGAAAGTTGGAATGAATACTTATTAAACGTGCATAAATGCTCGATTAATGTAAGACACACCTTAATACAATTTAAAATTTTACATAGATTATATTATTCGAAAACTAAAATTCATAAAATTTTCCCAAATGTATCATCTATTTGTGATAAATGTCAATCCCAAGAAGCTACTATAGCGCACTCATTCGTCTTCTGTACAAAAATTCAAAAATTTTGGAATGAAATTTTTGAAATCTTTACAAAGTTATTTAAAACAAGACTGATACCCAAAGCAGAATGGATTAACTTCGGAATAACGGAAGATGATCCAGAACTAAATGTGTTTCAAAAGAAATTAATGGACTATGGGTTAATAACTGGAAAAAAGCTAATTCTAAAATTTTGGAAGAAGGCTCCAATACCAACTATAAATATGTGGATTTCAAATATGTTTGAAACATTACACCTAGAAGAGATAAGACTCCTCCTAGCAGGTAAACCAGATCACTTCCACCTGACGTGGTCTGCATTTATAGAATTATTACAAACATAGGGTGCAAAAGTACTTAAAAAAAAAAAAAAATTGAGGTCAGGTAAGGGGGGATGATAGTTGAAGAGTTGGTATGTCCTATTTACATAATGCTCAAAAAAATATATTTTTTTCTTTTTTTTTTCCTCTCTCTCTTTCTCTTTTTTTTCCTAGGGCCTATTTCTTAACTCTTTTTCTTTTGTTTTTAATTTCGCTCTTATAGGGTCTTCGTCCTTTTTTGTTGTTACATTTTCTACACTTTTCTACACTTGCACTTTTTCCTTCACTTTCTTCTTTCTTTCAATCTTTTCCTTTTCTAGTGTAAAAAAATAAATAAAGGGAGTACATTAATTGTAAGAAGATATAAATGACGAGTATTAATGTATGTGGTTGTAATGTAATGTACTTCTAATAAATAAAAATTTAAAAATAAATTAAAAAAAAAAAAAAAAAAATGATAGTATTGGAGAAATCTTTCGTTTATATCCTTGGGCATTTTTAATAATTCTCCTGTCTCTGTTCTAATTTTATGAATTATTTTTTCCCCTTCCATTTTTCGTAACTGACGTGCTAATAGTTTTTGTGGTTTGTCTCCAAACTCAAAATGTAATTGTTTGGTTTTTTGATAAAGTTTTATTACTTGTTCTGAATACATTTTGTTTAATTTATATTTCAATACAGCAATTTTATTATGTTTTAAAATAGATGGCATTCTCGCATTTTCTATATCTAGTTGCTTGATTTCACTTTCCAATGTTTGTTGTTTAATCCTGTTCTCTTTATTATAAAATACTTGAGCAGAAATTAATGCACCTCGAACAAACGCTTTAAACGTTTCCCACATAAGAGAAGTAGGTGTGTCAGGGTTGTCATTTACCTCAAAAAAATATTTGAATCTGTTTAGTAAGATATTCCTGGCATGATCTTTCGTTCAAAATTTGTGGGTTAAATCTCCAATATGTTTGTTTCTCGGACATTCCATTTAATTTAATCATGAATGTTACAGGTGCGTGATCTGAGATTATAATATTATGGTGTTTTGAGTTATAAGTAAATGGGATAAACGTGGAGTCAACTAAAAAATAATCTATTCTTGAGTATGTTTTATGTACTGGTGAGTAAAATGAATATTCCCGTCCAGTTGGATTTTCAATTCTCCAGACATCCTTAATATTAGTGGTATTAATAAATGAATTTAAAAATACACTTGATTGAGATTTTACTTTTTTTTGCCTTGATGATCTATCTAAGTATGAATCTAATGTGCAATTGAAGTCTCCTCCAATTATTAATTTATATTGTGTAAATTCAGGAATTATATTAAATGTTTTGTTAAAAAACATAGGGTTATCAAAATTAGGCCCATATACATTAAGAAGAATCACTTTTTCTCCATTTAACTCTCCAACTAATATAATATATCTACCATCAATATCCGCTATTGTTGATGAATTCGTAAAAGGTATTCCTTTACGAATTAATATTGTAACTCCTCTGGACTTATGGGAAAAAGAGGAATGATATGATTTAGCGATCCACTTAGCTTTAAGTCTATGTTGAGATTCCTTTTTAAGGTGTGTTTCTTGAAGGAATATTATATCTGTTTGATTGAATTTAGATGTGCCAAAACTTTACCTCTCTTAATTGGTTCATTGATTCCCTTAACATTCCAACTACAAAATGTTATTCCCTGACCCCCTCTTGTCATATTAACATCTTGCATATTGTTTCATATGTTGATAGAAGTGGCTGGGTTTGTATATTCTGAAATTTAGAAGGATGAGAGGTGATCTTATTGAAACATATGAGATTATTAAGCGTTTGGGCATGCTATAGGCAGGAAACATGTTCCTGATGTTGGGGGAGTCCAGAAACAGGGGCTCCTCCAGATTCAGGGACAGTTTCTTCCCGGCAGTTATCAGCCAACTGAACCATCCGCTCACTAACAAGAGAGCGGTCCTGACTTCCCATTTATCTCTTTGGAGACCCGAGGATTATCTTTAATCGAAATTTACTGGACTTTATCCTCCACTAAACGTTATTCTCTTCATCCTGTATCTGTACACTGCGGACGGCTCAATTGTAATCGCATATTGTCTTTCCACTGAATGGATAGTATGCTAAAAAATGCTTTTCACTGTACCTCGGTACACGTGAAAATAATAAATTCAACTAATGCAGACTTGTAATAAGTTGAGGGTTCCCAAATGCCTCAGATTTGGGATATTGATTGTTTGGAGACTTGGGCATAGAAATGGAGTTTAATCGGAGCAAGTGTGTGTGATGGTGGAAGTTGCAAAATGTTTTGCAGCAGCTGTGAACTGTTGGAAAATGATGTAGAGACCTTGTAACTGCAGATGCTCATTTACTAAATAAAGGACACAAATTGATGGAGTAACTCAGAGGCCCAGAGCACATCTTTGGTGAAAAAGGACAGGTGACGTTTTGGGTTGCGACCCTTCAGACTTTAATTTAGACTTTAGAGATATAATGTGGAAGCAGGCCATTAGGCTCACCGAGTCATCGCAAACCAGCGATCTCACCGTACACAAGTACTATCCTACACACAAGTGACAATTTACTATTTTACCGAAGACAACTCAACTACAAACCTTTACTTCTTTGGACTGTGGGAGGATACTGGAGCACCTGTGGAAAACACATGTGGTCAGGCCATCAAAGAGCTCTGGCCCTCGAGTCCTAGCATCATGCTTGTAAATCATCTCTGCACCTTTTCCAGTTTAACGACATCCTTCCTATAGCATGGTGACCAATTTGAATATAATACTCCAAGTGTAGCCTCACTACTTGCAGTATTATGTCTCATGCAATGGTAACATGACCTCCCAACTTCTATACTCAGAAGATTTATGAGGATGTTACCAAGAATCGAGGGCCAGAGGTCCAGGCAGATGTTGGGCAGGCTAGAAATTTATTCCTTGGAATGCAGGAGGATGAGAGGAGATCTTACAGAAATGTATAAGATCACAAGGGAATTAGATATGGTGAATGCACACTCTTATACCCCAAGGCTAGGGGAATCAAGAAACACTGGACATCATTCTGTGAGAGGGGGAAAAATTTAATAGGAACCTGAGGGGCAACTTTTTCCACAGATGGTGGTCAGGATATGGCACGAGCTGCTCGAGGAGGTAGTTCAGGCAGGTACTATCAAGTTTAAAAGGCACTTGGACACTACATTGATAAGAAAGGTCTAGAGGGATATTGGTCAAACCGTATGGGACCAATGTAGATGGGACATGTTGGCCGTTGTGGGAAAGTTGGGCCACACTGTATGACTGTGACCATGTGGGAGATGGAGGGGAAGGAGAATGGCAGAGAGAGAGAGAGAGAGAGAGAGAGAGAGGCACATTGGCTTTCATTAATCAGTGTATTTAGGTGTTGGGACCTTATGTTTCAGTTGCACAAGATGTTGATGAGGCCAAACTTGGAGTATTATGTTCAGTTTTGGTCACCCTGTTGTATGAAGGATGTTCTTATGCTGGAAAGAGTGCAGTGGAGATTTACAAGAATTTGTGAGAAGGAATTCCAGATGCTGGTTAAAACCAAAGATAGACAAAAAAAAGCGGGAGTAACTCAGCGGGACTGTCAGCATTACTGGCGAGAAGGAATGGGTTATGTTTCAGGTCGAGACCCTTCTTCAGACTGGCTAGGAATAAGGGAAGTGAGATATATAGATGGTAATGTGGAGAGATAAAGAGAAATGAATGAACGATATGCAAAAAAGTTACGATGATAAAGGAACAGGCCATTGTAAGCTGTTTGTAGGGTGAAAATGAGAAGCTAGTGCGACTTGGGTGGGGGAGGGATAGAGAGAGAGGGAATGCTAACCTGAACTGAGAGAAATCAATATATATACCACTGGGCTGTGACCTGCCCAAGTAAAATAGGAAATGCTGTTTGTCCAATTTACGATTAGCCTCACTCTGACAATGGAGGATACCAAGGACAGAAAGGTCTGTGTAGGAATGGGAAGGAGAATTAAAATGTCTAGCAATCGGGAGATTATGTTTGTTCATGTGGGCTGAGCGAAGGTGTTCCGCGAAATGATCACCCAGTTTCCGATTGCTCTCACTGATGAGTAAGAGTCCAATATCTTGAACAACGGATACTGTAGATGAGGTTAAAGGAGGTGGAAGTGAACCTCTGCCTAACCTGAAAGGATGGTCACTGGACAGAGACGAGGGAGGAGGTATAGCGACAGGTGTTGCAACTTCTGCGGTTGCAGGGGGAAATACCTGGGGAGGGTGTGGTTTGGGTGGGAAGGGATGAGTTAACCAAGGAGTTGCGGAGGGAACATTTTCTGCGGAAGGCGGAAAGGGGTGGAGATGGGAAAATATGACTAATGGTGCGATCCCGTTTGAGGTGGCGGAAATTTCAGAGGATTATGTGTTGTAGGCTTTAGTGGCAGATTGTTTTATCATTCAAGAGATCGCTCCCTCTAGCCGCTTAGGAGACAATATGGTATTAGTAGAATGTTGTATTATGCATATGAGCTCTTCACGAGGCTTTTAGAGCTTTTCGAAAGATAAATCTTTATAACAGTCTTTTGATAAATAGTTTCTTTAGTGTTGAAGAAAAACAGTAAGATATTCATCCAACCTTCTTCTTAAACTTGTACACTTTAATCTTCGTCAAACTCCAGCATATCGCTTTTAACCGTTAGAAAACTCCTTATGTCTCAGTATAACTCCACATGGTCGAAGGATATCCCTCCAACCATGTTGGCTCCAAAACTAAAACTAACATACTAAGCTTCTGCACAAGAAACCCAGCAGCAAATATGCTAACGACTACGTAATAAATCCCACCCACATAATTATAGGCTGCAAAAGGCAAATGCCATAATTGATGGCACACTAAATAAAGCCAAATGGCCACTACAACGGCTGATGGGGTGGGAGGTAAGGACTAGGTGGACTCTGTCTCTGTTGCGGTGCAGATGTGGCGTAGACGGAGGAATTGGGATAGAGTCTTTGTACGAAGCAGGGTGGGAAGAGGTGTGGTCAAAGTAGTTGGTGGAGTTAGTGGCTTTGTAATGGACATCAGTTAATCGTCTATTACTTGTGATGGAGACTGTGAGGTCAAGAAAGGGGAGGGAGGTGTCGGAGATGGTCCAAGTAAATTTGAGTGCAGGATGAAAATTGGTGGTGAAGTTGATGAAGTCCATGACTTCTGCATGGGTGCAGTGGGTAGCAGTTATTTTTGCTAACTATCTGCGGAGCGCTTTATTAACTTAATGGTGTTTGTTGTCGGTGAAAGCAGAGTGCTTCATAAAGGACGAAGAGCAATCAGCTGCCGTGGGTTGCTCGGGTCGTGTACAAACGTTATGAGCCGTTATGAGATTTATAACATAAATAGATCTACCCGAGACTTTGGATCAGCGGGCGTGTGATTCCGTTCAGCAACAGCGAGCGCGAAACCGTGCTAAATAAAGTCCTCCTGATAGCCCGGGCCTCTGCTGTAAAGGGATAAGAAATTGCTGGGCAGAGCAAGTGAAGGAAAAATCAACCCAGTGTCCCAAAGGCTGTTTCAGAGCCACTCACAGTTCTTGTGAAGCACCGAACGCGCGGAAAAGGCGTAATAAAGACGTGTTCTTGAGATCAGAACGCGTTACAAAGGGATTCACATGGTAACCAGGTTCGTCCGGGACACTGGAATCCGTGGGGTCAGACTCCGCTCGGCAGCTGTGACTGCGGTGCCAGTTCCAGTAAGGCCTGGACGATAATGTATGAGGACAATGAAGAGGAGGGCACAGCTCTTTCCACTGCCGGATTGGTGGCTCTTAAAAGAGCCGTTTGTCGTCCTTGGTTTCCGAGTTTAAGCGCGCTCCCTCGTCCATTTTGTGCATGATAGTGACTCAGGAAATGTGGAATCAGTATGGATAGAACTATGGAATTGCAAGGGTAAAAAATACCCTAATGGGACTTACCTACAGGCCCCCAAACTGTAGCCTGGACATAGGGAGCAAGTTGAATCAGCAGTTAAAATTGGCAGGTAGCAAAGGTAATGCTGGTGTTGTTATGAGAGATTTCAACATGCAGGTAGACTGGGAAAATCAGGTTGGTACTGGGCCCCAAGAATGGGACTTTGTAGAGTGCCTTTGGTGTTGGGTCGACTGATGGGACAGAAGGCTGATAAATCCCCAAGGCCTGATGGTCTGCATCCCAGAGTACTTAAGGAAGTGGCTCTTGAAATTGTGGATGCAATGGTGATAATTTTCCAATGTTCTATATACTCGGGATCAGTTCCTATGGATTGGAGGGTAGCTAATGTTATCCCACTTTTTGAGAAAGGCGGGAGAGAGAAAACAGGGAATTATAGACCAATTAGTCTGACATCGATGGTGGGGAAGATGCTGGAGTCAATTATAAAAGATGAAATAGACACACATTTGGATAGCAGTAACAGGATCGGTCCGAGTCAGCATGGATTTACAAAGGGGAAATCATGCTTGACTAATCTTCTGGAATTATTTGAGGATGTAACTAGGAAAATGGACAAGGGAGAGCCAGTGGATGTAGTGTACCTGGAGTTTCAGAAAGCATTTGATAACGTCCCACATAGATGATTAGTTGGCAAAATTATGGCGCATCGTATTGGGGGTAGAGTGCTGACATGGATAGAAAATTGGTTGGCAGACAGGAAAAAAGAGTAGGGATTAACAGGTCCCTTTCAGTTTGGCAGGCAGTGACTAGTGGGGTACTGCAAGGCTCGGTGCTGGGACCGCAGCTATATACAATATACATCAATGATTTGGATGAAGGGATTGAAAGTAACATTTGCAAATTTGCAGATGACACAAAGCTGGGTGGCATTGTGAACTGTGAGGAGGATGCTATGAGAATGCAGGGTGACTTGGACAGTTGGGGGAGTGGGCAGATGCATGGCAGATGAAGTTTAATGTGGATAAATGTGAGGTTATTCACTTTGGTGTCAAAAACAGGAAGGCAGATTATTATCTAAATCGCGTGAAGTTGGGAAAAGGGGAAGTACAATGGGATCTGGGGGTCCTTGTTCATCAATCTATGAAAGTAAGCGTGCAGGTACAGCAGGCAGTGAAGAAAGCGAATGGCATGCTGGCCTTTATAACAAGAGGTGTCGCGTATAGGAGCAAAGTGGTCCTGCAGTTGTACATGGCCCTAGTGAGACCATACCTGGAGTATTGTGTGCAGTTTTGGTCCCCTAATTTGAGGAAGGACATTCTTGCTATTAAGGGAGTGCAGCATATGTTTACAAGGTTAATTCCTGGGATGGTGGGACTGTCATATGCTGAGAGAATGGAGTGGCTGGGCTTGTCACTCTGGAGTTTAGAAGGATGAGAGGGGAACTTATTGAATCATATAAGATTGTTAAGGGTTTGGACACTGGCTCCTGGTAAGGGTCAGGAGTAGTTCCTGAGGATTGGAGGGTAGCCAATGTAACCCCACTTTAAAAAAAAGGGAGGGAGAGAGAAAACGGGGAATTACAGACCAGTTAGTCTAACATCGGTAGTGGGGAAACTGCTAGAGTCAGTTATTAAAGATGGGATAGCAGCACATTTGGAAAATGGTGAAATCATTGGACAGTCAGCATGGATTTATGAAAGGTAAATCATGTCTGACGAATCTTATGGAATTTTTCGAGGATGTAACTAGTAGAGTGGATAAGGGAGAACCAGTGGATGTGTTATATCTGGACTTTCAGAAGGCTTTCGACAAGGTCCCACATAAGAGATTAATATACAAACTTAAAGCACATTGGGGGTTCAGTATTGATGTGGATAGAGCACTGGCTGGCAGACAGGAAGCAAAGAATAGGAGTAAACGGGTCCTTTTCAGAATGGCAGGCAGTGACTAGTGGGGTACCGCAAGGCTCAATGCTAGGACCCCAGCTATTTACAATATATATTAATGATTTGGATGAGGGAATTGAATGCAACATCTCCAAGTTTGCGGATGACACGAAGCTGGGGGGCAGTGTTAGCTGTGAGGAGGGTGCTAGGAGGCTGCAGGATGACTTGGATAGCCTGGGTGAGTGGGCAAATGCATGGCAGATGCAGTATAATGTGGATAAATGTGAGGTTATCCACTTTGGTGGCAAAAACAGGAAAGTAGACAATTACCTGAATGGTGGCCGATTAGGAAAAGGGGAGATACAACGAGACCTGGTTGTCATGGTACACCAGTCATTGAAAGTAGGCATGCAGGTGCAGCAGGCAGTGAAGAAAGCGAATGGTATGTTAGCATTCATAGCAAAAGGATTTTTGCATAGGAGCAGGGAGGTTCTACTGCAGTTGTACAGGGTGTTGGTGAGTATTGCGTACAGTTTTGGTCTCCTAATCTAAGGAAGGACATTCTTGCCATAGAGGGAGTACAGAGAAGGTTCACCAGACTGATTCCTGGGATGTCAGGACTTTCATATGAGGAAAGACTGGATAGACTCGGCTTGTACTCGCTGGAATTTAGAAGATTGAGGGGGGGGGTCTTATAGAGACTTATAAAATTCTTAAGGGGTTAGACAGGCTAGATGCAGGAAGATTGTTCCCGATGTTGGGGAAGTCCAGCACAAGGGGGTCACAGTTTAAGGATAAAGGGGAAATCTTTTAGGACTGAGATGAGAAAAAATTTACACAGAGAGTGGTGAATCTCTGGAATTCTCTGCCAAAGAATGTAGTTGAGGACAGTTCATTGCCTATATTTAAGAGGGAGTTAGATGTGGCCCTTGTGGATAAAGGGATCAGGGGGTATGGAGAGAAAGCAGATACAGGATACTGAGTTGGATGATCAGCCATGATCATATTGAATGGCGGTGCAGGCTCAAAAGGCTGAATGGCCTACTCCTGCACCTATTTTCTATGTTTCTGTGACATGCTAGAGGCAGGAAACATGTTCCCGATGTTGGGGAAACATAGAAACGTAGGATATAGGTGCAGGAGGAGGCCATTCGGCCTTTCGAGCCAGAACCGCCATTCATCGTGTTCATTGTTGATTGTCCCCTATCAATAACCCGTGCCTGCCTTCTCCCCATATCCCTTGACTTCACTAGCCCCTAGAGCTCTGTCTAACTCTCTCTAAATCCATCCAGTGACTTGGCCTCCACTGCCCTCTGTGGCAGGGAATTCCATAAATTCATAACTCTCTGGGTGAAAACGTTTTTTGTCACTTCAGTCTTAAATTCTATGACTGTGGCCCCTGGTTCTGGACTCGCCCAACATTGGGAACATTTTTCCTGCATCTAGCATGTCCAGTCCTTTTATAATTTTATATGTTTCTATAAGAACCCCCCTCATCCTTCTAAACTCCAGTGAATACAAGCCTAGTCTTTCCAATCTTTCCTCATATGACAGTCCCACCATCCCAGGGATCAAACTTGTGAACCTACGCTGCACTGCCTCAATCACAAGGATGTCCTTCCTCAAATTAGGAGACCACAACTGTACACAATACTCCAGATGTGGTCTCACCTGAGCCCTATACAACTGCAGAAGAAGCCCTATACAACTGCAGAAGAACCTGGGGCCACAGTTTAAGAATAAGGGGTAAGCGATTTAGAACGGAGACGAGGAAACACTTTTTCTCACAGAGTTGTGAGTCTGTGGAATTCTCTGCCTCAGTGGGCGGTGGAGGCCTGTGCTCTGGATACTTTCAAGAGAGAGCTAGATAGGGCTCTTAAAGATAGCAGAGTCAGGGGATATGCGGAGAATGCAGGAACGGGGTACTGATTGGGGATGGTCATCCATGATCACATTGAATGGCGGTGCTGGCTCGAAGGGCCTAATGGCCTACTCCTGCACCTATTGTCTATTGACTCACTTGGCGTGGATGGCGCACAGGTTGTTGTCCTCAAAGAGCCCCACCAGGTAAGCCTCGCTGGCCTCCTGCAGGGCCATTACGTCCGAGCTCTGGAAGCGCAGGTCTGTCTTGAAGTCCTGAGCGATCTCACGCACCAGGCGCTGGAAGGGCAAATCCCTCCGTTCGATTTCCGCGCTGTCTACTTGGTCCGGGCCAAAGCTCGCTATAAGATCTTAGGTCCAAGCCATTGTGCTTCAATGGTTGTAGTCAAAGATCCTTTTTCTTTTTTCAAAATAGACTTTATTCAGGTAGTAAATACATACAATACGTGAACCGTGCGAAAAATTTAATCCGACATTTTCGGAGGCTATACAAATTGTTCAATACGGTGTTTATACATTACTCATATTTCACAAATCTGTCCCCCACCCATGCCACTCATGTGGCCCCCTGGCATGGGATACCTTCCCTTATTTTGAGGGTCGTCTCCACCATACCGTGCCCCCCCCATGTCCAGCAGCGGAAGGACCCTAGACTGTGGTCCTCCCCCACCGAGCCTTGGCGTTGGCTGAACCGAGCTTCAGTGCGTCCCTCAGCACGTACTCTTGCAGTCTGCAGCGGGCCAGTCGGCAACATTCCGTGACGGACATCTCGCTCTGATGGGTGGTGAATAACGTTCGGGCAGACCAAAGGGCGTCTTTCACCGAGTTGATGACCTTCCAGCAGCACTCGATGTCAGTCTCTGAATGTGTCCCTGGGAACAGTCCGTAAATCACAGAGTCCTCTGTCATGGAGCTGTTCGGTATAAAGCATGCCAGGGACCCTTGCATACTTCTCCAGAGTCTTTTTGCAAATCCACACTCTGCGAAGAGGTGGGCAACCGTCTCCTCTCCATAGCAGCCGTCCCGAGGGCAGCTTGTGCTGGTCGTGAGGTTCCGACAGTGCAGAAAGGATCTGACTGGGAGGGCTCCCCTCACCGCATGCCTAGCCAGGTCTTGGTGCTTGTTGGTGAGTTCTGGCGATGAGACATTTTGCCAGACAAGCTGGGCAGTCTGCTCTGGGAACCACGGCACCGGATCCATCGAGTCCTTTCCCTGCAGTGCCTGCAGGACATTCCATGCTGACCACTACCCAATGGACATGTGGTCAAAGGTGTTGGTCCGGAAGAACCTTTCCACAAACGACAGATGGGGCGGCAATGTACAGCCGACTGGCACATTGCGTGGCATCTGCACCTGGCTCATCCTTCACAACACCGGGGACAGGTAGAACCTCAGCAGGTAGTGACACTTGGTGCCCACGTCCCTTGGCTCTACATTTCGCCTGATGCAGCCACACATGAAGGTGGCCATCAGGGTGAGGGCAACGTTGGGCACGCCCGTTGTCTGCTGACTTGTGCATTGTGACCCATCGCACCATGTCCATCCTCGACCCCCAGATGAACTGGAAGATGGCCCGGGTGATCCCTGTGGCGTAGGAGGGAGGGACAGGCCACACTTGCGCCCAGTACAGCAGCCCTGAGTGTACCTCACACCTGCTGACCAAATCTTTTCCGGTTTTGGAGAGGGAGCGTTGCCTCCACAGCTCCAGCTTTTTCCCCACCTTGGCTATCCGCTCCAGCCAATTCTTGTTACATGCCTCAGCCCCCCCCGAACCAGATCCCCAACACCTTCAAAAAGTCAGGCTTGATGGTGAAGGGGACAGAAGATCGGTCGGGCCAGTTGCCAAAGAGCATGGCCTCGCTCTTCCTGCGGTTCACCCTGGCTCCCGTGGCCCAAACTGGTCGGAGATACTAATCTGTCTGTGGACTGACTCTGGATATGAGCAGAAGACAGCGACATCGTCCATGTACAGGGAGGTTTTGACTTGAATGCCCCCACTGCCTGGCAATGTCACTCCTCTTATGCTCGCATCCTTCCTGAGGGACACGGCAAAAGGTTCAATACAGCAGACAAACAAGACAGGAGAGATTGGGCACCCCTGCCTGACTCCAGACCTTACAGGGAAACTGTCTGATTCCCACCCATTGATTTGGACTGCACTACGGATATTGGTGTAGAGCAGTTTGATCCAATTTCGGATTCCCTCCCCAAAACCCATTTTGGAGAGCACGTCCCTCACGTACGTGTGCGATATCCTGTCGAAGGCCTTCTCCTGGTCCAAGCTGACTAGGCAGGCATCCACCCCTGTCCTGCACGTAGGCGATGGTATCTCTCAGCAGCGTTAGGCTGTCTGAGATTATCCTGCCACGTACAGCACAGGATCACAGCAGACTTGACCCGGTTGGTGATGGCCTTAGACAGGATCTTATAATCTACATTCAACAATGTTATAGGTCTCCAATTCCTTATGTCCTTCATCTCCCCCTTCTGCTTGTAGATTAGGGTGATGCTGCCCTTCCTCATGGAGTCTGACATGCTGCCGGCTAGAAGTATGTCATTGTACACTTCCAGCAGGTCCGGGCCCACCCAGTCCCACAGAGCCGAATACAACTCGGCCGGTAAGCCATCGCTTCCGGGGGTTTTACTTGAGTCAAAGGAACGGATGGAGCCAGTCAGCTCCTCTAGGATCAGTGGTTGGTCCAGACTCTCCCGCTTGCTGTCCTCCAAGACCTCCGTGATAGAGGACAGGAAGTTCTGGGAGGCGGTGCTGTCTGTGGCCTTTTTGTCATACAAATCCGTGTAAAAGGATTTGCAGATCCTCAGCATGTCCGTCTGCAAGGATGTTACCGAGCCGTCCTCCTCCCTTAGGCTGTTTATCACAGAGCTCCCCCTGTGAACCTTATGGAAGAAGAAACGTGAGCACGTCTCATTCTGCTCCATGGATCAGAAGATGATCTTGGAGGATTCAGAGGTAAAGAGCCGAGCTTGCCGGTCCTTCACCTCTCTAAGTTTCTCCCGCACATCCACCCACTCGACTGCAGAAGGAGCAGTTGTTACAAATCTGTCTGGAGTTGGCACAATTCCCTCTGACTCTGTCTTGCTCTCTGAACCCCTTTAACTATGAAGAACCTCTTAATGTTCTCCTTGGTTGCTTCCCACCAGAGTGTCGGGGAGTCAAAGAGGGGCCTCACCGTTCTCCAACATGCGTAGTCCCTTTTTAGCTCCTCAACGTTATCTGGGGTCAACAGCTTCATATTTAACTTCCATGTCCCCCTGCCTGCCTTCTGGTCCCCCTGTAGGTGACAGGAAGCCTGAAGGAGGCAGTGGTCAGAGGTCGGTGTGTCTCACCGTGACGGCCTTCGTCGTGAAGACGAAGTCTATCCGTGATTGGGCTAAACCTAGGTATGTTACAATACTTGCCTTCAGCGGCGCTGTAATTCTGTCACTGGCCGTGTGCGCGATTTTGGCGCCTTTAAGGGGGGGCGGGATTAAAGCGCGGGTTTCTCCTCCCTTGTCCTGAATTATACTTTGTTGGAGTACCAGCTTTTGTGGAAGAATCGTTCCGAGTGCCGTTTTGCGTTGTTTGTTTTAAAAATCTCCCAACAAGTTCAGCGTTGGAATCATTTTTAAATCATCTTCTGAAGCGTCAACGCCAACAACGGGGACGGATTTCACACAAGGGAAAGGTAAACGAAAGTGCTTTATTTTAATGTATAAACGTTCTCCTTAAGAGGCCTTTAATTCACATTTTTACATGCGACACGGTGATTTTTTCCCCCGAACTAACGGCAATAATTTTCATGCCAATACGGGGTTAAATTCACCGCAAATGAACGTTCCAAATGATCGCGTTCCAGAAATCCCCATTCGCAAGATGATATAAATTCCCATTAATTTACAGGTATTAAACATTCAATTTCTTCCATTTGGCCTATAAATCCATGACAATGAGATAAAAAAAATTATGTTATATTGTGAATTCTTGTGTGAATGTTATTTGGACACTTAAGCTTTTTAAAAATGTTAATATTTTCTTAAATAAATGGATAGATGTTTAAATCTAGTAATTGAATTTAGATGAAACTGATGATTTTCTTGTTGAGTATTTACTATTTGTTTTAGCATTTAACTTTATCATTTCTACCTTTTTTTCTAAAGCTGCAAATAATAACTTGTTTCTGTTAATGATGTTCAGTGTTTTTTTTTAAATTTACATTGTAAATAGATGTCTCCAAAGAAGAAATGCAAAATTGACAATCCAAAAGCCCAGACAGGCATAGCTAGAGTTCAACTTGAAGAGAAGTTCTCTGTCATGCCTGAGTCTAAGAGGGATCTTAAAAATGGACACATCTTGTACTTGTATACCTCGTTTGGAAAAAGTCTGCCTGAAACAGAGAAATCGCTGAGTTCACATTTCTCTTTGTCGGATGCAGAAGGCTATTCATTTGTTACTGTTAAGTTTAAAGTGAAGACTCTCGTTAACCGGACTTTGCTTAAGTTTAAAAAACTCACCAATCCCAAGGAACTTGGAGTATTTATGGAAATTTGTGATGAAACTTTTAAACTTCCAGAAGGCAGTCAACACATTTCTTTAGATGACATTCCACTGCCTGGTGCTCAAGATCCTGAATCCTTGACATCTGCCGAAAGCCAAGTGCCCATATTTCAAGACACTGAGGACATGGGCGATGACAGTCATAGTCTGCATCCTCCACTGAATCTAGCAATGCCAACGACACCTGCTGCCTCTCCTGAACCAATGCCATCGACATCTAGTGCTTCAAAAAGATGTAGCAGAGAATTTCTAAGTCTTTCACCAGGGAAACAAAAATTGACGAAAAGACTAAAGTATATGTACGAATCCAGGGCTGCTCTTTCAACAAAGTATCACACAAAGATCAGTGAACTTAGGGCACGGTTGAAAACTCTAAAAACGTATAATTAATCAAGCCTTAAAGAGAAAGCAAAACCAAATAGATTTAAAGGACAGAAAGATTCAGGAACTCAAAACCAAATTACGTGATAATACTTCTGCACGAGTGCTTGCTAACACCAAGGCAGAGTTTTGGAAACTTAAAAAAGCACACAGACAATTGCTGATGTTTCGTGGCAGTACGAAAAAGAGGAAAACTGTTTCAATTCACCAGTACAGAAAAGTTCATGAAAATTTAAAGGACAGGGAAGAGGATGTGAGACGCCTCGAATTTGACAATCTTGTCCTCAAAGAAACAATCGAAAATCTGCAGGCTGCCAGTATTGTCAAGGCAAAGGTGGGCCAGAAAACCTACTCCTCAACAATAAGGATGCATGTGTTTGACTGTATTGTAAACAAAACTCCCACAGCAAACATTCCAATCCTGATAAGCCAGTTCTACAAGTGGAGTGGACTTCATCTGGATTATGTTCCTCAACGCAGTGCAGTTGAAGTTATGGCCCGAGAATTGGGAGCTATTGCTGAGTTGCAAACAGCAGAGATGCTCCTTGCAACAAGGGGTTTGACCGTGGGGTTTGATGCAACCACCCAGGAAGAGACCCACATTAACAGTGTTCATTTCACCACCACAAACAAATGTCTCTCTGCAGCAGTTGGTGAATTGGCTGGTGGGACTGCTGAGGACTATGCACAACATATTTGCGAAACAATTGACAATTTGTGTAAAACTTACATTTATTTTAATGAGCAAACAAATTTTCAAGATACAAGACAAAAGATAATCGACAACATTTCAAACACAATGAGTGACAGGTGTGCAGCTAATCATGCTGCTATTAGAATTGTGAGTAGTGAGTGGGGTAAATATTTGAACGAGCTCTACTGCCACTTGCATCCTCTTGACTCCATTGCTACATCAGTTCGCTCAGCCCTAAAAATGCAGAAACAATCCGGAGGACAATTCTTATTTGGGAAAGACTGTCTAGCAGTAAATGCCATACTGCAGATGAGCAAACTTAGATACAAAAACGGAAAAGGGGACCCAAAAGGATTTGTCGCATTTTTAGATGACAGGAACATCCCCCGAGGTGTCCTCCCACGGTACCGTGGCAACAGATTGCACATACTGTTTCATATTAGTGGCAAGCTGATAGAATATTATGATGACTTTGTTGCACTGCTGAATAGCGGAACATCCTGTGGGGGGTTGAAAAGCCCCATCCTCCATGACTTCAACCAGGCTGAAGCAAAAGTAGAACTTCAGATATTGGGCTTACTTGGCAAATATCTGACTGGGCCTTGGATGAAACGCTTCTACACTTCTTTTTTTTTTTTTTTTTTTTTAATTTTTATTTATTAGAAGTACATTACATTACAACCACATACATTAATACTCGTCATTTGTATCTTCTTACAATTAATGTACTCCCTTTATTTATTTTTTTACACTAGAAAAGGAAAAGATTGAAAGAAAGAAGAAAGTGAAGGAAAAAGTGAAAGTGTAGAAAAGTGTAGAAAATGTAACAACAAAAAAGGACGAAGACCCTATAAGAGCGAAATTAAAAACAAAAGAAAAAGAGTTAAGAAATAGGCCCTAGGAAAAAAAAGAGAGAGAGAGGAAAAAAAAAGAAAAATAAAATATTTTTTTGAGCATTACGTAAATAGGACATACCAACTCTTCAACTATCATCCCCCCTTACCTGACCTCAATTTTTTATTTTTTTTTAAGTACTTTTGCACCCTATGTTTGTAATAATTCTATAAATGCAGACCACGTCAGGTGGAAGTGATCTGGTTTACCTTCTACACTTCAAGCCAGAATCAGATCAACCATGTTGATGGCATCAAAGTGGTTAAAGGGGTGATTGCTGCTCTAAAGGAAGCCACAGAAAACCCAGAGAACATGATATTGGCAAGGGAAGATTTCTTCGGTGAGGAGGTACATCTTGACGCCACATTGAAAAAACTTTGGGAGCTACCAATACATCCACAGTTCAGTTCAAAGATGAGGAGCTGTCTTCAAGCTGTCATCACTGTGTTGGAGAGGCAATATAGTAAATACTTTGAACTTGATGTAACTGAGAAACTGAAGGAGGAGACTGCATCAGCAAGATCACACAACATTGATGCGGAGAAGATAATGGGGATGTTTAGCTCATCGAAACAGAAATCTCCCAATGCCACCATGTGTTATTTGTCATGTAGGATGCGGGCCTGCAAGAATAGAACAGTCAATTACCTTCATAATCTCGAGGAGCATCGTAGGGAGGAGGTGCTCTGTAAGGCAATGAAATTGGGGAGAGTGCAGAGGAACAGACGGAAGAAAAAACAGAAGGAATTGAGAGCAGAAATCATCAAGCGACAGAAAGGCATGCTCGGGACACGAAAGAGAGGAAAAAAATAGAAAAAAAATTGAAAGAGACTGATTTAAACAGCATTCGCAGAGATTATCCAAATTTGGACTACTCCAAATGTGATGATCTACAGGACATACTTAATGGGAAAGTAGTGGGCAGAAAGGCATGTCATGTGTGGTTTGAAGAGCAAAAACCTGTAGTTTACAATGCCAAAATTGAAAAGTTGAGGAAAAACAAGGTGTACAGAGTTGCTTATTGGTTGCAATCTGACGAGTATGATGATGCTACTGATTTTGATATGCCAATGTACCAGCTAGCAGCTGATCTTCTCCTTAAAGATTTGGTCTTTTGCTAGAAATTGTAAATTAATTACCTATCTGTTATGGACTTACAGCATATAATACAATAATATTAAAGTTCTGATCTTGAGAATATCACATTTTTGAATTTTCAAAGCAGTCTGGGTGTTTATTACTATTTCCGTCACAACGGTCAATTTTGTAATTAGCTACAATTAAGTAACTAACTAATTATATGCTGCAATTTCAGGTCATCCAAGTAAGATTATTTTATATTTGTTTCAGAATGCTTCAATCTATAATAACTGAAAATTTCATTCAGTTCTCTTAATTTTTAAGAAAGTTATGGGCTTTTGACTGTCCTCGATCACAGCTTTTGAGACAAGTCAATGGAAAGGCAATAGGGAACAAGATGCTAATTT
The DNA here is from genome assembly GCA_038087875.1 of Malacoraja senta. NCBI lineage: Eukaryota > Metazoa > Chordata > Chondrichthyes > Rajiformes > Rajidae > Malacoraja > Malacoraja senta. The sequence goes on from JAXLNO010001545.1 coordinate 1,138,642, forward strand.
CCGAGTATGAAAATGGCCATAACCTTTTTAATACTGAAGATATGAAAGTGAATTAGGTGTCAAATTAAACTTCTTGTAATGCTTTACCTGATGGGATAAATTACAGACTTGATTTTTAAAATCTCAAAATTTAGTAACATTGCTACTAAACCGGCAGATCTCGACCAGGTGAACTGCGGCTGGGACCCGCCTGCAGGGTTGCTGAAGGCGTCGTGCAGCTTTGCATCTTTTACCGTCTCCATCAGGAACTTGGACGTGCTGTCCAGTCTGTTGTCGGCACTGCCGGATCGTCCAGCCGCAGCAATGATGCAGTTGAAGTCACCGGCCAGAACGAGCTGCCGGGACGTGGCCAGCAGCACTGGGAGGTGCTGGAGAACGGCCAGCCGCTCGCTCTGCACGGGTGAGGCATACACATTAATCAGCCGGAGCGGAGAACCACGGTACATAACATCCACCACGGGCTCGCTATAGGATCTTTGGTTGTATTACACCCTGAAATAGAGGCACTGGAATGACGGAGCCGGCTCTGGGGCCGACTTTTAAAGCCTTGGTGAAGGGCCGGCCCACAGCGTGAGATTGGCTGTAGTAGAGATGCAAACATGTCGTTCCCGCGCTGCGATTGGCTGCAGCTCAGTCAGCAACTGGCCGGCAGATTCAGATCTGAGGCCGGCGGGGAAAATATTATTTGTGACCAAATACAGAGATTTGTGAGCGGCGGGCGGAGCTCAGACAACCAGTGGGGGCACACTGTAGTGTGGTTGGCTACTGGTTCAATTTCAAATTGCCCGCCAATTTAACAGCAAGCAGTAACCGTGGGAAATATTCCCTTGTAATTGTGCAGCCTTTAAATCTGAATATGCCATATGGATTTACAGACCCGCTGCCAAAGCTGACGGAATTCAGCTCTGCCCGAGACTGGAGATACGCGACTGTCCCCCGGAAAGGTTTCGAGGCGGCTTCAATGTTGCTGGATTAAGTAATGTGATTAAAATGGGAACGAAGAACGCCTGGAGAATGATCTACTACAGGTCTCCGCTAATAGTCTGAACCTGCAGATTATCGGCCTAATCTCACCCTTCTTTATCTGACAACGTCTGAACCCAGCAATCAATCGGTGAACTCTACATGCAGCGGTCGGAAAATAGCAATTCATTCATGATAATTTTCTCATACTCCAGGTCATTACACCCCCTGTGAAATGGCGGGTGGCTCTGAGAAGAGCCTTTGTTTTGGTCGTTTGGAGGAATTCTTCAACCGCCGAAGCAATACAGTGCGGCCCTGGCGTTTCAGAGCGTACACCACATCCATGGCAGTGACCGTTTTACGCTTGGCGTGCTCGGTGTAGGTGACCGCATCCCTGATAACATCCTCTAAAAAAATCTTCAGCACCCGACGGGTCTCCTCGTAGATGAGACCCGAGATTCGCTTGACACCGCCACGTCGAGCCAGGCGGCGGATGGCTGGTTTGGTGATGCCTTGGATATTATCACGAAATACTTTCGATGGCGTTTGGCTCCGCCTTTGCCCAGTCCTTTGCCTCCGTTCCCTCTGCCAGACATGGTACTGCTTCAATCAAGTCGCTGCACAATAAAAGGCCGACTGCTACTGTCTCCTTTTATGGACAGCGCCCCGACCTGCTCGAGAAAGGCAGAGGGAGGCGAGGAGACAGTCAGAGTAGCAGAGCGCGGCCTCTTATCCCCAGCTCTTCCCCCGGTTTGCAACCGCCAACTTAACGGTTTGTTGACAATGCACCCAAGACTCAGCGCCCCGCAAACTTTCAGAGGCACGGATTCCACAATCACTAATATTACTGTCGAAAAACAGTGACAATTCATTCGTCTCCTTAAGGGAACGTCCTTAAACTGAGCAGTCTGTGTATTTCAGACACCAGGGACGGAGATTACCGGGGATCCCAGGTTTAATGGAAATTATTTCCCATTGGCACTGAGCCTCTTCCCGGGACTGGAATCAATTGATTCAGGAGCAGCTCTTTCCCGAGAGATGTGAGTGGCTCTGAGAAGAGCCGTTGGGTTTAGGTCTTTAAAAGTTGATCTTTTTAATTCATTTTCTTGTCCTTTTCTTCAGGACTTTCGCCGATTTCGACTTCGGCGCTTTCCTCGACGTCTTGACAACATTCAACTTTGTTACTGGGGCCTTCTTGGGGCTCTTGGGCGCCGCCTTCTTAGCCGCTGATTTCTTAGCCACCGGTCTCTTAGGTGCTGGTTTCTTGGCCACAACTTTCTTGGCGGGAGATTTCTTCTTTACAGCTTTCTTGGACATTTTCTTTGCTGGTGGTTTCTTGGATGGGGTTTTTTTGACGGTCGGATTTTTGGTCTTGGAAGCCGGTTTCTTGGCTTTCTTTGCCATTTTCACGGCGCCTTCTTTCGCAGCGGCCTTGAAAGAGCCGGAGGCGCCCGTGCCCTTGGTCTGAACCAAGGAGCCGGTTACCAATTTCCTCTTGATGGTCACCTTGATGAGCTTGTGGTACCTTTCAACATCGATACCGCTGGCGGCCAGTCCCTTCGTTACCGCCACCAGGGACATTCCTCGCCGATCGTGGCAATCCGCAACAATCTTGTCGATCCATTCTCCCAGCTTGGGACCGGCGGTCTTTTTCCGGGCGGCCGCCGCATTCTTCTTGGGAGACTTGGTTTGGGCGGGCGGAGGAACCGCTTCGGCGGCTGCGGTGTCGCTCATATCAGCGACTCTGCACAAGTTATCTCTCAGTCAGGACCAAAAATCCTTGGTTAGGACTGGGTGAGAAATGAAGCGAGAGGCTGCGGCACAGAGCAACTTAAAGGCAGAGAGCGGACGGGGCGGAAACATCCTGTTGTCAGCAAAGATCCTATAGGATTCTTTGATTGTCAGATTGTGTTTCTCACTGCTCAAAAAATCTCCGATTCGTATGAAAATCGGACACCATTGTGTCCCAAACCGCCCTCTGTTCGTCCTTGAGGCTGGAAGGTTTGCTTTAGAGAAAGTTTGACCCGAATTAAATGCAGCACTTTCCATTAAAACTGGTTTCATTGCTGCGCTGTTCGTGTTCTCTGCCCCGATCACTGACATACTCGCTGCTTTTCGACTGAAATGTTAAAACTAACTAACACGTTGCGGTTCGTTCGCACCTCAGGATTGAGATCACTGGCGGGGCGAACTTGTGACAGGGAAACATTTTCATTTTCCTCCGGGGGAGCTGGGAAATCCGGCGATGTGATGGCACCCACAAACACAGTCTAAATCGCGGGCCCCTTTAACATGTAGAAACGAGGAACTCCAGTTGCTGGTTTGCAAAAATAGACACCATGTACTTGTATAACTCAACGACTCAGACAGCATCCATGTGTAAATCCTGGCCAAAATGGAGCCAGAATAGAACCAAAATTTAGCAGAGGATTCATGCATTACAAGGCCTTTTTGGCCAAGTCTGTATTTCAGTATAAGAAACCATAAGCTGCTGGCTGGTGCCAGGAAGTTTAGGTCCCAGATCAGTGTTTCAGATAAGACATGTATAAGTATCTCTTCAATTGTCAATATGTATGAGAATCTTGCAGAGGACCTCCAACGTATTGTAAATGCACAAGTTTGATTGGATTGATGCAAAATAATTGTATATAAAGTAAATAATGTTGCAAGACAGTTACCCTGCTGTTTGTTGATTGGCCAAAGTGTTAAGCCCGAGCAGAATTGTCTTGAGTTCGAGGGTAATTATTGTATTATTCAGTGGACTAAGTAAGTTTATTGGCCAAGTATTCACATACAAGGAATTTGCCTTGGTGCTCCACCCACAAGTAACAACGTGACAGTTACGAATGACTCAGAAAACACTAAACATTAATAATAATAAAACACCAAATGATAAAACACTTCTGCAAGAAACATTGTTTTAGATATACTGCAGTTGGCAGAACTGTCAGAAATGTATTGATGTAATTAATATGATTGATTGGACTGTAAAGAGACCACCCCTATGTAGTTCAGCCTCTTAAGGTTCGTGAACCTATAAAAGGTATCCTCATTTTAGATCAGTGTCGAACTTCTGGAGGGGAGCTTGGGACTGCGTGACCTTTTGGTGTGTGTCTGCTTGCATGATGCTGAAGGGCTTGGCCAGGCAGAGACAAGGAACGAACCTACGGTGGTTTAGGTATCGTATTGGGGAATTTGCTGTTCATTCTAAAATTATAGTTTAGTTGGTCCAGTGCTTGAGTCAGTGTTTTTTACTGAACTAGACTAGGGGAGTAAGCTGGAGAAGAGTGTATTTACACATGGAGAAAATGGATGTGATGTTTCGGTTCAAGATACACTTCAGACTTCTGTGCCTTTAATATGCTCACTCTGACGCAATGTTCACATGGAGACATATAGCACGAACAAGGCCCTTTGGCCCAACTTGCTCCTGCCGACCAATATGACCCTTATACACTAGTCCAATCTGTCTTCTTTTGGCCCATATCCCACTAAACATTTCCGATCCATGTACCTGTCCAAATGTCTTTTAAATGTGATTATAGTACCTGCTGTGTGAAAAGGTTGCACCTCAGTTTCCTATTGCATCTTTACCCACTTACCTTAAACCTCTGCCTCCTGATTCTTAATTCCTTGATTCTTGATTGTTCATGTAAAGGTATATTACATTTGTCTTGATGTAAATGTATTGTACATTTTATCTGTTCCCCTCATCATTTTATACACCTCAATAAGATCACCCTTCAGCCTCCTACACTCCAAGGAACAAAATCCTAACCTGTGTCTCACTGTAGCTCAGGCCCTCAAGACCTGGCAATGCACTTGTGAATCTTCTCTGCACTTCCAGCTTAAAGACATCCATCCTATAACAGGTTGTCCAAAACTGGACACAATACTCCATTGCAAGATCGGCAACGTATTGTACAACTGAACTATAATATAAAATCCCAACTTCTATACACGGTACCCTGACGGATGAAGGCCAATCTACCATGGCATGGTGGCGCAGTGGTAGAGTTGCTGCCTTGCAGCGCCAGAGATCCAGGTTCGATTATAACTATGGGTAAAGTCTGTACGGAATTTGTATGTTCTTCCCGTGACTGCCTGTGTTTTTTCCACACTCCAAAGACGTATAGGTGTGTCGGTTAATTGGCTTGGTATGAACGTAAAATTGTCCCTAGTGTGTGTACGATAGACGATGTGAATGTGCGGTGGGCTGAAGAGCCTGTTTCCATGCTGGTTCTCTGAACTAAACTAAACTACCAAAACACTTCTTGATCATCCTGTCTGTCTGTGATACCACTTTCAGGGTACGATGTACCCGTAATCTTAGATCTCTCTGCTCTACAACACTAACCATGCTCCAGCTATTCACTGTGAAGGTCCTGCCATGGTATGACTTCTCAAACTGCAAAACTTCACACTTATCTGCAATAAACTCCATTAAGCGATCATCAGCCCACTTATCCAGCTGATCAAGATTCTGCTGTAATTTTTGATAACTATTTACACTATCTATGATACCATCCTGTTTAGTGTAATCGGCAAACTAACTCTTCATGCAGTGTACATAAAATCGTTCAAATAAACCACAAAAAGAAATAGGCCCTACACTGATTCCTGAGGCACATCACTAGTTACAAGCCTCAAATCTGAAAAACAACCTTACTCCATCACTTTTTTCCTTCCACAAAGCCAACTCATGAAAGAAAACCTGCGGGCAATACAAAACAACTGACAGTAAAAGCTTCTTTGGATATGCGAAGAGGAAAAGATTAGTGAAGACACATGTAAGTCCCTTACAGTCAAAAACAGGTTAATTTACAATGGGAAACAAGGAAATGGCAGAGCAGTTAAACAAGTATTTGGTTCTGTCTTCACCAAGGAAGACACAAACCATCTCCCAGAAATACTAGGGGACCGTGTATCCAGTGGGAGGGAGGAACTGAAGGGAATCCACATTAGAGAGGAAATGGTGTTCAGTAAACTGTTGGGACTGAAGGTGGATAAATGCCAATGGCCTGATGGTCTGCATCCCAGAGTACTCAAGGATGTGGCCCTAGAAATCGTGGATGCCAATTTGCAGATGACACAAAGCTGGGTGGCAGTGTGAACTGTGAGGAGGATGCTAAGAGGATGCAGGGTGACTTGGGCAGGTTGGGTGAATGGGCAGATGTGAAAATAATAAATTAAACTAATGCAGACTAGTAATAAGTTGAGGGTTCCAATGCCTCAGATTTTGGGATATTGATTGTTTGGAAACTTGGTCATAGAAATGGAGTTTAATCTGAGCAAGTGTGTGTGATGGTGGAAGTTGGAAAACGTTTTGCATTTAACAAAAAAAGGACACAAAGTGATGGAGTAACTCGGAGGCCCAGAGCACATCTTTGGTGAAAAAGGACAGGTGACGTTTTGGGTTGGGACCCTTCAGACTTTAGAGATATAATGTGGAAGCAGGCCATTAGGCTCACCAAGTCTGCTCAAACCAGCGATCTCACCGTACACAAGTACTATCCTACACACAAGGGACAATTTACAATTTTACCGAAGACAACTCAACTACAAACTTTTACTTCTTTGACTGTGGGAGGATACTGGAGCACCTGGGAAAAACACATGTGGTCAGGCCATCAAAGAGCTCTGGCACTCGATTCCTGGCACCTTCCTTGTTAATCTTCTCTGCACCTTTTGCAGTTTAAGGACATCCTTCCTATAGCATGGTGACCAAATTGAATATAATACGCTAAGTGTGGCCTCCCAATGTCTCGTGCAATTGTAACATGACCTCCCAACTTCTATACTTGGACGCTTTACAAGGATGTTACCAAGAATCGAGGGCCTGAGCTCCAGGCAGATGTTGGGCAGGCTAGGACTTTATTCCTTGGAATGGAGGAGGATGAGGGGTGATCTTATAGAAATGTATAAGATCACAAGGGAATTAGATATGGTGAATGCACACTCTTATACCCCCAGGCTAGGGGAATCAAGAAATAGTGGACATAGGTTTGTGAGAGGGGGAAAAATTTAATAGGAACCTGGGGGCAACTTTTTCCACAGATGGTGGTCAGTATATGGCTCGAGGTGCCAGAGGAGGTAGTTCAGTCAGGTACTATCAAGTTGAAAAGGCACTTGGACAGTACATTGATAGGAAAGGTTTAGAGGGATATGGGTCAAACGTGGACAGGTGGGACCATTGTAGATGGGACATGTTGGTCGGTGTTGGCAAGTTGGGCCATTTCTATGCTGTATGACTGTGACCATGTGGGAGAGGGAGGGGAAGGAGAATGGCAGAGAGAGAGAGGCACATTGGCTTTCATTAATCATTGTATTTAGATGTTGGGACCTGACGTTTCAGTTGCACAAGACGTTGATGAGGCCGAACCTGGAGTATTATGTTCAGATTTGGTCGCCCTGTTATATGAAGGATGTACTTATGCTGGAAAGAGTGCAGAGGAGATTTACAAGAATGTGTAAGAAGGAACTCCAGATGCAGGTTAAAACCAAAGATCGACAAAAAAATCGGGAGTATCTCAGCGGGACTAGCAGCATCACTGACGAGAAGGAATGGGTTATGTTTCAGGTCGAGACCCTTCTTCAGAATGGTTAGGAATAAGGTAAGTGAGAAATATAGATGGTAATGTGGAAAGATAAACAACAATGAATGAACGATATGCAAAAAAGTTACGATGATAAAGGAAACAGGCCATTGTAAGTTGTTTGTAGGGTGAAAATGAGAAGCTAGTGCGACTTGGGTGGGGGTGGGATAGAGAGAGAGGGAATGCCAAGGCTACCTGAACTGAGAGAAATCAATATTCATACAACTGGGCTGTAAGCTGCCCAAGTAAAATAGGAAATGCTGTTCGTCCAATTAGCATTTAGCCTCACTCTGACAATGGAGGATACCGAGGACAGAAACGTCTGTGTAGGAATGGGAAGGAGAATAAAAATGTCTAGCAATCGGGAGATAAGGTTTGTCATGTGGGCTGAGCGAAGGTGTTCCGCGAAATGATCACCCAGTTTCCGATTGGTCTCAATGATGTATAAGAGTCCAATATCTTGAATAACGGATATAGTAGATGAGGTTAAAGGAGGTGCAAGTGAACCTCTGCCTAACCTGAAAGGACTGTCGGGGTCCCTGGACAGAGACGAGGGAGGAGGTATAGCGACAGGTGTTGCATCTTCTGCGGTTGCAGGGCAAAATACCTGGGGAGGGTGTGACTCGCGGATGGCCAGCTTGGCCGGGCCCAGGAGCAACCCAACCAGGACATCTTCAGCCCTACCCTCTCCCCTACGCATAGGGTGTCCAGCCAGAAGGCAAGGAGCAGCCCCTTTAGGTCCTCCAACCATGTTGGCGGCAAAACAAAAACTAACAAACTAAGCTTCTGCGCAAGAAATCCAGCAGCATACACGCCACGACTACGTAATAAATCCCACCCACACAATTACAAGCTGGCAATATTTAACGCAAATGCCATAATTTATGATACACAAAATAAAGCCAAATGGCCACTACAACGGCTGATGGGGTGGGAGGTAAGGACTAGGTGGACTGTCTCTGTTGCTGCGCAGATGTAGCTTAGACGGAGGAATTGGGAGTAGGGGATAGTCTTTGTAGGAAGCAGGGTGGGAAGAGGTGTGGTCAAAATATTTGTTGGAGTCAGTGGGTTTGTAATAGACGTCAGTCAATAGTCTATTTCTTGTGATGGAGACTGTGAGGTCAAGAAAGGGGAGGGATGTGTCGGAGATGGTCCAAGAATTTTTTTGTGCAGTGCGAAAATTGGTGGTGAAGTTGATGACGTCCATGAGTTCTGCATGGGTGCAGGAGGTAGCAGTTATTTTCGCTAACTATCTGCGGAGCCGAGTTATTTTTGCGCTTTATTAATTTAATGGTGTTTGTTGTCCGCGGTGAAAGCAGGGTGCATCATAAAGGGGCCGAAGAGCAATCAGCTGGCGTGGTTTGCTCGGGTCATGTACCAACGTTATGAGTCGTTATGAGATTTATAACATAAATAGATCTACCCGAGACGTTGGATCAGCGGCGTGTGATTCCGTCCAGCAACAGCGAGCGCGGAACCGTGCTAAATAAAGTCCCCCTGATAGCCCGGGCCTCCGCTGTAAATGGATAAGAAACAGCTGGGCAAAGCACGTGAAGGAAAAAACAGCCCAGTGACCCAAAGGCTGTTTCAGAGCCACTCGCTGTTTTTGTGAAGCGCCGAACGCGTGGAAAAGGCGTAATAAAGACGTGTTCTTGAGGTCAGAACCCGTCACAAAGGGATTCACATGGTAACCAGGGATTCTACTCTGCCTGAGACTGGAGATACGCGACTGTTCCCGGAGAGTTTTCGAGTCGGCTTCAGTGTGGCTGGATTAAGTAATGATGGGAACGGAGATCGCCTGGAGAATGATCTACTACAGGTCTCCGCTCATAGTTTGAACCTGCAGATTATCGGCCTAATCTCACCTGTCTTTATCTGACAACGCATGAACCCTGGATTCAATAAGTGAACTCTGCATGCAGCAGTCAGAAAATAGCAATTCATTCATGATAATCGTCCCATACTCCAGGTCAGTACTACCCCCTGTGAAATGGTGGGTGGCTCTGAGAAGAACCTTTGTATTGTCGTTTGGAGAAATTCTTCAACCGCCGAAACCAAAGTGCGGCCCTGACGTTTCAGAGGGTACACCACATCCATGGCAGTGACCGTCTTACGCTTGGCGTGCTCGGTGTAGGTGACCGCATCCCTGATCACATTCTCTAAAAAAACCTTCAGCACCCCACGGGTCTCCTCGTAGATGAGATCGGAGATTCACTTGACACCGCCACGCCGAGCCAGGAGGCGGATGGCTGGTTTGGCGATGCCTTGTATGTTATCACGAAATACTTTCCGATGCCGTTTGGCTCCACCTTTGCCCAATCCTTTACCTCCTTTCCCTCTGCCAGATATGGTACTGCTTCACTCAAGTTGCTGCACAATAAAAATCCAAATGCTACTGTCTCCTTTTATATACAACGCCCCGACCTGCTCGAGAAATGCAGTGAGAGAGAGGCGAGAAGGGGAGGAGACACAGTCAGAATGACAGCGAGAGCAGAGAGCGGCCTCTCATCCCCAGCTCCTCCCCCGATTGTCGAAAGTCGAAATACAGTAACAATTCATCCGTCTCCTTCCCATTCATCTTGAGCCCGTTCCTCTCCCCACCAACACAATTCAGTAGTTGACAACCACATTAACACGCTGATCCTGCAGTTGGACTTTGTGCTGTGAGCAGGGATTCACCATCAGTGTTGCAGTTTCAGAGAAGGGAACGGCCTTAAAATTGTGTTTATTCTGTGTTTATGTCAGACACCAGGGACAGGGATCCCAGGTTTAATGGAAATTATTTCCCATTGGCACTGAGCCTCTGCCTGGGACTGGAACCCGTGATTCAGGAGCAGCTCTTTCCGGAGAGTTGTGAGTGGCTCTGAGAAGAGCCGTTGGGTTTAGGTCTTTAAAAGTTGATCTTTTTAATTCATTTTCTTGCCGTTTTCTTCGGGACTTTCGCCGCTGGTTTCGGCTTCGGTACTTTTCTCGACTTGACCACATTCACCTTTGTTACCGGAGCCTTCTTGGGGCTCTTGGGCGCCGCCTTCTTGGCCGCCGCCTTCTTGGCCGCTGATTTCTTAGCCACCGGTCTCTTAGGTGCTGGTTTCTTGGCCACAACTTTCTTGGCGGGAGATTTCTTCTTTACAACTTTCTTGGATATTTTCTTTGCCGGTGGTTTCTTGGATGGGGTTTTTTTGACGGTCGGATTTTTGGTCTTCGTGGCCTTGGACGCCGGTTTCTTGGCTTTCTTTGCCATTTTCACGGCGCCTTCTTTCGCAGCGGCCTTGAAGGAGCCCGAGGCGCCCGTGCCCTTGGTCTGAACCAGGGAGCCGGTTTCCAATTTCCTCTTGATGGTCACCTTGATGAGCTTGTGGTACCTTTCAACATCGATACCGCTGGCGGCCAGTCCCTTCGTTACCGCCACCAGGGACATTCCTCGCCGTTCCTGGGAATCCGCAACAATCTTGTCGATCCGTTCTCCCAGCTTGGGACCGGCGGTCTTTTTCCGGGCGGCCGCAGCATTCTTCTTGGGAGACTTGGTTTGGGCGGGCGGAGAAGCCGCTTCGGCGGCTGCGGTTTCGCTCATATCAGCGACTCTGCACAAGTTATCTCTCACAGTCAGGACTGGGTGAGAAATGAAGCGAGAGGCGGCGGCACAGAGCAACTTAAAGGCAGAGAGCGGACGGGGCGGAAACATCCTGTTGACAGCTCCCGGCGCCACTGTGTTTCTCTCTGCGCAAAAAGTCTCCCATTCTTATGAAAATCGGACACCCTTGTGCCCCAGATCGCCCCTTGTCCGTCCTTACGGTCGCGAGGTTTGCTTTAGAGAAAGTTTTATCCGAATTAATTGCAGCACTTTCCATTTAAACTGGTTTCACTGCTGCGCTGAGCGAGTTCTCTGCCCCGATCGCTGACATACTCGCAGCTTTTCGACTGAAATGTTAAAACTAACTAACACGTTGCTGATCGTTCGCACCTCAGGATTGAGATCACTGGCGGGGCGATCTTGTGACAGGGAAACATTTTCCTTTTCCACCGGGGGGGCTGGGAAATCCGGCGATGTGATGGCACCCACAAACACATTGACATCAGTCTAAACCGCGGGGCCCTTTAACATGTAGAAACGAGGACTCCAGATGCTGGTTTAGAAAAATAGACACCAGGTACTGGAATAACTCAACGACTCAGACAACATCCATGGAGAAAATGGATGTGACGTTTCGGTTCGGGATACACTTCAGACATTCGCCCCTTTAATATGCTCCCTATGACGCAATGTTCACATTGAGTCATACAGCAAGAACAAGGGATGAGGCCCAACTTGCTCCTGACTACCAATATGCCCCTTATATGCTAGTCCCACCTGTCTTCTTTTGGCCCATATCCCACTGAACATTTCCGATCCATGTTCCCGTCCAAATGTCTTTTAAATATGATTATAGTACCTGCCTCAAACTACCTCCTCTAGCAGCTCATTGGAGAGACCGACTACCCGCTGTGGAAAAGGTTGCTCCTCAGTTTCTTATTGCATCTTTACCCTCTTACCTTAAACCACTGCCTCCTGATTCTTGATTTCCCTTGATTCTTCATTCTTGATGTAAAGGTATTGTACATGCGTCGTTGTATCTGTTCCCCTGGGAGTAGCGACAGCGGCCGGGCCTCCGGTATAGAGACCGGCCCTGTTGCTCAGAAGGGTAAGGAAAAGAAGAGGAGGGCAATACTAATAGGGGACTCTATAGTTAGGGGGTCAGACAGGCGATTCTGTGGACGCAGTCGGGAGACCCGGATGGTAGTTTGCCTCCCTGGTGCCAGGGTCTGTGATGTCTCAACGTGTCCAAGATATCCTGAAAGGGCAGGGAGAGGAGCCCGAGGTCGTGGTACATATAGGTACCAATGACATAGGTAAAAAAAGAGAAGAGGTCCTGAAAGGAGAATTTAGGGAGTTAGGAGGGGAGTTAAAGAGAAGGACAGCAAAGGTAACAATCTCAGGATTACTGCCTGTGCCACGCGACAGTGAGAGTAGGAATGGAGCGAGGTGGAGGATAAATGCGTGGCTGAAGGACTGGTGCAGAAGGCAGGGATTCAAATTTCTGGATCATTGGGACCTCTTTTGTGGAAGGTTCGACCTGTACAAAAAGGATGGGTTGCACTTGAACCTGAGGGGGACCGATATCCTGGCGGGGAGATCTGCAAAGGCTTCTGGGGAGACTTTAAACTAGAATGGTTGGGGGGAGGGACTCAAATAGAGAATGCTATTAGACAGTGTGTGAGGCAGGAGGCAGAGAAGGAAAGCACTCAGACCCAACATGTAGGGGGGAAAGAAGAAAACAATAATAAACAGAGAATAAGAGGTGGTGGGGTTCTTAAATAGGTGAGCAGAGAAACAGAGGGGTGTAAAATGCGGGCGGAAGCAATAGGTAGCAAAGTGAAAAGTAAACGTGGCAGGCAGACAAATCCAGGGCAAAAATCAAAAAGGGCCACTTTTCAACATAATTGTATAAGGGGTAAGAGCGTTGTAAAAACAAACCTGAAGGCTTTGTGTCTCAATGCAAGGAGCATTCGTAATAAGGTGGATGAGTTGAACGTGCAGATAGCAATTAATGATTATGATATAGTTGGGATCACGGAGACATGGCTCCAGGGTGATCAAGGCTGGGAGCTGAACATCCAGGGATATTCAATATTCAGGAGGGACAGAGAGAAAGGAAAAGGAGGTGGGGTAGCGTTGCTGGTTAGAGAGGAGTTTAACGCGGTGGAAAGGAAGGACATTAGCTTGGAGGATGTGGAATCGGTATGGGTAGAGCTGCGAAACACTAAGGGGCAGAAAACGCTGGTGGGTGTTGTGTACAGGCCACCTAGCAGTAGTAGTGAAGTTGAGGATGGCATCAAACAGGAAATTAGAAATGCGTGCAACAAAGGCAAAACAGTTATTGTTTCTTCAATCTACATATAGATTGGGTGAATCAAATTGGCAGGGGTGCTGAGGAAGAGGATTTCTTGGAATGTATGCAGGATAGTTATCTAAACCAACATGTAGAGGAACCAACGAGAGAGCAGGCTATTCTAGACTGGGTATTGAGTAATGAGGAAGGGTTAGTTAGCAGTCTTGTTGTGCGTGCCCCCTTGGGCAAGAGTGACCATAATATGGTTGAGTGCTTCATTAGGATGGAGAGTGACATTGTTAATTCAGAAACAACGGTTCTGAACTTAAAGAAAGGTAACTTTGAGGGTATGAGATGTGAATTGGCCAAGATTGACTGGCAATTAGTTCTAAAAGGGTTGACGGTGGATATGCAATGGAAGGCATTTAAAGACTACATGGATGAACTACAACAATTGTTCATCCCAGTTTGGCAAAAGAATAAATCAGGGAAGGTAGTGCATCCGTGGATAACAAGGGAAATCAGGGATAGTATCAAAGCAAAAGATGATGCATACAAATTAGCCAGAAAAAGCAGCATACCAGAGGACTGGGAGAAATTCAGAGACCAGCAGAGGAGGACAAAGGGCTTAATTAGGAAAGGGAAAATAGATTATGAAAGGAAACTGGCAGGGAACATAAAAACTGACTGCAAAAGTTTTTATAGATATGTGAAGAGAAAGAGATTAGTTAAAACAAATGTAGGTCCCTTGCAGTCAGAAACAGGTGAATTGATCATGGGGAACAAGGATATGGCGGACCAATTGAATAACTACTTTGGTTCCGTCTTCACTAAGGAAGACATAAATAATCTGCCGGAAATTGCAGGGGGCCGCGGGTCAAAGGAGATGGAGGAACTGAGTGAAATCCAGGTTAGTCGGGAAGTGGTGTTGGGTAAATTGAATGGATTAAAGGCCGATAAATCACCAGGGCCAGATGGGCTGCATCCCAGTGTACTTAAGGAAGTAGCTCCAGAAATAGTGGATGCATTAGTGATAATTTTTCAAAACACTTTAGATTCTGGAATAGTTCCTGAGGATTGGAGGGTTCAACACCTCCGGGCTGCGGGACTGCAGAGCTACCAGCCTGCACCGCCATTCAATATGATCATGGCTGATCATCCAACTCAGTATCCCGTACCTGCCTTCTCTCCATATCCCCTGATCCCCTTAGCCACAAGGGCCACATCTAACTTCCTCTTAAATATAGCCAATGAACTGGCCTCAACTACCCTCTGTGGCAGAGAGTTCCAGAGATTCACCACTCTCTGTGTGAAAAAGTTTTTCCTCATCTCGGTCTTAAAGGATTTCCCCCTTATCCTTAAGCTGTGACCCCTTGTCCTGGACTTCCCCAACATCGGGAACAATCTTCCTGCATCTAGTCTGTCCAACCCCATAAGAATTTTGTACGTTTCTATAAGATCCCCTCTCAATCTCCTAAATTCTAGCGAGTATAAGCCAAGTCTATCCAGTCTTTTTTCATATGAAAGTCCTGACATCCCAGGAATCAGTCTGGTGAACCTTCTCTGCACTCCCTCTATGGCTATAATGTCCTTCCTCAGATTCGGAGACCAAAATTGTACGCAATACTCCAGGTGTGGTCTCACCAAGACCCTGTACAACTGCAGTAGAACCTCCCTGCTCCTATACACAAATCCTTTGCTATGAATGCTAACATACCATTCGCTTTCTTCACTGCCTGCTGCACCTGCATGCCTACTTTCAACGACTGGTGTACCATGACACCCAGGTCTCGCTGCGTCTCCCCTTTTCCTAATCGGCCACCATTTAGATAATAGTCTGCTTTCCTGTTTTTGCCACCAAAGTGGATAACCTCACATTTATCCACATTATACTGCATCTGCCAAACATTTGCCCACTCACCCAGCCTATCCAAGTCACCTTGCAGTCTCCTAGCATCCTCCTCACAGCTAACACTGCCCCCCAGCTTAGTGTCATCCGCAAACTTGGAGATGTTGCCTTCAATTCCCTCATCCAGTTCATTAATATAAATTGTAAATAGCTGGGGTCCCAGCACTGAGCCTTGCGGTACCCCACTAGTCACTGCCTGCCATTGTGAAAAGGACCCGTTAATCCTACTCTTTGCTTCCTGTTTGCCAGCCAGTTCTCTATCCACATTAATACTGAACCCCCAATACCGTGTGCTTTAAGTTTGTATACTAATCTCTTATGTGGGACCTTGTCGAAAGCCTTCTGAAAGTCCAGATACAACACATCCACTGGTTCTCCCCTATCCACTCTACTAGTTACATCCTCAAAAAATTCTATATGATTCGTCAGACATGATTTACCTTTCGTAAATCCATGCTGACTTTGTCCAATGCTTTCACCACTTTCCAAATGTGCTGCTATCCCATCTTTAATAACTGACTCTAGCAGTTTCCCCACTACCGATGTTAGACTAACTGGTCTGTAGTTCCCTGTTTTCTCTCTCCCTCCCTTCTTAAAAAGTGGGGTTACGTTTGCTACCCTCCAATCCTCAGGAACTACTCCAGAATTTAAAGAGTTTTGAAAAATTATCACTAATGCATCCACTATTTCTGGAGCTACTTCCTTAAGTACTCTGGGATGCAGCCTATCTGGCCCTGGTGATTTATCGGCCTTTAATCCATTCAATTTACCCAACACCACTTCCCGACTAACCTGGATTTCACTCAGTTCCTCCATCTCCTTTGACCCGCGGTCCCCTGCTATTTCCGGCAGATTATTTATGTCTTATTTAGTGAAGACGGAACCAAAGTAGTTATTCAATTGGTCCGCCATATCCTTGTTCCCCATGATCAATTCACCTGTTTCTGACTGCAAGGGACCTACATTTGTTTTAACTAATCTCTTTCTCTTCACATATCTATAAAAACTTTTGCAGTCAGTTTTTATGTTCCCTGCCAGTTTTCTTTCATAACCTATTTTCCCTTTCCTAATTAAGCCCTTTGTCCTCCTCTGCTGGTCTCTGAATTTCTCCCAGTCCTCTGGTATGCTGCTTTATCTGGCTAATTTATACGCATCATCTTTTGCTTTGATACTATCCCTGATTTCCCTTGTTATCCACGGATGCACTACCTTCCCTGATTTATTCTTTTGCCAAACTGGTATGAACAATTTTTGTAGCTCATCCATGCAGTCTTTAAATGTGTTCCATTGCATATCCACCGTCAACCCTTTTAGAACTAATTGCCAGTCAATCTTGGCCAATTCACGTCTCATACCCTCAAAGTTACCTTTCTTTAAGTTCAGAACCGTTGTTTCTGAATGAACAATGTCACTCTCCATCCTAATGAAGAACTCAACCATATTATGGTCACTCTTTCCCAAGGGGACATGCACAACAAGACTGCTAACTAACCCTTCCTCATTACTCAATACCCAGTCTAGAATAGCCTGCTCTCTCGTTGGTTCCTCTACATGTTGGTTTGGATAACTATCCCGCATACATTCCAAGAAATCCTCTTCCTCAGCACCCCTGCCAATTTGATTCACCCAATCTATATGTAGATTGAAGTCACCCATTATAACTGTTTTGCCTTTGTTGCACGCATTTCTAATTTCCTGTTTGATGCCATCCCCAACTTCACTACTACTGCTAGGTGGCCTGTACACAACACCCACCAGCGTTTTCTGCCCCTTTGTGTTTCGCAGCTCTACCCATACCGATTCCACATCCTCCAAGCTAATGTACTTCCTTTCCACTGCGTTAATCTCCTCTCTAACCAGCAACGCTACCCCACCTCCTTTTCCTTTCTCTCTATCCCTCCTGAATATTGAATATCCCTGGATGTTCAGCTCCCAGCCTTGGTCACCCTGGAGCCATGTCTCCGTGATCCCAACTATATCATAATCATTAATAGCTATCTGCACGTTCAACTCATCCACCTTATTACGAATGCTCCTTGCATTGAGACACAAAGCCTTCAGGCTTGTTTTTACAACGCTCTTACCCCTTATACAATTATGTTGAAAAGTGGCCCTTTTTGATTTTTGCCCTGGATTTGTCTGCCTGCCACTTTTACTTTTCACCTTGCTACCTATTGCTTCCGCCCGCATTTTACACCCCTCTGTTTCTCTGCTCACCCATTTAAGAACCCCACCACCTCTTATTCTCTGTTTATTATTGTTTTCTTCTTTCCCCCCTACATGTTGGGTCTGAGTGCTTTCCCTCCTGCCTCACACACTGTCTAATAGCTTTCTCTATTTGAGTCCCTCCCCCCAACCATTCTAGTTTAAAGTCTCCCCAGTAGCCTTTGCAGATCTCCCCGCCAGGATATCGGCCCCCCTCAGGTTCAAGTGCAACCCATCCTTTTTGAACAGGTCGCACCTTCCACAAAAGAGGTCCCAATGATCTAGAAAATTGAATCCCTGCCTTCTGCACCAGTCCTTCAGCCACGCATTTATCCTCCACCTCGCTCCATTCCTACTCTCACTGTCGCGTGGCACAGGCAGTAATCCCGAGATTGTTACCTTTGCTGTCCTTCTCTTTAACTCCCCTCCTAACTCCCTAAATTCTCCTTTCAGGACCTCTTCTCTTTTTTTACCTATGTCATTGGTACCTATATGTACCACGACCTCAGGCTCCTCTCCCTGCCCTTTCAGGATATGTTGGACACGTTGAGACAAAACAAATCAACTACCTCTGTGACACTACTGTTCAGAACACTTTCTGCGACCTGTCTGCTCCTCAGTGTTTCCGACTGATAGTCCAACTGATCCATGTGGTCTGAGAGGAGCTGCATCCGGAGACACTTCCGGTAAACATAGTTGTCAGGGACTCTTGAGTTGTCCCTGATTTCCCACATTTGACAGTAGGTGCACACTGACGATATTACTGACCTGGGAAACTGGGGAAAATGAGACACGACCAACCTTGTGCTACTCACCCTCCTCCCTGATGTCCAAATTCAACAAAGCCGCACTTTGACCACCAGCAACACTTCCACCTGAACACAGCCCATCTCAAAATGGACGTTCCACTGGAGCCTGCCTTCCTTTTATTTGCTGCTCATACCACACACTGCCTTAAAATAGGAATATTAAACGAGAACTTACCAGTTTGAAGTTTGATCTTTATTTTATGAGGAGTTACGATGAGGGATTACGTGAAGAAGCCTGCCAGCCCGCATGCGCGTCAACCTTCAAAGCAGCGGTGTGAAATCACAGATAACAGTTGTTGAACTGATTATAGGAAGATTCGAGAAACTAGAACTACCGCTTGACCTTTATCAGAAGAGGGTTGGGAGCGGAGGGTACGTAATCCCTCATCGTAACTCCTCCTAAAATAAAGATCAAACTTGAAACTGGTAAGTTCTCGTTTAATCTCCCTATTTCACTTCGGAGTCACGTGAGTGACTACGTGAAGATTTCAAAGCTCTGTGATTTTGTGCCGCGAACACGAGTCCATGCCACACACTGCATTAGTTGACCAGAGTTGATTGAAATGATAATGCAGTCAGACATGACATAGATTTAAAACATGCTGATGCTTTTTAATAAACAAATGATATAAAAAAAATAATAGTGAACCCTCATATCCGGGAGTAAACTATAGAACAGAACCTAAAATTTAGTTGGCAAACAACCCCGACCTGGCAATGGGCTTGTTATAAAACATTTGGAATGTTCGCTCGTTCGACCATCCTGCAGCTGCTAGGATGAGGTCCAGCGGAACGTCCATAACACTCGCTGCTGATGTTGTTGCAGCCATGGTGGAGTGAGATTTGAAAACATCAGTGTCTACTCCTGCACAAGCCAATACATGCCTTAACAAGCTGGAGATAGTCTGCACTGATACCTTCTTGTGCGTTTTTTAATAACTAACAAACATTGCTAGTTCAGTGCCTCTAAGGTTCTTAGTGGCCTTAAAATACTGTTGCATATGTGTGACCACACACAATCAAAGGTCCATAGGGTATGCCATAAAATCCAGTTTTAGACCTGACACCCCTGGTCTGCTCTGCTTGATTAGCTCATGAACATAAAATGTTATTTTATTGGCAGATGTAACCATTTTGTCCAGCCGCAGTTTATGCAATGACTGGACCCGTTGTGCTGAAACCAGCGCCATGAGCATAACCACTTTATAAGTGAGTTTGACCAAAGACAAGGGTGTAGCTGGAGCCCACCGCCGAAGCAGCGTTAGCACAATGTTGACATCCCATATCTCCATGTATTTGGGCCTGGGGGGTTTTGTGTTGAAGATCCCTTCATGAATCTGGATATCAACGGGTGAGACCCGACAGAGTGGTGTCCCGATCCCAGCAACAAGTATGATGACAAGGCACTCTTGGCACAATTAATGGCACTATAACTCAATCTGTCATCAAAGAACAGTTTTGAAAGAAATTCCAAAACATCAGATATACGTGCCGTGTCATACGTTATGTTGGACTGCGAACAGTACACTTCCCATCTTTTGATATAAGAGATGTACTGCTTCTTGGTGCTATCCCTCCAAGCCGCAGTGATCACGTCCACAGTTCGATCTGACAGTCCGAGCCCCAGGAAAGGTCTTTTTAAAGTCTGCAAATCAATAAATTGATTAGATCATGCAGCGGATGGCCCTCCCGAGTCACGGGATGAACCAGCAAATTTTTGCGTTTGGAAATAACCATAAACGGTTCTGTTATCATTCCCAATATCAACAGGAACCATGGCTGTGTAGGCCAGTCAGGCACTACCAATATGCCTGAAGCAGAATCTTGCTGGATTTTTTGCAAGCACCGGTTGATGAGGGAAAATGGAGGGAATGCATAGAAGAACATTCCTCCCCTGTGTAGCGAGAATGGAGGGAATGCATAGAATAACATTCCTCCCCTGTGTAGCGAGAATTTGCCAATTATACTGGCTACTTGTCGAATAGATGGTTGCTCCATAACAACAAGGTTGTTACAGGCTTCTATTAATTCTAATCGCCACTGCCCCTGGGTCTGGCTCCCATGCAACATACTTTGGTAACTGGTGATTGAGCCTCGATGCAAACAAATCGATATCCGGTGTTTCATACTGAGCAACAATGTGATTAAATACTTTATGATCCAACATCCATTCTGTGTTGTCATTAAATTTCCGTGTCCTGGTGTCCGCCACCATATTAAACCTGCCTGGCAAATAGGTAGCTGAAATCCAAATGTTTCTTTCGATATACCAGTGCCAAATAAGGTTAGCCAAATTATCACAGGATACCGACTTGATTCCACCCATGTGATTAATATATGCCACCGCTGTAGTGTTGTCAATCTGTAGCTGAACATGCAGATGATGCATATTCCCACAATAAGCTTTCAACCCATAGAATGCTCCCAGCATCTCTAGGTAACTGAAGAATTGATGACTCATGCACATCCCATCTGCCACCGCAACTAGAGATGGTATTAGTAGCTCCCCATCCTTGAGCACTAGCGTCAGTTTGTAATATAACTGAAGGTTTACTGACCAAAATGTTACTGGAGCAATGCCGAATATTGGTCATCCACCATTGTAATTCAGATATAGCTTCAGCTGGTAACCGCATAGGCCTGTTAAAATGGCCTAAATGGTATTTGAGTGCTTGCTCCTTTGCACGTTGTAAATTTTGATAATGCAAAGGACCAAGCTGTGCAACTGGAAAAACAGCCACTAATTTGCCAATTATACTGGCTACTTGTCGAATAGATGGTTGCTCCATAACAACAAGGTTGTTACAGGCTTCTATTAATTCTAATCTCTTGCCCCAGGACAGAGTCACAGACATACTAATAGAGTTAACGGTAAATCCCAAATAATCAATAAATCTAGAGGGTATCAACTTGGATTTAACTGGATGGTTGAGAAACCCCAATTTCTCAAACGTGAGTTTCGTGGCTGAAATAGCTAATTCAGCTAATTTCAGTTTCCCCTATGATTAGGATATCATCCAAGTATGCCATAACAATATGATTTTGAGCTCTAAATAGCCCAAGCACCAGTTTCAATAATTTGGTAAACAATCTGGGGGCTGAAGTTAACCCATTAGGCAACGCTTTAAACTGCCACAGATGCCCCATCCAGCTAAACTTCAAATATCTCAGGTGATCCCTGTGAATGGGTACCGAATAGTATGCATCTTTGAGATCGATGCATGCCATAAAGCATCCTTTGGAAATTAGTTGTTTGGCAGTAATTAAGTTTTCCATTTTTAAATGTCTATACTGCACATAAGAGTTAAGTTGGGTTAAATCAAGGATGATTCGGCACCCACCATCTTTATTTTGTTTGGTAAATATATTAGAAACGAATTGGTGATGTTCATGACTCGACTTCTCAATTACCCCTTTTGCAAATAATGTTTGAATTTCAGCTTGTACATCCAAACCTTCCTTTTGTGAATGAACAAATCTCCGGCTTGGTGTATGCTGTGTGGGTGGCAATGAATTGGGAAGGAATTCGATTTGGAACCCTTGTGTACGGTGCTGTATAAACGGATCTGATGTTATCCAACGCCATTCATTCCAAAACAAGTGTAATCTCCCACCAACTTGTAACTGGTCCACACACACCATGTCACGGAAACAACCAGACGCACCTACCTCCATTGTTACCGGTGGGTTTGTGGTTTCTATTTCTGCCCCCGAGGTTTGGGGGGTAGGGTTGCTGGAGTGCGTGAACTGCGCATCTTCCACGAGGGCCGGCCTGGGCTTTGGCATAAAAAAGACATGTGCCCGGAATATTCAGCCTTCGAGCTGCCACCAGCTTCCGCGAACCGCTTATTGCTATTGGAGGCGTAGGGATGCGGCCGCCGGAATGATGAAGCTTTGCTTGTCGATGGAGCCCTTATCAGCCCGACAGCTTTCGCTTCTTTGTCCAGGTCCTTAACCTGTTTCGGCAGATCTTCTCCGAACAGAAGATTCGGTGGCTGAACATTGCTGGCCCTGCACAATCCCGCAAATTTGGGGTTCAGGGCAGGTCGGATGGCATTCTCCCGAAAACAGTTAATTTCAAAATGTGCGTTGCACATTAGTGCCAGGGCATCCTGCTGTACATCCGACAAGGGACCACCATCCACAGACCTGGCAAACGCTGTAATGCCTGAAGCCAGCAAATTGAGGATTCTCTGGAGCTTCACCTCTTGGGCTTTGATGTCCCCTCCAATATATCCCCAGATAGAGTTGTTCACAGCCGGCATGTTCAGTGAAGCACAATTTCCAGGTGTATGATACTTAGCGGATGTTTCCACCATTACCTGTTCCTGCAGCTGGTGTGAAGTGAGGTAATTAATGCTTGCAGCGAGTTCCTCTTGTAGCGGCTCCCCTTTTTGCGAGGGTATCGCAAATTTAGACGCTATGGCAGGCAATTCATGTGCTTCACGCACGTCGTGCATTTTGGTATGCTCCCCGGACATACCTCCAAATTCGGAGTCAGTCCAGAACTGACCCCGCACGCTCCCCTCCTCAGAGAGGGAATCATTATGCAGCCCTGGACCAGGCGCTGCCGCGGGCCCCCGAGGGGACCCACGCTGATATAACTCCGTTTCCCGGAGCACATCATGATGGAGCATCCTTTCCATAAGGTGCTCCATCCGGGATAGGCGCCCGAAGACGCTACCCATTGTAGGAGGCGAATCCTCCAGGCCTGACTCATCCGAGTCAACAGGCCTGTCAGACATATTGTTGGCTTTTCCCCCTTTCGAGGTCGCCAGGGTGCTTTCGACAGGCACCAAGTCTGAAGTAGCTGACTGCACCGTCAGCCACTCGGATGGCGAAATCGACGGCCGCCGGCTACCCGCACTCCCGCGGTCCTCCGTAGCTGGTCTCTCCGCAGCCCGTCTGGACTTCGCCCTGGATTTCTCCATGCTCAGTTCGCACTTGAAACTCTGTAATCAAGATTTTACCGAACAAAAACGACCTCAGAATAAGTTTAACACTTACCTGTAGGGTTTTTAAACTTACCGCTGGAGGAACGACGCGCCTCACAGCCAGTCATGCGCAATGCGTTAGACGTACTGACGCGCATGCGGGCTGGCGGGCTTCTTCACGTAGTCACTCACGTGACTCCGAAGTAAAATGACTGCATCTTCCCTCCAACTGTCTCTTTCTAGATGTTTCCACTTGGACAGGCTCTGGGGATTTACGATACGATACAATATAATATATATCCCAGGAGGGCAATTGGTCTGCCAATAGTCATAAAACACAACAAATTGCGTGAAACATGAAATTAAAGTGATGTGTGGAAAGTCCAGGATTGGGGATGTGCAAAGATTGAGCAAGGGTGGGGGGAAGGGGGTTAACGGGAGTCAGTCCATCCCATGCCAGAAGGGGGAGGTTGTACAGTTTGATAGCCACAGAGAAAAATGATCTCCTGTTGCGTTCTGTGCTGTACCTTCGTGGAACCAGGCTGTTGCTGAAGGTGCTCCTCAGGTTGACCAGTGTGTCATGGAGGGGGTAAGCTGTATTGTCCAAGATGCTCCGCAGTTTGAGAATCATCCGAAAACAACTGCAGGTGGTAGGAGTCCGGGTTGTATCTGAAGTCTGAGGTGCAGATGGTGACCAGGAAGGGAGAGAGGACCATCCCCAGTGTTGATCACTACCATGTCCCAGTCCCAGTTCTATAGCCTGACATATTGTGGTCATCCAGTCGGGTAGTTGGTGATCCAGGACACCAATGGAGTATCCACCCACATCTTTGTCAGTTTGCTCCCTCGCAGTGGAGGCCAGATAGTGTTAAAAGCACTGGAGACGTAAAAAAACATGACTCTCACGGTGCTTCCCGGCTTATCCAGGCAAGCATAGGAACGATGTAGCAGGTCGATGATGGCGTCCTCCACCCCCACCTTTGTTTGGTAAGTGAACTGCAAGGCGTCCAGGTAGGGTTTAACCAGGAGTCGCACGTGAGTGAGCACCAACCTCTCCAGGGACTTCATAATGTGCGAGGTCAACACCACCGGTCTGTAATCATTGGAGGAGCTGGGACGCGTCCTCTTTGGTACAGGAACCACTAATCCATTTAGTGTGCTATATAACCGCCTCTACCTCCTCTTTGGTGATACATATCTGGTCCAATACATTGCAGGTCTTTTGCCTCAATTGCTCAGATTACACGAGCTTCTCCACAGTAAAACCTGATGAGAAATAATAAGTTAAAAATCTTCCTCATCTCCTGTGGCTCCACACATAGATGGCCACGCTGATCTTTAAGGGGACTTATTCTCTCCATAGCCACCGTTTCATTCACAATACATCTCCAGAATCTTCTTGGAATTTTTGCGGACATCTTCAATCTCTCCTTATTTAGGTCCTCGGTTCCCAAATGGGCCGAATGAATTTATGACCTTCCCACCTGCTTTAAAAGAGCAACAATAATACACCAACACCCATGAAAACTAAGATATGTCTCAATGTCTAGCCCAGTCCCGCTAGCTCTCCACTCTACACTGGCCCACTGTCAGGCTGCTGTCAGGCTGTTACTACCATCAACGCCATCATTCCCTTCAAACTTGTTCTCAAAATCAGGGAACTGGATTTCTGCCCATTTCTATGCAACTATGACATCCTCACCAACAGACCATAATTAGTATAAATTGAACAACAACACTTCCATCTTGATAGCCATTAGGCTGGAGCACCTCAGGGTTGTGTGCTCAGTCCCTTGATCTACTCACAGTATTCCTATGACTGACATAAATTCACTAATGACACCACCGCTATTGGCTGAATAATGAGTAATGAGGAGTCAAAATATAATGGGAGGGGGGGTTGGGGGGCGGAATGTGATTGATTGATGCCGAAGTAAAACAAATACATGATCTTGTATTCATCGGCGAGATGGTGGTGGAGAGGGTCAATACCTTCTGTTTCTTGGGCATGCATATCTCTGAAGATCTAATCATTAAAAAAAGCCATCCATGTCCCTATTTCCTGAAAAAATTGAGGAGATTCCATGTGTCAAGTAAAACTTTCTTAAACCTCTCCATGTGTATGGTAGAGAGCATATTGAACAATTACATCATGGCCTGGTCTGGCAACTCAAACATCCAAGAACAAAGGAGATTACAAAGAGTGGAGAACACTTCTCAGTCTATCACAGGAACTGACCTCCCCACCATGAAGAGGATCTGAAGGAGGCACTGCCTCAAAAAAGGCCCACATCATCCTAGTTGACCCAAAACAGGTAAGAAGTGGAAGCATGGCCAATTACAAAAAACGGTCGACCATCTGCTCCCTGGAAATCCAGACCGGCGTGAGTCGTCTGCTGCTGCTGGGGATATGGCCAAGCATGCCGTGTCTGATGGGACAAAGGTGGAAACAAGGACCACCAGCTCAAAGTACAGATCCACACATTGCTGACAAAGCAAACTGAAAACCCAACGGCTCTTTCAAGAGTCTCCCACATAATTGTAATAAAATTTAGACAGATCATTAAGGCAATTGTTTTGATACTTCCTTTTAGGTGATAATTCTCATTCTTTATGTTGATCGAGATAAGCAGAACCAAAGCCCGGAATAATCCTGGTACGTGTTGGTGTACATCCCTGCTCACTGCACGGATACTAAAACATCATCCTCCCTTCTCCATTAGTTTATTTAGGACTTTGTATAGTTCTCTTAATGATATTTTCCTTTACAGTATATGAACAAAAAATCTATGTTTGCTGTTGCTGTTTTAATTGTGGAGTGAATGTCTTTTAGTGGCTGCTGTCTGTGGTTCTGCAGGTGCCGTGGATCCTGGGCCAGATTTAGATGAAGGGAGGCCCTAGGCTATTCCACTTGTGAGGCCCCTCCCAATCCCCCACCCCACGACGAGAAGATGGAAGAGTCCACCAGATGTGC
The DNA here is from genome assembly GCA_038087875.1 of Malacoraja senta. NCBI lineage: Eukaryota > Metazoa > Chordata > Chondrichthyes > Rajiformes > Rajidae > Malacoraja > Malacoraja senta. The sequence goes on from JAXLNO010001545.1 coordinate 1,164,899, forward strand.
AGCCGAGTGTGGCCAATGAGATAACGGCTGGAAAGCTGCGCTTTCTATTTATTGCCAGTGCTAGTGTCGGGTTATAGGCTTAAAACACTATTATTATGAAATGGAGGGCAATGAAAATGACTGAAGTGTTGTTTAGAGACTACAGTGCGTAGTGACAAAAATATTATACACCAGGCTCGTACAAAGCTTTTCAAAAGATAGAAGATAGATAGAATCTTTATTTGCCACACGACCAGGGTCGGTGGTATTTGGGTTTGGTACATGATGGTACACTGCTTTAGTCACATTAACACTAATAACAACACAGATCATAGTAATAAAGTGCATCCATACCACATCACAAATCACAAATCTCACCAACAATACATAGTGCAAAAGAACAGACAAAGACCATAGACAAGACACTGTATACATCAAAAGTCCTTAGTATTGTCGGTTATTGGAGGGAATTGAGTGTTCTTATTGCTGAGGGGAAGAAACTGTTTTTAAAGCGGGTGGATTTTGTAGCAAGTGACCTAAGGCGCCTCCCTGAAGGGAGAGACTGGAAAAGGTGGTTTGCTGGAAGGGAGGGGTCCGAGATGATCTTTATTGCCCGTTTTGAGCTACGTTGGAGGTAAATGGTATGGATTGAGGGGAGGGGAGAGTTGATGATCCTAGAGGCCTTGGAAACAATGCGCTGTATTCTGTGTAGTGAGTGACTGTCAGTGTTTCTGTACCAGACTGTGATTGAGGAGGTGATGATGCTTTCAATGATGGATTGATAGAAACGGACCAGGAGGTGCATGGCATGGCAGGGGGTGGCATGGCAGGATTACAAACATTTTATGTGAAATAAGTGCACGCAGCTCATATCACAAGCTTGAAGCTCAAAGACCCTTGCGGTCGGGGTCCAGGGCCCGCTTAAGGGCCCTGGAAGCTCTGGGGTTTTAGCTGCTCTCTGGTGCATTCTGAGCCTTACTTTGGAGCATTTTGGCACCAAATTTATGACCAATATTTCAGAAATAATTTTGGTTGAGTCAAGAGTAATGAGTAGTTGGGATGGGATGACTGGGGTCATTGTTGAATACATTTTTTTTAAATCACAAATTGAAGCTGTCCTTGTTTTAATAATCAAGTTGTACTGTAAAATGTTATAAAGGAGCATGCAAACACTGCAAATAAAATACTGTGTTTTTACAGTAAATAAAACCTTTTTTTAGAAAATGTTTTGTGTGTTGATTTGATTGCCTGTTACTGTTCGACTGTGTTAGTGTGTGCACATTAAAAATATGATGCAAAATGAAAGTCGCAAACTATGGAATACATATTTTTCAGTATTATCAAGGAAAAGAAAGTAGTTTAATACCAATTGTTTGATATTATCCATATGGAGGAGAAAATATAATTGCTCTAAAACCTACCTTAATTTTTCAATCTCACTAAAGATAATCCCCCTTTCCCTCTCCCCCCTCCTCCTTCCCCCTCCCTCCAACTCTCTCTCCCTCTCCATCTCTCTCTCGCCCCTCCCCCCTTCCCCTCTCTCTCTCCCCCTCCCTCTCCCTGCCCCTCCCCTCCCTCTCACTCCCCCCTCCCCTCCCTCTCTCTCCCCTCCCCTCCCTCTCAACCCCCCTTTCCCCCTCTCTCTCCCTCCCTCCCCTCTCTCTCCCTCTCACACAGCGAGGCTCTGACTCCGCGCCGCAGCCCACCCCCCACCCCCCCCAGCCCGGAGAAATGGGGACTCCCGCAACGCAATATTCCACTACTTACCTGGAGAAGACACCTAGGATCTTTGGTGGACACGAGGCATCGAGGTGATTGTGTGGAGTGCAAATAGAGATCTGAACCCACCCGGGCCCACTGCGCACGCGCGGAGAGACAGCATCATTTTGCATCGCTACTGCGGCACTGGCTTCCCCCAACTGCGCAATTTTTTTTCGCCAAAACTTCCAGCGGGCCGGAACCAGAATTTTGGGTAATTTCCGTCAAAATGGAAATGCTGATAGCGCTCCAAATTTTTTTTTCTCTGGTTTTTTTTTACTCTGGGAAAAAAACACCTTGGCCAGAGGCCCCCTAGATTTTGAGGCCCTAGGCTTCAGCCTATGAAGCCTATAGGTAAATCCTGCCCTGCCGAGACCCCCCTAGATCTCGAGGCCCTAAGCTTAAGCTTGTGAAGCTTATGCGTAAATCCGGCCCTGCGTGGATCCCATTGTCGATTGCAGAGCACAATCAAGCAAGTGTTCACATTGCTGTTTGGCCTATGACCACAGCGCAGTTTACACACCATGTCAAAAGGGACAAAGGCGGTGACCAAGTACACAAATTGCACGTAAAGATTCAGAGTAGTGACAAGGCAAACAGAGAACCCAACAGCTCTTTTAAGAGTGTATGGAGGAACAGCAGATGCTGGTTTAAACTGAAGACAGACGTAAAATAAATCTTCCCAACCCCACCCCTGTTTTTTCCGCAGAGACCATTCTCTTCACAACACCCTGGTTAACTCATCCCTTCCTACACAAAACTCCCCTTTCCAGGTAATCCCTGCAATCGTAGGAGATGGAACACCTGTTCTATATATCCACCCTCGACTCTGTTCAGGGACCCCGATAGTGCTTTCAGATGGGGGGGGGGGGGGTAAAGGGACAGGTGTTGCATCTCATGCGGTTGCAGGGGAAATAACCTGGGGAGGGGGTGGTTTGGGTGGGAAGAGACGAGTTGACCAGGGAGTTACGGAAGGAACTCTGTGGAAACCAGAAAGGGGTGGAGATGGGAAGGTGTGGCAGTAGTGGGATCACTTTGGAGGTGGCGAAAATGTTGGAGGATTATATGCTGTATATGCTGATGGGGTTGAAGGTGAGGGACACGAGGGACTCGGTCCTTGTTATGAGTGGGGGGGGGGGAGTAAGAGCAGAGCTGCGGGATATCGAGGAGACCCTAATCTATGATGGAAGAGGGGAACCCCGTTCACTAAAGAATGAGGACATCTCCGATGCCCTGGTATGGAAAACCTCAACCTGGGCACAGATGTGGCATAGACGGAGGAATTAGGAGTTGGGGATAGAGTCTTTACAAGAAGTAGGGGGGGAAGAAATGTAGTCAAGATAACTATGGGAGTCAGTACGTTTGTATTGACCATTCTGTCCTGGATTGTCAGTGTGAGGCCAAATGTAAATTGGAGGAACAGTATTTGTGCCTACCATGTTCTAGTGTGCTAACGCAAAGCAAGAATTTCATTGTCCTAACAGGGACACATGACAATTAAACTCTCTTGAACTCTTGAACTCATATTTCGCTTGGGCAGCTAACAACCCATTGGTATTAATATTGATTTCTCGAATTTTAAGTCACCCTAGTCATTGCAATTGTTTTACTGTCATCCTGTTGAGTTCCTCTGTCTGTATACTCATTGTCACCTATCCCATGGCCAACAATACCCTATGGTGTGCCCCACATTTCCTTGATTATCATTGTTTTTGCATATCTTCCATTTATTTCTCCTAAGTACCATCTACAATTCTCATCCCCCTTTCCCCTGACTCCCAGTCTCGACCCAAAACGTCATATTTTCCTTTTCTCCAGAGATATTTCCTGACGCGCTGAGTTACATCCGTTTTTTTTGTCTGTCATAGAGTCATACAGCGTGGAAACAGGCCCTTCGGCCCTACTTTCAAGTAGGGAGCAAGTAGAAAAATTGAACTATAGGCCGATTAGTCTGATTTCAGAGGTTGGTAAGATTTTAGAGTTCATTATAAAGGATGAGGTTACAGACTATTTGGAAGTTCATGATAAAATAGGCTGAAGTCAGCATAGCTTTGTGAAGGGGAGATCTTGCTTGACAAATTGCTGGAATTCTTTGAAGAAGTAAATGGCAGGAAAGACAAAGGAGTATCAGTAGATGTTGTTTACTTAGATTTTCAGAAAGTTTTGATAATGTGCCACACGTGAGGCTGCTAAGGAAGATGAGTGCATGGCATCAAAGGGCAGGTACTTGAATGGATAGCAGGTTGGCTGGATGACATAAGACAAAGAGTGGCAATAAAGGAGGATTTTTTCTGTTTGGCTGCCAGAGACTCAGCGGAGTTCCGCAGGGATTGGCGCTGGGATGCTATTCTTCACGTTGCATATTAATGATTTGGATGAGGGGATTGAAGGCTTAGGGCCAAGTTTGCAGATAATATGAAAATAGGTGCAAGGGTAAGTAGAGAAGAGAAAGCAGGGACTCTGCAGAAGGAGTTGGACAGGTTGGGAGAGTGGGCAGAGAAATGGCAAGTGGATAATGGTGTGGCAAAATGTGGAGTCATGCATTTTGATAGTAGGAATAAAGGCATAGATTATTTTCTAAATCGGGTGAGAATCTACAAATCAGAGGAGCAAAGGGACTTTGGGAATCCTGTACCAGCACTCCCAAAAGTTATTCTGCAAATCGAATCGGTAGTAAAGAAAGCAAACTCAATGCTACCTTTTATTCCAAGAAGGCTTGTGTACAAAAACAGGGATGTAATACTGAAGCTCCATTAGGCGCTGGTACAGCCGCATTTGGAATATGGTGAGCAATTGTGTTCACTATAATGGGTCCAGAGGACGTTTACAAGAATGATCCCAGGTTTGTGGGATTTAGCGTGTCCAAACCATTAATAATCTTATATGTTTCAATAAGATCCCCTCTCTCCCTTCTAAATTCCAGAGTGATCCCAAGAATGTGTACGTTAACCGATGATGAGCGTTTGTCAGCACTGGCCTGTACTTGCTGGAGTTTAGGAGAATGAGGGGGGACCTCATTGAAAAATACAGAATATTGAAAGGCTTGGATAGAGTGGATGTGGAGTGAATGTTTCCACTAGTGGGAGAGTCTAGGACGAGATGTCATAGCCTCAGAATTAAAGGACCTTCTTTTAAGAAGGAGATGAGGAGAAATTTCTTTAGTCAAGGATGGTGAATCGGTGGAGGCAAGTCAATTCATATTTTTTAAGGCAGAGATAGATAGATTCTTGATTGTACTAATCAAGTATCTATCTATCTCTGCCTTTAAAAATATCCAGCCTTACCACTGTACTAATGGGGAGAAGGCTGGAGAATGGGGTTAAGAGGGAGAGATACTATAGATCAGCCATGATTGAATGGCAGAGTAGCCTTGATGGGCCGAATGGCCTAATTCTACTCCTATCACTTATGACCTGATGAACTTCGCCACACCGGACAGCTTGTCCCAACTATACTAGTGCCACCTGCCTGCATTTGGCCCATATCCCTCCAAACCTATCCTATCCATGTATATGTCAAACTGTTTTTTCAAAGTTGCGATATTTCCTGTCTCAACTACCTCCTCTGGCAGTTTGTCCATACACCCACCACCCTGCTTGCAAAAAAGGTGCCCCTCAGTTTCCTACTAAATCTTATCCCCTTCACCTTATACCTATGTCCTCTGGCCCTTGATTAATCTATTCTGGGTAAAAGACTGTGCATCTAAAGGGGCTGTCCCACTGCGACGACCTGATTGGCGAGTTTAGAAGAGTTTAGGAGTGTTTGAAAAAATGTCATGTTGAAGACCTCCTTCGACTATGTAAAAGACCTCCTTCGACCTCCTTCGACTATGTTGAAGACTAACCTCGACTAGCATCGACTAGCTTCGTAAAAATTGGACACCAAATAATGGAGAGTGAAGACGACCTCCTTCGATCTACGACATCCCTTCGACTATGTTGAAGATTATCTACGACTACCTTCGTCTACCCTCGATTACCTACGAATAACATGCCGACCTTCTACGACCTACATAGACTAAATCTACGAGTAAAAAAGTATCGATTTTTTCCATGGCGACTTTTTTATTCGTGGGCATTTTTCAACATGTTGAAAAATACGCCACGGCCTAGATGAGGCCTTGAGTACGCGGGGACTACTCTTGAGCATGAAGGAGAGTTACAAAGACCTCCTAGGACCTCGTGTCGACCATGCTGCGAGTATGAGTCGAGGGCAAACTTGCCAAGAACTCGCGGATTAGGTCGCCGCAGTGGGACAGCCCCTTTAGATGCGCAGCCCCTTACCTGAACTATTACTCACATGATTTTATGCACCTCCATAAGATCATCACTCATCCTCCTGTGCTCCAAGGAATAGTCCCTGCCTACTCAACCTTGCCTTATAGCACCGACCCTCAGACTCCTGGCAAAATCCTCGGAAATCTTCTCTGCTCCCTTTCCAGCTTCACAACATCTTTCCTATAACATGCTGCCCAGAACTGTACACAATACTGTACACCTACGTCTTATACTACTGCAACATAATTTCTGAACATCTATACTCATTACTCTGACTGATGAAGACCAATGTGTCAAATGCCATTTCGACTACCTTATCTACCTGTGACTCAAACTTCAAGGAACTACGTACCTGCACTCTGATCCCTCTGCTGTATAACACTCGCTATAGCCCTACTATTCACTTAGGTCATGTCAAACTTCCTGAATGTAACATCTCACATTTCTCTGTATTAAATAGAGAAATTCTCTGTATTAAATTCCATCAACAATTCCTCAGCCCACCTAGCCAACCAATCAAGATCGTGCCGTGATTTTTCGCAACCATCTTCACTATCAGCAATACCACCCACTTTTGTATTCAGATTCAGATTCAGATTATTTAATGACCACACAGTCAAGCTGGTGGAATTCATGTTCAGTACAGGATGTTACACAATAGGCTGATTCCCGTCAAACATAACATAAAACACAACAACATACAGTATACAGTACATGCACGGGGTGGCTATGTGATGTTGTCATAGAGTGTTCAGAGTTCGAATTGCATATGGGTAGAAACTTTTTAAATCGTGATGTTTTGGCGGGCAGTGAGCTGTAGCTCCTTCCTGACGGCAGCAGGTGGAAGATGTGGTGAGCTGGGTGGGAGGGATCAGAAATGATTTTCTTCACCCTTGACACGGACCGTTTGAGATTAAGTGATTCTATTGATGGGAGGGGAGTGCTGATGATTTTGGATGCTTTGTTGACAATGCGCTGTAGTTTATTACGGGAGTGAGTGTCTAAACTGCTGTACCAAACTGTTATTCATGAAGTGAGCATGCTTTGGATGATGGCTGTGTAAAATCGGATTAGGAGATGTTTCCTCACTCTGAACTTCTTGACCTGACGGAGAAAGAAAAGTCTTTGGTTGGCTTTTATATAAATGTGATCTGAATTGATTTTCCATTTGAGGTTATTGCTTATGTGAGTGCCAAGAAATTTGAATGTCATATGTAAAGATGCTAATCTCACCATATATTTAGTTTAGTTTAGGGATACAGCGCAGAAACAGGCCCTTCGGCCCACAGAGTCCACGCTGACCAGCGATCCCCGCATAAAAAACACTATCCTACAGCCACTAGGGACCATTTTTACCTTCACCAAGCCAATTAACCTACAAACCTGTATGTCTCTGGAGTGTGGGAGTAAACCAAAGATCTCGTAGAAAACCCACGCAGGTCACGGGGAGAAGTACTAACTCCGTACAGACAGCACCCGTAGTCGACGCCGAACCCGGGTCTCCGGCACTGCATTCGCTGTAAGGTAGCAACTCTACCACTGCGCTACCATGACCGCAGGTCTCATCCAAATCATTGATATAGATGATAAACAGTAGCGGGCCGAGCACCAAACCCTGAGGCACACCACTAGTCACAGGCCTCCGGTCAAAGTGGCAACCTTCCACCATCATCCTCCTCTTTCTTCCATGATCCCAATTTTCTATCCATTCAGCTATGTCTCCTTGGATCCCATGCAATCTATCCTTCCAGAGCTTCCTATAATGTGGAACCTTGTTGAATGCTTTGCTGCGGTCCATATATACAACATCTATCTCTGCCCTCATTAACCTTTTTGGTCACATCTTCAAAATACTAAATCAAATTCGTGAGACACGACCTTCCTCATGCAAAACCATGCTGACTATCTCTCATCAGCCCATCCATCTAAATGTATATACTATCCCTCAGAATACTCTCTAGTAAGTTTCCATCTACAGGATGTTAAGCTCACTAGCCTATTGTTCCCAGCATTTTCCCTGCAGCCTTTCTTGAATAGAGGCTCAACATTTACATAGAAACATGGAAAACAGGTGCAGGAGGAGCCCATTCAGCCCTTCGAGCCAGCACCGCCATTCATTGTGATCATGGCTGATCGTCCCCTATCAATAACCCGTGCCAGCCTTCTCCCCATATCCCTTGATTCCACTAGCCCCTAGAGCTCTATTTAACTCTCTCTTAAATCCATCCAGTGATTTGGCCTCCACTGCCCTCTGTGGCAGGGAATTCCATAAATTCACAACTTTCTGGGTGAAAAAGTTTTTTTCTCACCTCAGTCTTAAATGACCTCCCCTTTATTCTAAGACTGTGGCCCCTGGTTCTGGACTCGCCCAACATTGGGAACATTCTTCCTGCATCTAGCTTGTCCAGTCCTTTTATAATTTTATATGTTCATATAAGATTCCCCCTCATCCTTCTAAACGCCAGTGAATACAAGCCTAGTCTTTTCAATCTTTCCTCATATGACAGTCCAGCCATCCCAGGGATCAATCTTGTGAACCTACGCTGCACTGCCTGAATAATAAGGATGTCCTTCCTCAAATTAAGAGACCAAAACTGTACACAATACTTCAGATGTGGTCTCACCAGAGCCCTATACCACTGCAGAAGAACCTCTTTACTCCTATACAGAAATCCTTTTGTTATGAAGGCCAACATTCCATTAAAGGCCTGTCTCACGAGTCTGCGGTCATTGGTGGCGAAACGGGAAGAGTCTGCCGCCATAGACCGCGTACTCGTGAGAACGCACAATTCCGGGGCCGTGCGGCAGTGTTCCCAACACCGTACGGTGCTAAAATAAAACCTACACTGTTAAAAAATATTTTCCTACCGCACAGCCTCCACCAGTGATGCACGAGTGTGGCACGGCCGCCCGCACGGCCACCGCCAGTGTGGCTCGAGCGCCGTGCGTCAAACTTGCACCGCCACAGCCTCCGCCAGTGAGGCACGTGTGCGGCACGGCCGCAGGCACAGCCACCGCTACAGCGCCGCGATCAGGGCGGCCGCCGCCACAGCCGCCGCTCGTGAGTCACGTGCGGCGGGCCGACGTCATCGCAGTCGGCCCGCCCTTTTTTTAACTTACCGCAAGCACGTGGGACCAGCCGTATTTGAATCACTCCGCCCCCGCGCAGCATCCGTGCGGCGCTCCCATGGATAGGCTCGGCGCTCTCGCCTTTGCCGTGCGGTCCACTCTACAGGCGAAGCCGCGCTTCACCGCCGATGATCGCAAACACGTAAGACAGAGCCTTTAGCTTTCTTCACTGCCTGCTGTACCTGCACGCCAACTTTCAGTGACCGGTGTACAAGGATGCCCAGGTCTCGCTGTACCTCCCCCTTAACCAACCTAACCCCATTGAGATAATAATCTGCCCCCTTGTTTTTGCCGCCAAAGTGGATAACCTCACATTTATCTATATTATACTGCATCGGCCACGCATCTTCCCACTCACTCAACCTGTCCAGGTCACCCTGCAACCTCCTAACATCCTCTTTACAGTTCACACTGCCACCCAGCTTTGTGTCATCTGCAAACTTGCTAGTGTTGGTCCTAATTCCCTCTTCCAAATCATTAATATATATTTAGCACCCTCCAGTCTTCCGGCACCTCTCCTGTATTTAATGACACTTGTAGATTTCAACCAGGGTTCCCGCAATTTCCTCTCCAATTTCCCACAATGTTCTTGGATATATTTGATCAGGCCCAGGAGATTTGTCTACCTTTGAACTTAATATTACCTTTAGTCCCTCTTCTACCATAATATTGACTGCTCTCAAGACAGTACCATTGATTGCCCCAAGTTCCTCCGTCCTCCTGTCTTTCTCCTTGGTAAAAACAGGAGAAATATTAAGGATCTTTCCCATCTCCTGTGGCTACTTTGATTCCTGAGTGATCCCACTCTCTCTAGTTACCCTTTCCCCCCATATGTAGTCATAACATTTCTTGGGATTGTCATTCATACTATCTCCTGGCCCCTTGTTACCCTTGGCTGATGTTGCTTTCCCCTCAAACAACCTACTCCAAACAACTTGAGTGAGACCTTCTCGCACACCCTTAAAGTTGGCCTTGCCCCAATATAGCAACTTAACTTGAGGGCACTTTCTGTCCCTATCCATACCTATCGTAAACCCAATCGAATAGTGGTCACTTTTCCCAAAAGGCTCCTCCTCGAACAGTTCATTCACTTGCCCTTCCAAATTTCCCAAGACTAGATCAAGTGTTGCCATCTCACGTGTGGGGCCCCTCTACATATTATTGGAGCAAACTCTCCTGAAAGCTTTTAAGATATTGCACCCCAGCTAAACATTTCACACTATGATTTCCCAGTCAATATTGGGAAACTATGATTTTCCCAGTGAATTTGGAGCTCTTTTAAGAGTCTCCCAGTCCCTTCGAGCCAGCACCACCATTCAATGTGATCATGGCTGATCATCCACAATCAGTACTCTGTTCCTGCCTTTTCACCACATCCCTTGAAAGCATCCAGAGAATTGGCCTCTACTGCCTTCTGAGGCAGAGAATTCCACAGATTCACAGTTCTCTGGGTGAAAAAGTTTTGCTCAACTATTTTATAATAAAGAGAACAGGATTAAACAACAAACATTGGAAAGGGAAATCAAGCAACTAGATATAGAAAATGCGAGAATGCCATCTATTTTAAAACATAATAAAATTGCTGTATTGAAATATAAATTAAATAAAATGTACTCAGAACAAGTAATAAAACTTTATCAAAAAACCAAACAATTACATTTTGAATTTGGAGACAAACCACAAAAACTATTAGCACGTCAGTTACGAAAAATGGAAGGGGAAAAAATAATTCATAAAATTAGAACAGAGACAGGAGAATTATTAAAAATGCCCAAGGACATAAATGAAAGATTTCTCCAATACTATCATAACCTTTATTCAACTAAAACTGTCGCACAATCAGAAGGAATAGCAGATTTTTTACTAAAATGTAATTTAAAAGGTTTAGATTCAAACGATAGAGAATTATTAGAAAGGGAGATTACGATAAAGGATATTGAGGAGTCTATTGGCTCTTTAAAAAATGGTGAAGCGAGACTTCCGGTGGCACTATGGAGGCTTGAGTCCAGCGCCAACTAGCTCCGTGCCGAAGAAAATTAAAACGGGAGAAAATCAGGTCTTACCTGCAGCGATCGCGATCTGAACGGCTGCTTGCCGCGTGACGTCATCAGGAGCGCGACTTGGACGGTATGTCGACACAACGTTCCCCCACCTCCCGTGGGACACAAAAAAAACCCGTTAAAGGGAAACCCCAACCGATGGAAGAGGAAGGCCCAACTGAGGCCTCGGCCTCAGGTACAACGACTGCCCAGGAAGACCCTCCGAAGAAAACAAAGCAGAAAAAGACTGAAATGGATGATCTTAAAGCTTTTCTCGCTGCAGAATTGAAAACATTTGGAGTGAATTTTAAAGAGGATTTTAAAGAGGAACTTAACTCTTTTAAGGTAGATTTTAAAGCAGAAATGCTTTCTACCGTTCAAGAAATACTGGAAGTCTGGAAGAGGTCGAGGGAGGAGGAGGTCGAGGAACAGATGGAAGAGCTGGAAGCAAGGCTCGTTTCGGTGGAAGCGAGCGTTAAAATGGAGGTGGCCCCCATTCATCAAGAACTCGCACAACATAGAACAGCGATAACCGAACTTGAGAAATGGGCGGCGACAAGTGGGGAAACTGTAGGTCGACTCATTACTGAAAACCAACGCCTCACCGATATGGTGTTCAAATTAAGTGATAAATGTACCGATTTGGAGGGGCGTCAAAGACGTACGAATCTAAGAATTGTAGGGGTGAAAGAAGGAAGTGAGAGGGAAATGGGCCCTCGAGATTTTGTGGCAGACCTACTACAAAAAGTCTTAAATTTGGATCAAAACCTTTACTCGGGCGAGCTCATAGAGCGCAGCGGCGTCGTACACAAGATGATGCCCATCCAAGACAAATTATCGTAAAGGTGCAACTGGATCATGAATTTGACGAAATAATGAAGAAAATTGTCCGAGGCGGACAGCTCCATTTTGAAGGTGGGAGGTTCAGTATCTACCGAGATTATCCGGCAGAGGTCTTCAAGAAAAGGGCGCTGTTCACTGAGACAAAAAGAATACTGAAGAATGTACCTGATTTGAGATACGGCCTGCTCTACCCCGCAAGACTAAGACTCACCTACAAGAACAAGGAACAATTTTTTACAGACCATGAAAAAGCACTGGAATTCGCCAAAGAAATTGGGAACGTGACCGCAGACTGAAGAATTTACATTATCCTTCAGGAGTCAAGGATTAACGGGACCGCCAGATCTAAAAGGATCTTTAAAGTTCTTTTAAGAGCTTTAAGGACACTTGAAAACCGAATGGACGGTGGACATTGGAGATAACCGTGGTGTTTTTTTTATTTTTTTTTAAATTAATTTTTAAAATATTTTTATTAATCACTATTATTATCTGTATATTCATATCTAACAATATATGTAATAACTAATACTTATTAAATATCTATATTACTACTAAAATTATTAACATTTATATTACTCATAAAAATTTAATACTGGGTATGATTGATAACAATGATTAATAACTAATTATTTCTCAATTTAAAATTAAATTTATAGATTTAGCGAGGATATTAATATGATATGTAGAGTATAACAACATTATGAATTTATGCTGTTCTTGGACTTTTCTGCAGGGATGCGTGCTTGTGTATGTATACATGTGGGTATATATATATATATGTATATATATATATATATATATGTGTATGTATGTATGTATATATGTGGGTATGTATATATGTTTGTTACTCCCAAAGAAATTATTTGATTATTAGAAATGATCCTTTTTTTTTCTTTTTTTTCCGGCACGGAGCTGGGAATTTTTTTTTTACAAAGGCTACGGAAGTCTTTAGAATTCTAGCCACGTTAGTGTGGCTATCACTAACTACACTAATTGTAGATGTAGTTTTTTTTCTTTCACCCTATACTAACCAATTCTATCACTTTTTTCACTTTAAATATTTTTATAACTTAATTTTTGAATGGAAAAACAAGAATAATACAAGGAGATGTGTTCGGAAGAACGATGTATATGATTTTAAATTCATCTATTTGAGGTTCAGGAGCAAGGTCAGGTTTTATGTGTTGCACCTTCTGCTCGGTTATAGACCACCTTAGAAATAATATGCAAGATGTTAATATGACAAGAGGGGGTCAGGGAATAACATTTTGTAGTTGGAATGTCAAGGGAATCAATGAACCAATTAAGAGAGGTAAAGTCTTGGCACATCTAAATTTAATCAAAGCAGATATTATATTCCTTCAAGAAACACACCTTAAATAGGAATCCCAACACAGACTTAAAGCAAAGTGGATCGCTGAATCATATCATTCCTCCTTTTCCCATAAGTCCAGAGGAGTTTCAATATTAATTCGTAAAGGAATACCTTTTACGAATTTATCAACAATAGCGGATATTGATGGTAGATATATTATATTAGTTGGAGAGCTAAATGGAGAAAAAGTGATTCTTCTGAATGTATATGGGCCTAACTTTGATAACCCTATGTTCTTTAATAAAACATTTAATAAAATTCCTGAATTTACACAATATAAATTAATAATTGGAGGAGACTTCAACTGTACATTAGATTCATACTTAGATAGATCATCAAGGCAAAAAAAAGTAAAATCTCAATCAAGTGTATTTTTAAATTCATTTATTAATACCACTAATATTAAGGATGTCTGGAGAATAGAAAATCCAACTGGACGGGAATATTCATTTTACTCTCCAGTACACAAAACATACTCAAGAATAGATTATTTTTTAGTTGACTCCACGTTTATCCCTTTTACTTATAACTCAAAATACCATAATATTATAATCTCAGATCACGCACCTGTAACATTTATGATTAAATTAAATGGAATGTCCGAGAAACAAACATATTGGAGATTTAACCCACAAATCTTGAACGAAAGATCATGCCAGGAATACATTATTAAACAGATTCAAATATTTTTTGAGGTAAATGATAACCCCGACACACCTACTTCTCTTATGTGGGAAACGTTTAAAGCGTTTGTTCGAGGTGCATTAATCTCTGCTCAAGTATTTTATAATAAAGAGAACAGGATTAAACAACAAACATTGGAAAGGGAAATCAAACAACTAGATTTAGACAATGCGAGAACGCCATCTATTTCAAAACATAATAAAATTGCTGTATTGAAATATAAATTAAATAAAATGTATTCAGAACAAGTAATAAAACTTTATCAAAAAACCAAACAATTACATTTTGAATTTGGAGACAAACCACAAAAACTATTACACGTCAGTTACGAAAAATGGAAGGGGAAAAAATAATTCATAAAATTAGAACAGAGACAGGAGAATTATTAAAAATGCCCAAGGACATAAATGAAAGATTTCTCCAATACTATCATAACCTTTATTCAACTAAAACTGTAACACAAACGGAAGGAATAGCAGATTTTTTACTAAAATGTAATCTAAAAGGTTTAGATTCAAATGATAGAGAATTATTAGAAAGGGAGATTACGATAAAGGATATTGAGGAGTCTATTGGCTCTTTAAAAAATGGTAAAGCAGTAGGACCAGATGGTTTAGGCTCTGAATTTTATTTAAAAATTTATGACTTGCTATGCCCACGTTTAAAAAGGCTGTATGAGCATATCTATACTCAACAGAAACTCCCAGATACTTTAAATGAATCTATAATAACACTTATTCCTAAAGCTGATAAAGATCCGGAAGATCCGGGATCATATCGAGCAATTGCACTTTTAAATACAGATCAGAAAATATTAACTAAAATACTAGCGCATAGATTAAGTACAGTGATGAATAAAATAATACACCCTGACCAAACAGGCTTTATTCAGAAACGGTACTCATATTATAATCTAAGAAGATTATTCAATATTATTTATTCTAAGAGAATTATTAATGAAGATCTAGCAATAATCTCACTCGATGCTGAAAAAGCATTTGATCAGGTTGAATGGTCTTATTTATTTTCAGTGATGGAAAATATGCAACTAGGGGAGAAATCCTGTACATGGATAAAACTGTTATATACAAATCCTACAGCTAGAATATTAACAAATCAAAGGTTGTCATCAAAATTCAGCCTATCTAGAGGTTGTAGACAAGGATGCCCGTTATCTCCATTATTATTTGCTTTAGCTATTGAGCCACTTGCAGAAAGAGTTAGGGGTCATACGGAAATATATGGGTATATCACAAAGGACACAGTGAATAAAATTTCTCTATACGCAGATGATGTACTAATTTACATTACAAAACCAGAAATTAGTATTCCAAATTTATTAGAGCTAATAACCCAATTTGGTTCACTCTCAGGATACAGAATAAATTGGAATAAAAGTGAAATTATGCCAATAAGGGAACATAACAAACACATAATACAACAATTTCCATTTAAAATAGTAAACGAAAAATTTAAATACCTAGGTATCTATGTAACTAAGATATATACATCATTATTTAAAGCAAATTTCCCCCCACTACTGAATAAACTACATAAGAATATTCAATACTGGAAAACACTTCCTATCTCAATGATTGGCAAAATTAATGCCATAAAAATGATTTTTTTACCGCAAATATTATACCTTTTTCAGACAATTCCGATATATTTGTCAAAAAACTTTTTTTTTAAATTGGACTCTATTGTTAATGATTTTATCTGGGATTATAAGAATCATAGGATAAACAAAAGACATTTGTGTAAATCAAAAATAAATGGAGGTTTGGTTTTACCCAACTTTCTGTTTTATTTTTGGGCAGTTAATATTAAAAATATGAATTTCTGGTTGGAAGAAATAGAACAACAACCAGATTGGTTAAAAATGGAAAAGGAAGATTGTTTGCCTTTTGATATCGGTTCGATATTATTTGCTACATCTAAATTAAACAAAAAAATGTATAGGGAAAACCCTATAATATTTAGTGCCATACGAATTTGGAAACAATTAAAAAAGACATTAAAATTAGATAATTTATCACTTTTTCTCCCAATTGTGAATAACCCTTTGTTTAAACCCTCATGGTTGGACAGGGGTTTTACACAATGGAGGAATTATGGAATTAAAAATATGGGACAACTTTATAAGGAAGACACCTTTCTGACATTTCAGGAGTTGCAACAGACTTATGGACTTCGAGGAAATGATTATTTCAGATATCTTCAACTCAGAGATTATGTAAAATCGAATACTCAAAACTTTCGAATTAGAAATTCAGAAATTCTTGACGAATGTTGGAATAAACATCCTAATACAGAAAAATTAATATCTTATATATATAATATCTTATTAGACAGTGACTTTCCATCGACGGACTTACACAGACAAACATGGGAAAAAGAATTAAATCAAATAATAACGAAAGATACTTGGGAAGAAAGTTTACAACATATACATCAATGTTCATGAAATGCCAAACATTCTTTAATACAATTTAAAGCAATACATAGATTACATTATTCAAAAACAAAATTACATAAAATCTTTCAACATATCTCACCTATATGTGATAAATGTCAACATTTAGAAGCCACCTTATCTCATATGTTTGCAAACTGTACAAAAATTAAAAAATTCTGGGTAAATATTTTTAGTATAATATCTAAAGTGACCAGCACACAAGTGGACCCGGATCCAAAATTTATAATACTTGGAACATCAGAATTAAATCAAACATTTACAACAACACAAAGAAACTTTATTGATTATAGTATAATAACAGGAAAAAAATTAATTCTAAAATTTTGGAAAGGCCCTACGGTCCCCACAATCAAAATGTGGATTATAGAAATGACGGAGACCTTAAACGTGGAAAGAATCAGATTTTCCCTGTTGGATAAACAGGAATTATTCGTTGGAACATGGTCTCCCTTTATTGATTATTTAAAGGGTCAGAATGGTTCAACACGGGCACCTGACTAATGCTCGGGCTAAAAAATGGATGAAATGCTATATTCTGAAATGTACGAATATATCTCGAATGAAGTTTTTTATTTTAATAAATTTTTCCACTCTTCTTTAACTATCTTTCTCTTTTGTTTTTTTGTGCTTTTTGTGTTTTTTTTTTTTTTTTTTCTTTTCTCTTATCTTCTTCTCTTTCTTTTCTTTCTTTACTTCATCTATCTTTTTAGTTCTATCTAGTTTAAAATTTAAAAAAAGGTAAAAAGTATTGGAGACAATGTAATAATAATTGATAATATTATCATTTTAAAAATGTAAGACTGTAATGATGTTAATAGGTTGTGTACTTATCTCCAATAAAAAATATTTTCCAAAAAAAAAAAAAAAAAAAAAAGGTAAAGCAGTAGGACCAGATGGTTTAGGCTCTGAATTATATTAAAAATTTTATGACTTGCTCTGCCCACGTTTACAAAGGCTGTATGAGCATATCTATACTCAACAGAAACTTCCAGATACTTTAAATGAATCTATAATAACACTTATTCCTAAAGCTGATAAAGATCTGGAAGATCCGGGATCATATAGAGCAATCGCACTTTTAAATACAGATCAGAAAATATTAACTAAAATACTAGCGCATAGATTAAGTACAGTGATGAATAAATTAATACACCCTGACCAAACAGGCTTTATTCAGAAACGGTACTCATATTATAATCTAAGAAGATTATTTAATATTATTTATTCTAAGAGAATTATTAATGAAGATCTTGCAATAATCTCACTTGACGCTGAAAAAGCATTTGATCAGGTTGAATGGTCTTATTTATTTTCAGTGATGGAAAATATGCAGCTAGGGGAGAAATTCTGCACATGGATAAAACTGTTATATACAAATCCTACGGCTAGAATATTAACAAACCAAAGGTTGTCATCTAAATTCAGCCTATCTAGAGGTTGCAGACAAGGATGCCCGTTATCTCCATTATTATTTGCGCTTGCTATTGAGCCACTCGCAGAAAGAGTTAGGGGTCATCCGGAAATATATGGGTATATCACAAAGGACACAGTGAATAAAATCTCTCTATACGCAGATGATGTACTAATTTACATTACAAAACCAGAAATTAGTATTCCAAACTTATTAGAGCTAATAACCCAATTTGGTTCACTCTCAGGATACAGCATAAATTGGAATAAAAGTGAAATTATGCCAATAAGGGAACATAACAAACAGATAATACAACAATTTCCATTTAAAATAGTAAATGAAAAATTTAAATACCTAGGTATTTATGTAACTAAGATATATACATTATTATTCAAAGCAAATTTCCCCCCATTACTGAACAAACTACATAAGAATATTCAATACTGGAAAACACTTCCTATCTCAATGGTTGGCAAAATTAATGCCATAAAAATGATTTTTTTACCGCAAATATTATACCTTTTTCAGACAATTCCGATATATTTGTCAAAAAACTTTAAAAAAAAATTGGACTCCATTGTAAATGATTTTATCTGGGATTATAAGAATCATAGGATAAATAAAAGACATTTGTAAATCAAAAATAAATGGAGGCTTGGTTTTACCCAACTTTCTGTTTTATTTTTGGGCAGTTAATATTAAAAATATGAATTTCTGGTTGGAAGAAATAGATCAACAACCAGATTGGTTAAAAATGGAAAAGGAAGATTGTTTGCCTTTTGATATCGGTTCGATATTATTTGCTACATCTAAATTAAACAAAAAAAATTATAGGGAAAACCCTATAATATTTAGTGCCATACGAATTTGGAAACAATTAAAAAAGACATTAAAATTAGATAATTTATCACTTTTTCTCCCAATTGTGAATAACCCTTTGTTTAAGCCCTCATGGTTGGACAGGGGTTTTACACAATGGAAGAATTATGGAATTAAAAATATGGGATAACTTTTCAAGGAAGGCACTTTTCTGACATTTCAGGAGTTGCAACAGACTTATGGACTCCGAGGAAATGATTATTTCAGATATCTTCAACTCAGAGATTATGTAAAATCGAATACTCAAAATGTTCGAATTAGAAATTCAGAAATTCTTGACGAATGTTGGAATAAACATCCAAATACAGAAAAATTAATATCTTATATATATAATATCTTATTAGACAGTGACATTCCATCGACGGACTTACACAGACAAACATGGGGAAAAGAATTAAATCAAATAATAACGAAAGATACTTGGGAAGAAAGTTTACAACACATACATCAATGTTCATTAAATGCCAGACATTCTTTAATACAATTTAAAGTAATACATAGGTTACATTATTCAAAAACAAAATTACATAAAATCTTTCAACATATCTCACCTATATGTGATAAATGTCAACATTTAGAAGCTACCTTATCTCATATGTTTGCAAACTGTATAAAAATTTAAAAATTCTGGGTAAATATTTTTAGTATAATATCTAAAGTGACCAGCACACAATTGGACCCGGAACCAAAATTAATAATACTCGGAACATTAGAATTAAATCAAACATTTACAACAACACAAAGAAACTTTATTGATTATAGTATAATAACAGGAAAAAAATTAATTCTAAAATTTTGGAAAGGCCCTACGTCCCCCACAATCAAAATGTGGATTATAGAAATGACAGAGACCTTAAACGTGGAAAGAATCAGATTTTCCCTGTTGGACAAACAGGAATTATTCGTTGGAACATGGTCTCCCTTTATTGATTATTTAAAGGGTCAGAATGGTTCAGCACAGGAACCCGACTAATACTCGGGCTAAAGAATGGATGAAATGCTATACTCTGAAATGTACGAATATATCTCGAATGAAGTTTTTTATTTTAATAAATTTTTCCATTCTTCTTTAACTATCTTTCTATTTTTTTTTTGTTGTTTTTTATTGTTTTTTTTTTGTTTTGTTTTTTTTCCCTCTCTTTCTTCTCTCTCTCTTTTCTTTCTTTACTTCAGCTATCTTTTTAGTTCTATCTAGTTTTTTTTTTTAAAAGGCAAAAGGTATTGGAGACAATGTAATAATAATTGATAATATTATCAATTTAAAAATGTAAGACTGGGCTTCCGGTGGCGACATGCTTTGCTAGCAGTCGCAAACTTTTTAGCTCCGCTGAAAAAATCGCGTTTTTTCGCGTTAAAATCGGGTCTGGAGGTCAGGACCGTTTTTAAAAACTTACCGGAGCTTCATGTCGCGGTGCTGATGACGTCATCAGTAAGCGCCGCGATTTTAACGGAGGGAAAGTCATTTTAAATGAAAAGTACATCTCCAGGTCAGAGCCCACAGAGGAAAATCTCAAAACATCTGCTGAAGACTCTGGAACAGCAAGAAACTTCAGAACTGACCTCTGGAGAGGTCTCTGGAATGGCTACTCGATCTGCAAAAGAGAAAACCGAAATGGAGGACTTAAGAAACTCGGTAAGAGATATCAAAAATGATATGGAAGCTGGGAACAGTAAATTGATGGCCAGTAATGATAAAATACTTGAGGGTATTGAGGCTCTCCAAAAAAGAATTGAAGGTGTGGAAAAAGGATTATCGATAAAAATTGAAAAGGTGGCAGAAGAGACCATAAAGAGGTTTGAGGCTGTGCACGAAACTGTGGCTGCAAATGCATCTGCAGTGAAAGATTTGGAAGCTGCTGTGGAAGTGATGGCTGGAGAGATGCAGACTATGAAGTCAGAAATAGATAGTCTCAAGAACCAAGTCACAAAGGTTTCGAATAAATGTGTTGACCTAGAAGCTCGCTCAAGACGTCAAAATATAAGAATACGTGGTGTAAAAGAGGGAGCTGAGGGGGACAATGTTTGTGAGTTCGCTGCCAACCTAATTAAACACGTACTGAAGCTACCAGAAGTACCTGTAATTGAAGTAGCACATCGACTCCCTAGATTTAAATCAAGATCTCAAGGAGAACGTGCCTACCCACGACAGATCATAATTAAACTTCGGGATATCTCAACAATGGAAGCGCTGATGAAAAAAATCAACCACGGAGAGAAGATGATGTACAGAGGTGATACTATTAAATTCCTACGGGACTACCCTTATGAGATTGAGCAAAAGAGAAGAAAGTTCTCACAGACCAGAGAAGTTCTTTATGGTGTTAAGGGAGTTTTGTGTGGAGTGTTCTATCCGGCTAGAATGCGTATTACCTTTGAGGGAGTGTCAAAAACATTCACTAATTCGGATGAATCTCTCAAATACGCTCAAGAAATCGCGACTAAGGCTGCATCAACTGGAGATTGAAAACCAAGACGACATGAACAAACGAACTTGCTTATTCTCCCAACATGAGTATCACAAGGAAAGTGAATTAACTGAACACTGATTTTTTATTTTTTATTTGACTTCAAGCAACAGATTCTTAGTGAGACGTGGCTAGACATTATTATCTTCGCTGGAACATTGTGCTATGTAATTCAAGGACACTACGTGCTCAAACGAGGAAAACCTGATAACACGGGACGAACTGCTGGGCTGAGAGTGAAAAACATCACATGGCTTATATTGTTTATAAAAAACTGAAAAAACTGAGAACTAATAATAATTAATAATTAACAATACTAATATAGAAATAGCAATTGTAATAGATAAAAAATGTGCAGCCTGCTCTGTTTAGCAGATAACAGCAAGTGCTATGCAGCTCGAGAGTGGAGGGAGGGGGAGACCGGGTACCTGGCATAACTCCAGGAGCCAGACTCCCGTTAACCCTTCCAGCGAACAGCTCATTTTTAACAATATTAAAACCAATTTAAAATAGTTAAGAGATAATATACACTCGAGGTTGGTATGAAAAATATATACGGCTTATATAGTTTTACAAAATGCTGAGAATTAATCATAATTAATAATTAACAATACTAATATAGAAATAATATTTGAAACTGATAAAACTGTGGTGCCTGCGTCATAACGCAGACAGCAGTTATCACATATGTTCGCAGCTCGTGGAGAGGAGAGGAGATCAGGCACCTGGCACAATTCCAGGAACCTGACTCCGGTTAATCCACTCAGTAAACCGCTCACTTTAACAATACTAAATTCATTTTAAAATAGTTAAGAGATAAAGAGTGAGTAGGATATGGAATCGAATACATTTGACATATATATAAATTGTAACTGGGTGAAATAGAACTGAATTGGAAACGGTAATGACCCCATAGATTTTGGGTAATAAATACAGCGGGGCTAACTTTATACCAACTACGCCGGAAGCGTTATGGATGTCGTACCCCACAGACGAGTGGGCCACTCACTACGGTGTTGAAATTTTAGACACCGTAAATTTATTTGATTTATATACTTTTTTTTAATCACAATATGTCACATCTGTGTGTTTTTTCTTCAAGGACAATCGCGCAGGAGAACTACCAAGGAAGTCTATAATAGAAATACTCCCAAAATAACCAGAGTCCGGAGGTATGAACGCACCACAATAATTAAGGTCATTAAAACTGGTAAAAATGCATGACGACAATCAAAAGAAAATAGGAGGAATCACATTATGTAGTTGGAATATAAGGGGGATTAATGAACCTATTAAAAGGGGCAAGATACTAGCTCAGTTGAAATCATACAACACGGACATTGCGTTTCTACAGGAAACACATCTTAAACAGCAAGATCAGACAAGACTGAGGGCGAACTGGATAGGCCAAACATTTCACTCTTCATTTACCTCCAAATCTAGAGGTACTGCAATTATTATTCGTAAAGGAATTCCATTTAAATCAAAGAACACTATTTTAGATAAGGAAGGGAGATATCTTATAGTAGCAGGGGAGATCAATAATATGCCAATTACGCTGGTAAACATATATGCGCCCAACTTTGATAACCCTCAATTTTTTAATAAAATTCTGAATATAATTGCAGAATCTAATTATCAAAATGTTATAATCGGAGGAGATTTTAATTGTGTTTTAGATCCTTATTTAGATAAATCGATGCAAAAACAAAAAGGTCAGACGAAATCTAAAACCAGTGAACTATTGCACACATATATGGAAAACACAAATATAACAGATGTATGGAGGATTGCAAACCCGACGGGAAGGGATTACTCGTTTTATTCAATGGTGCATAAAACATATTCACGGATAGACTATTTTCTTGTGGATACAAAATTAATTCCGCAATCTTTGAATCCTAAATATCATATTAATGCGATCTCAGATCATTCTCCGTTAACTTTTGTTCTAAAACTAGAAGGAATGTCTATGAATAAACCGTTCTGGAGGTTTAACTCACACATTTTAAAAGACCCTCAAGGGAGTATCTATCTAAAAAAACAGATGGATCTATTTTTTGAGTTAAATGATACACCAGAGATATCCCCCACGTTATTATGGGAATCCTTCAAAGCATTTATAAGAGGAGTCATTATTTCATTTCAAGCTTATCAAAATAAAAAGAATAAGAATGAACAAAGACACTTAGAAGATCAAATAAAACAGTTAGATATAGATAATGCTAAAGACCCAACTATGGATAAACATAATAAAATACTACTACTGAAATTTCAGTTAAATAAATTACTGTCAGAGAAAGTTATAACATTATTTCAAATCACAAAACAAGAACACTTCGAATTCGGGGACAAACCCCACAAACTTCTAGCACGACAACTTAAAAAACGGGAAAAAGAGAATGCAATATTAAAGATTAAATCAGATAGAGGGGAAGTATTAACACTACCCAAGGATATTAATAAAAGATTTGCTCAATTTTACCAGAATCTATACACATCTAAAACGTCAATAGACAATAATAAAATCTCAGAATTTTTAGATAATTGTAATCTACCACAATTAGAACGCAGGGAACAAGAGGAACTGGGAGCACAAATTACTGCTAAGGAGATAGAAGACACAATAAAAACACTAAAAAATGGAAAAACACCAGGACCAGACGGATTCAGTAATGAATTTTATAAATCTTTTTATGATATAGTTACTCCACGATTACAAAAAATGTATACATATGCTTATAAAGAGCAAAACCTACCTGAAACACTAGCGGAATCAACGATCATATTAATACTTAAAAAAGATAAAAATATAGAAGAACCAGGATCATATAGAGCTATTGCTTTGTTAAATACGGATCAGAAAATAATAGCAAAAACATTAGCCAATAGATTAAGCAAGTATGTTAGTAGACTAATACATGAGGATCAAACAGGATTTATACCTAAGAGACACTCATTTAATAATTTGAGACGTTTGCTTAACATAATGCATTCACATAAATCTTATGACCAAGAGTTAGCTATCATCTCACTGGACGCAGAAAAAGCGTTTGATCAAGTAGAATGGGACTATATGATCAAAGTATTGCAAAAATTCCAATTGGGAGAAAACTTTATTGCATGGATAAAACTACTATATAACAAACCTACGGCTAGAATACTAACTAATAATATATTATCTTCAAAATTCGAATTATCTAGGGGCAACAGACAAGGATGTTCACTATCACCGCTGTTATTTGCTTTGGTAATTGAACCCCTTGCTGAAAAAATAAGAACACACTCGAATATTCACGGTTATAACACAAAATATTCAAACAACAAACTATCCCTATATGCTGATGATGTACTACTGTACATCACAAAACCACAAATTAGTATACCAAATATATTAAACTTAATTGAGGACTTTGGATCCTTTTCAGGATATAGAATAAATTGGAACAAAAGTGAAATTATGTCGATTAAACCAAAAGACTCAACACATCTCAGGAAATTCCCTTTTAAAATAGCTATGGAAAAATTCAAATATTTAGGAATTGAGATCACTAGAAATTACCATGATATGTTTAAAGCTAATTATAATCCCCTACTTAAGAAATTAAATAATTTGATTAAATTTTGGAAAACACTTCCGATGTCCTTAATAGGTAGGATAAATGCTATAAAAATGATTTTCTTACCACAAATCCTTTACCTATTTCAATCAATACCTATATATCTCCCAAAAAAGTTTTTCAAAAAACTGGACTCAGACATTACAAATTTTATATGGGATTACAAATCCCACAGAATACAAAGAACACACCTTAACAAACGAAAAGAGTTGGGGGGTCTAGCGCTCCCTAACTTTATGTATTATAACTGGGCAGTAAATATTAAAAATATGATTCACCTGCTGGACAATTCTGCCCAGCAGGTGGACTGGATTATAATGGAAAAAGGGGATTGCTCCCCGAATAATATAGGAGCGATTATTCTCTCTCCAATAAATTTGAATAATAAAAATTATAATAAAAATCCAATTATATATAGCACTATTAGAACATGGAAGCAAATAAAACAGAATCTAAAATTAAGAAACCTATCTCTCTTAATACCAATAGTCAATAACCCATCGTTTAAACCTTCAATCATAGATAAAGCATTTATACAATGGGAAAGAATGGGAATCAAAACGCTCGAAGATCTGTATGAATTAGAAAAATTACTATCATTCCAACAACTACAACTGAAATATAATTTGAAAAATAATCAATATTTTAAATATCTACAAATCTGTGACTATTTGAAAACACACACAAAAGATTATTATATTATGCCTTCCGACTTACTAGATGAAGCAATGAAGACAAAGGCGGAATCAGTTAATTTAATATCATACTTATATAATATCATCTTAAACATAGAAATACCCACAACAGATGGAATTAGAAGAGATGGGGAACAAGATCTAGGTATAAAAATTTCAAAAGAGAGTTGGGATAATCATTTATTACAGGTGCATAAATGCTCGATCAACGTACGACATACGCTTATCCAATTTAAAACATTACATAGATTATATGATTCAAAAACCAAACTAAATAAAATCTTTCCTAACGTCTCACCAATCTGTGATAAATGTATATGTCAAGAAGCTACCATAGCACATTCTTTTGTTTTTTGTACAAAAATCCAAAAATTCTGGTTTGAAATATTTGATATTTTTTCAAAATTAATCAAAATAAAACTGGTACCAAAACCAGAATGGATTATTTTTGGAATATCGGAAGGTATTCCTGAATTAAACGTGTATCAGAAGAATTTACTCAATTATGGGCTAATAATGGGAAAAAAGCTTATACTTAAATTCTGGAAAAATGCGCCCACACCAACAATAAAAATGTGGACATCAAATATGTTGGAAACATTACATCTGGAAGAGATGAGATTCCTCCTAGTAGGCAAAGTAGACCAATTTCAAAAGACGTGGTCTACGTTTTTGGACCTATTACAAGCATGAGGTGCAATAGTAATTTAGAAAAACAAATAAATAAATAAAAGGTATCTGGACCTGGTAATGGGAGGTAAAACAAAAACAGACTTGGTTGGTAGTTCCTTCTCTATGAAGTATGTTATAAGAGTTATAATAGAGCGATTGTTCCTTCTTTCTTTCTCTTTCTTTTCTAGGGTCTATTTTCTAACTTTACTTCCTTCTCTAACTTCTTTTCTAAGGGGCTTTCTTTTCCCAACACTCTTTTGCACTTCACAACCTTTGCGCACTTTCTTCACTTTTCTTACTTCTTTCTTTTTCTTTCTTAAAGTTTAAAAAAGTGAAGCGGTACAAAAAATGTATTAATATATACGTGTTGTACATTACTGTAATCTACCGTACTTCTATTAAAAAAAAAAAAAAAAAAAATGTAAGACTGTAATGATGTTAATAGGTTATGTACTTATCTCCAATAAAAAATATTTTCAAAAAAAAAAGAAAAAGTTTTACCACATCTCCGTTATAAATGGCCTACCCCATATGGACTCCCCCCAATATCGGAAACATGTTTCTAGCGTGTCCAAACCCATAACAATCTTACATGTTTCAATAAGATACCCTCTCATCCTTCTAAATTCCAGAGTATATAAGCCCAGCCGCTCCATTCTATCAACAAATGACAGTCCCGCTATCCCGGGAATTAACCTCGTGAACACTCCCTTAATAGCAAGAATGTCCTTCCTCAAATTTTTTTTTAAATTAGTTTTATTAGAAGCAATTGTACAAGAATAAAGCATTCGGCATGTAAAATTATGCAATTATTGTACAGCTTCAATTTTGACCTTTTAACCTGAAAATGAGGGAAGAGAGAGAAAGAACAAGTGAGGGAAAAGGTGCAAAGTGAAAAGATAGGACCCCTAGACTACCAAAGTAGTGTGGCCAAACAGTGTATAAAGATATAAGAGAGGAAAAGGGAAAAAAAAGGAAAAAATGAAAAAAGGTGGAGATATACCTGCCCCTCGCCTCCCCCCCCCACCCCGCCCACCTCACCCAACCCATAATTGGATTTAAATCCAAATTTGTGTTGCGCCATACTTCCATACTCTTGAAAAATTGATCTGGTTTTTCTGCCAAGACAAGCCTAATATTTTCCAAATGAAGTGTCCCGGACATGTTTGTAATCCACATCTTTACAGTAGGGACTGATGTGTGTTTCCAAAATTTAAGTATTCGTTTTTTTGCCGTTATCAGGCCAAAGTTAAGGGAACGTCTTTGAAATACTGTTAGCTCAAAACAGGCTTCTGAAGTACCTAGAATAATCAATTCTGTGTCGGGGTTCAATTTTATTTTAAGTATTTTAGAAAAAATTTCAAAAATTTCCCTCCAGAAATTATTTAACTTTATACAGGAGGCAAAAGAATGAGTTATGGTTGCTTCCTGAAGGAGACATTTATCTCAAATAGGGGAGACATTTGGGAAGATCTTATTCAGTTTAGCCTTTGAATAATAAAGTCTATGCAGTATTTTAAATTGTATTAATGAATGCCTAACGTTAAGAGAACAGTTATCTTCTATATACTTTTAAAACTGTGTGTGCGTGGGTGTTTGTGGTTGTCAGATTTGGCCTTGGTCCGCCAAAACCACATGCGAAAACTCAGAGATTTTTTCCATTTCGCTAGACATTACACTTTTACATACCCTAATACACTCCTTATTAGATTTATACATTTTTATGTACACATTTTTAAATAAAATCCCCACCCCCCTCACTCATTTTGTCGCCACCTGCTGGCCAGCCACCATAACAGCTGCTGCCGCCCGGCTCTGCTCCAAAAACGCCGACATTTTTATTCTTTCGCTGGCAATTTTCGCTGCTGCCACCCGGCTCACCTACACCACCCCCACCCCCCCGGGCCGGATCTCTCACGCTGGCTCAAGCCAAACATCAGCTCTTCTCCTCTGCTTTTCGCCGTCCTCTATCCGAGGACGCCGAAAAGCAGCGGCGGAACAACCCAACTTTGCCTTCAGCCAGCGTGACAGAGCCGGCGCGTCAATGGCCTGTCAGCCCGCAGCCCCATTGAGGGCGCACGCAGCGTCTCGACGGTCGTACGCAGCGTCACGATGGCGTATGCCGCCTACGCCGTCAACACGATGCGTATGACGTCAAGACGCTGCGTACGACGTCGAGACGCTGAAGCATGTTCGGGAACCAGATCCCGGGGTCTGAAGCACGTTCGGGGACCAGACCCAACGGGTCTGCACTTGGTCTAGTGTATATATAGAAGGCTTTCCTCCCATCTATCTTTTAAAATTGTTAGGCCCAATTCATCTTCCCAAGCTCGCCTAATTATTTTCTACGATGGGATTTCTATATTTAAAACGGTATTATTAAGGTACGATATTAACTTATTTGAATCCGAGTTTCTATTCATGCATTCGTCTAGTATGTCTGGAACCATATATTGGCAGTCTTGGGTATGTGATTTCAGATAGTCTCGTATTTGAAGATATCTAAAGTATTGGCTACCTTTCAGATGATATTTCGACTAATTCTTGAAATGAGAGGAGAGTCACCATCTCATAAAGATCTCCCAGTTTTTTAATTCATAATCCTTCCAATTGTATGACCGCCTTGTCTAAGGTAAACGGCTTAAACGAGGGATTGTTGGCGATTGGTGAGAGGAGAGATACATTTCTCAATTTAAGGGTTGAATTCACTTGTTTCCAGATTCGTAAGGTACTATGGAATATCGGATTTTTCTCATATACTGATTTCTTTAGATTTATTGGAGAGAGAAGAGTCGCGCCTATATTAAAATGCGAACAATCTTCTCTCTCCATTATTAGCCAGTTTACCTGTTGGCATGTGTTGTCCATCCAATAGATTAAATTTTTAATATTCGTTGCCCAGTAATAGTAAAAAAAATTAAGTGACGGAAGATTGCAATTGTCAAGGAAGTTTTTAATTTTTATCGTTTCTACTGAAGTTTTAGATGTGTATAAATGTTGATAGAATTGTAAAAATCTTTCGTTAATATCCTTAGGGAGTGTAAACAACTCACCTTTATCTGATCTAATAGTATGATCTTTTTCCATTTTTCTCAACTGGCGTGCCAAAAGTTTATGCGGTTTGTCGCCGAATTCAACGTTTTTCTGTTGCAGAGAGAATTTGATTTAACTTGAATTTTAATACTGCTATCTTATTGTGTTTATCCATAGAAGGATCTATAGCATTTTCTGAATCCAGCTGATCTGTTTTTCTAATTCCAGTTGTTCCATCCTATTCTTTTTATTTTGATATGCTTGATATGAGATAATAGAACCTCTAATAAAGGCCTTAAAAGATTCCCATAATAACGAAAGCCAAAATACCTGGTGTATCATTTGTATCATAAAACAATTCCATCTGTTGCTTCAGATATTCACAGCAAGCTGGGTCAGGTAATATTTGAGGATTAAATCTCCAGAACAATTTTTATTGTACATTCCTTCTAGTTTTAGTGAGAAAGTTAGAGGAGAATAATCAGAAATAATATTATTATGATATTTGGGATTTGTTGTAAAAGGTATTAATTTTATGTCCACCAGAAAGTAATCAATACGTGTATACATTTTGTGCATGGCTGAATAGAAGGAATATTCTCTTCCGGATGGATTCGCAATCCTCCATACGTCTGTTATATTTGTATTTTTTATATACGTGTTTAGGAGTTCGCTAGATTTTGAATTTTGTATTATATCTCCTTTGTTGTGAGGATTTATCCAGATATTGATCCAGAACACAATTGAAGTCTCCACCAATTATCAGATTTTGCTGGGTGGAATCTGAGATTATATTAATTATTTTATTAAAAAATTGTGGGTCATCAAAGTTGGGAGCGTAGATATTCACCATAGTAAGTGGGGTAGAATATATCTCCCCAGATACTATGATGTACCTACCATCCTTATCTGCTATAGTGGCTTTATGTTTAAATGGTATACCTTTACGAATTATAATTGCAGCACCTCTAACTTTGGAGAGAAAGGTAGAGTGATATAATTGGCCAATCAAGTTAGCCTTCAGCCTGTTATGCGCTCCATCTTTGAGGTGCTTCTCCTGTAAAAATATTATATCAGCATTAATCGATTTTAAATGGGCTAAAACCTTACCCCTTTTAATTGGCTCATTAATGCCCTTAATATTCCAACTACAAAATGTAATTCCTCCAATTTTCTTCAAAGGGTCATCTTGCATTAGAGCTTACATGGTTTCCCTTGTTTCAGATGGGGCAACACAATATTTAAAATCAACCTTTTGGTTACTGGGTGGGTGAGCCTAATTTCAAAGCCCTGCAGGTATATCCCGAGAAAAAGTGCCTTAAGAAGAGTAAGTAGAGAATGTGCTAAATAGACTAAATAATTTAAAAAAACCATCAAAAGTCACAGCATTTAAAGGTACTGTGCGTGTAACCCACCCTGGTGGGATATTTCTTGTGAGCTTCCGTGGATGTTGATTTCAGTTAGCTCCGCCCCTTACAGAGTGATATTAAGAAAAGGGACTGAGCGACATATAATGTAACCAAGCAAAAACGGAGAACAATCCGTAAATAATTTTATCTGAGAGAATTAGATTTCTTCTTATACCATACATACTAAGTGGGTATTTACTAGTTAAATTGAAATATAGAAATATAAAAATTCTTAACTTGCTTATTGAAATGAGTATGTTAAATACATAGCCGGTTTAAAATCGGCAGGCTTAAAGGAATTAATTGGAACCTCCAGTAGATCCGCAGGCAGAGCAAGATCTTTTTCTCTCCTCCCTTCTCCAACACCCATCAACAGCCCCAGAACTTCCCCAATCAATCTAATACTGTTTCAAAACATCCTCGCTTCTTACTACAACTTGCCCAACGCCTATCTTTACTTACTTAACCCCTCTTTCTCTATTGACCCTTACCCTCTGCCTGGTCATCCGACTTACTCTCTTCGTCTGAAGAAGGGTTTCGGCCCGAAACGTTGCCTATTTCCTTCGCTCCATAGATGCTGCTGCACCCGCTGAGTTTCTCCAGCATTTTTGTGTACCTTCTTACTCTCTTCTCTACTTGACTATCCTAACTTTCCCAGGTTGCCTTACTAATCCACACTCAATCCCCCTTCCAATAACATTCTGTAATTCTCCTCGTCTCACACTTCCTTCCTCTACCCCCTGCCCCCTAAATCTTAATTACCTTGCCCCTCCTCCACCACCTCTCTAACATATTCCCTCTCGCTCTGCCCTGCCAACTGCTGGGGATTCTAGCCCTTTTCATCAGATAGTTATTAACCACATTTTGGATATAAACAGATTCTTTAACATTTACCTAGGTTTAGTAAATCTCATGACTATTAAGTTTTAAATTAAAATAGACGGCTTAGTACGTTTGTAAGTATGTTATATAATTATTATAAGTTTAAATTGTTTTCGCAGCTGAGTTGTTCTGGGAGACCTTAATCAATCTCCCTGAACGTCTCCCATGGATACTCCTCTTTTCCCTACACATTCCATTTCAATCTCCGATAAGTTAGTCTAGACTTAACCGCCTGTTAGCCTGTCGGCCATCTTATAAGAACATTATTACACTTTTTTGAAAACACATTATATCACTCTACCCCCTTATAAATACATATAAAAGGGGTAAATTAAACACACAATATAACAAGCAGGATAAATAAAGCATAGCCCTGCTAGTAATCAGTTAAAGGCAATGCATTTTCACACAGAGCTATGCCAAATGTTACTTATCTACTTGTCCTTTGCTATATCCTTTGCTATATCTTGCGCATATTTAAATGCATCTTCTGGGTCGGTGAAGAAATGCTCCGATTCTCAGTATGTGACCCATAGTTTGGCTTGATCTTCCTCAAATTTGGAGACCAAAACTGCACACAATACTCCAGGTGTGGTCTCACCATGGCCCTGTACAACTGCAGAAGGAATTATGCCCCAGAAGCTATAAGAGGGTTGAGTGCGTTACGATTTTGTCATTAGTCGAAATTAATGAACGAGGGAAAACAGGTGGTAAAGCTGGGATTTGAGGAAGGAATCAGGAATTGGATCCACCTGCTCTGCACCGATATCTGTAGTGCAGTCCAAATCAATGGGTGGGAATCAGACAGCTTCCCCATCAGGTCTGGAGTCAGGCAAGGTTGCCCTCTCTCCCGTCTTGTTCGTCTGTTGTATTGAACAATTTGTCGAGTCCATCAGGAAGGACGCGGGCATAAGACGAGTGACATTGCCAGGCAGTGGGGGCACTCAGGTCAAAACCTCCCTGTACATGGATGATGTCGCCGTCTTCTGCTCGGATCCAGGGTCGATCCGCAGATTGATTAGCATCTGCGACCAGTTTGAGTCGGCCACAGGAGCCAGGGTGAACTGCAGGAAGAGCGAGGCTATGCTCTTCGGCAACTGGCCCGGCCCATCTTCCGTCCCCTTCACCATCAAGCCTGACTTCTTGAAGGTGCTGGGGATCTGGTTGGGGGAGCTGAGGCATGTGACAAAAATTGGCTGGAGCGGATTGCCCAGGTGGGGGGAGAAGCTGCAGCTGTGAAAGCAACGCTCCCTCTCCATAATGGGGAAAAAATGGTTATCAGGTGTGAGGTGCTCTCAGGGTTGCTGTACTTGGCGCAAGTGTGGTCTGTCCCTCACTCCTACGCCACAGGGATCACCCGGGCCATCTTCCAGTTCATCTGGGGGTCGAGGATGGACTGGGTGAGACAGGCCGCAATGTACAAGTCAGCAGACAACGGGGGTAAAAGCGTGCCCAACGTCGCGCTCACCCTGATGGCCACCTTCATGTGTGGCTGCATCAGGCGGAGTGTAGAGCCAAGGCACGTGGGCACCAAGTGTCACTACCTGCTGAGGTTCTACCTGTCCCCGGTGTTGCGAAGGATGGGCCTGGCGCAGATGCCACGCAATGTGCCAGTCGGCTGGACATTGAGCACCAACTGTCATTGATGGAAAGGTTCTTCCGGACCAACACTTGACCACAAGTCCATCGGGCAGTGGTCAGCACGGAACTGCAGCACTGCAGGGAAAGGACTCCATGGATCCGGTGGGTGGTTCCCAGAGCAGACTGCCCAGCTTGTCTGGCAAAATGCCTCATCGCCAGAACTCACCAACAAGCACCAAGACCTGGCTTGGCTGGTGGTGAGGGGAGCCCTCCCAGTCAGATCCTTCCTGCACCGTCGGAATCTCACTGCCCTCGGGACGGCTGTTATGGAGGAGACGGTTGCCCACCTCTTTGCAGAGTGTGGATTCGCAAAGAGAGTCTGGAGAGGTCTGCAAGGGTCCCTGTCACGGTTTATTCCGAACAGCTCCGTCACAGAGGACTCTGTGATTTACGTACTGTTCCCAGGGACACATTCAGAGACTGACATCGAGTGCTGCTGGAGGGTCATTAACTCGGTGAAAGACGCCCTTTGGTCAGCCCGAGCGCTCTTCACCACCCAGCAGAGCGAGATGTCCGTCAGGGAATGTTGCCGACTGGCCCGCTGCAGACTACAGGGGTACGTGCTGAGGGACGCACTGAAGCTTGGTGCAGCAAACGCCAAGGCACGGTGGGGGAGGGCCACAGTCTAGAGTCCTTTCGCTGCTGGAGCTGGCATGTAACGCGGCCCGGCATCATCCCCAGACACCAAGAAGACCAGCGCGAACAGTAAGACCAAGTAACCTGGCGAAATATTAATTTAATGACCCAAAGGCTCTTTTCAGAGCCACCTACAGTGACCGGAAGAGCTGAGAACCGCGGGAGTGGGATATTTCCGTCCTTACAACCGTTCAGTGTATCTACCACAGACGAATCTCCGTATGCCCGTTTTAGTCTAAATCCCGCAGATGAACTACTATTTATCTGCGCACGAAGACCTCCGTCTTAACCCGATTCCTTGTCATTGCAATTGCTCGTAGTGTTTTCTCACCAGACATTTTAACCAGAAATAGGGAAATCACCCGCCCCCCCTGCACTTCCCGGATGAATAGTGAGGCGCCTAATCCCTGGTGAGAGGAACAGCCCAATGAGAGAGTGGAGTCATGCACCAGTGAACATGCGGCAACAAGAGAAGCGCGGAAAGCAACCGTCGGACCCCAAGAGTTAAGAAGTCCGCCAAAAATGTTTTTCCCAATAATCTCCAAAACAAATACACTACAAGTTATGGTCGGGTCAGTTCATAAAGTGCGGACGGATGCGAGACTGCGACGTCAAAAGTGGTTTTGTGACTGAACCTGTTGTGATCTCAGTGAAACCGGAGTTCAGGAAAGCGCCGCAGTTTGATAAACATAAACACAATTCAACATATTGTACCTGCCATTCCAAAAGTCCCCATACAATTTTGCAGCAATTCGATGTCGAAATAATGCTACAACTCTTTCAGTGAGATTGTGGGTGGCTCTTAAAAGAGCCTTTGGGTTTTCCGTTTATATCAGGATTGAGAATCTTTACTTCGAACTGGTATACTTCGTCACCGCCTTTGTCCCTTCCGACACGGCGTGCTTGGCCAGTTCCCCGGGCAGTAGCAGGCGCACGGCGGTCTGGATCTCCCGGGAGCTGATGGTCGACCGCTTGTTGTAATGAGCCAAGCGGGAGGCCTCACCCGCGATGCGCTCGAAAATATCGTTGACGAACGAGTTCATGATGCTCATGGCCTTGGAGGAGATGCCGGTGTCGGGGTGAACCTGCTTCATCACTTTGTAGATGTAGATGCCGTAACTCTCCTTCCTCGACCTCCTGCGCTTCCTACCCGCCTTGCCTGCAGGTTTAGACACAGCTTTCTTGGCGCCCTTCTTCGCCGCTTTCGGCGCGTCAGCCATTTTCTCCGTCGACTTTCGACACACAAATGTAGGTAACTCAACCCGAGCGCGGATTAAATAGGCTGCCCCAACGTCCTTATGCTAATAAGGGATTGGGGAAAGCGAACATTCTCATTGGTTGGTGCAAATCAACCTTTTGATTGATTCGCTGCCACCAATCACAGAGCGCGCCCACTGCCCGTGACTGGTCACACTGACAGGTCGGGGAGGCGGAGTTCGGCGGAGCCGCTGCTGACAATCATCGCTTGGACTTAGACATCAAAGATCTGAGAGCAGATCTTTGGTAGACATAGCTTCTGTCCTTGGAACACTGGTTGCGAGGAAGTCACGCAGAGGCCAGGCTGGGGAAAGACGGCAGATAGGTTTTTACCACAGGCCAGGTCCTGTGGGACTCTACAAACTGCCGGATGGTAAGGCACGTTCTCAGTTCCACAACAGGATAGCCGTCACCACACATGGAATACCAGTGAGAGCTGGCACTATACAGCTGACAGACACAGAAAATCTGTATCCCAGTCTGGTTTCCCAAAATTCACTCAATCCTTGTCCATGTGAGTTTAGAAGGGTGAGGGGAGGACCTAATTGAAACTTACAGAATAGTGAAAGGCCTGGATAGAGTGAACATGGAGGGGATGCTTCCACTCGTCTTGGACAAGAGGTCATAGCCTCAGAATAAAAAGGTCGCACCTATAGAAAGGAGATGAGAAGGAATTTCTTTAGTCAGAGGGTGGTGAATGTGGAATGCATAGCTGCAGATGACTGCAGGCCAAGTCAATGGATATTTTTAAAAGTGGAGATGGACAAATTCTTTATTAGTTAGGGTGTCAAGGGGTTTGGGAGTGAAGGCAAGATAATAAAGAGGAAAAGATAGATCAGTCATGGGATTGATTGACAGAGTAGACTTGATGGGCCGAATGGCTTTATTCTGCTCTTTATAAACGCACTTGTGTACTGGATTTAATACGGGTTTCATCTGTCCCAGTCAGAGATTCAGGCACAAAGACCGAAGGCTTAAGCTGCAGTCAGGTAGCGAGGTGGCGACAGAAGAGATCAGAGACTGAGTGATACAGAGGTCACTCACCCACAGGATGTCCCATCAGGCAGAGAGACAGCTAACAGGGATGGTGTGGGACCCTTGATATTTATGATGTAAAGACTTGGAGGTGAATGTGGGCGGCGTAATTTGTATGTTTACAGATTATATGAGAAAGTGTGGTTTTGTTGAGTGAGGATTATCAAAGGCAACAACAGAATATAGATCAACTGGAATGTCATGCAGTGGAATAGCAGATGGAATTTAATCCTGACACCTCTGATGTGATGCAATTTGGAAGGTGTATTGGCGTCAGACAAACCAAGTAGATGGTAGGGCCTCAGGGTCGATAAAAAGAGCGATCATGGGGCACAACTTTCCTGAAAGTGGCAATACATGTCACATGTTGTAACAAGTGGCAGTCATGTTATAACTTAATTTAACATTAAGGACTGGGCCCTCAATTATTAACTGTCTATATTAATCACCTGGAGGAGAGGGCAGAGTATAAGGATGTAGCTTGGCGCGGGGTAAAGTACAGAGGGGACAAGGTATTCTTGTGTACTCATTGCACAGGGCAGGTGTAGCAAGTGGCGCGGGAGGAAAATGGCACATTGGCATTTACTGCAAGAGGGTTGAAGTTTAGAAATAGGGAGTATTACAGTTGTGCAGGGATATGGAGAGTACTGGGCACAGTTCTGCACCCTGTACTGAAGAATGGATACGCTGGGATGCAGGGTCAATTTAAAAGTGATACTTCATGGGAGGAGAGGGTTGTTTTATAACAAGGAGTGAGAGAATTAAGGTCAGAATCTTTGAGATTAGAAAAATGAAGGGTGAATTTACTAAAAAAAATAAGATCCTTCAGGGTCATGACAGGGTAGAGGTGGAGATGCTTCCACCAGTGCGAGAATTTGTGTAATAAGGATTCACTCTGCACAAACACTGGCACTGTATTCCAAGTACACTGATCTGCCAGAGCACAACACATTGACCAGTAGAACACCAAGCTCTTCAAGATAAGGACAGAGATTGAACACAACACAATACAGATGGCCCGCAAGGGATGGGCAGCATTGTGGTGCCAGTGACGCAAGATAGATCACGACCTCACCTGCTCTCTGTATCAAGTAGGCATGTTCCCTTTGTGACAGCGTGGGTTTCCTCTGGGTGCTCCGGCTTCCTCCCTCGTCACAAAAAAGTGATTCTTTGTTGGTTGTCATTGGCCTCTGTTAATTGTCCCTTAAATTGTGTGCAGGGAGTGGATGGGAAGGTGTTGCAATGGAGAAATATTGGGAAGATT
The DNA here is from genome assembly GCA_038087875.1 of Malacoraja senta. Taxonomy (NCBI): domain Eukaryota; kingdom Metazoa; phylum Chordata; class Chondrichthyes; order Rajiformes; family Rajidae; genus Malacoraja; species Malacoraja senta. The sequence goes on from JAXLNO010001545.1 coordinate 1,202,361, forward strand.
GATGATAGCTGTGTACGGTGGGCAGAACGCCCATTTCCATACTGTATCTTTCAATTAATTCATTGTAACCGACCTAGAGACATCAACAGCACTGTGCTCTAAGGGCACAAACCTTTACAACCGCCAGTTCTGTACTGTAAGGGCACAAAACTTCACAACAGCCGACACTCCACTGTGAAGACACAGACCATTACAATGCCTGGAAGCAAGGACCAGCTCTTTGGATACAATCACCATCATCTCCATCTCTCCATATCAGTCTGCAAACAACAAGAGAAGCCACATAGATCACCTCTCATTCTTCTAAACCCCAAATGGTACAGAGAGATTCCACTTCCGTTCAGTCCCTAACTTCAGGCTTCAATATAAAGATGAAAAAAAACCCTGCAGATGTAGGAACATCTGAGATAAAGACAGACAGCTGGAATCCTCAATGTCTTTGGAGAGGAAACAGAGCCGTGACCTGGATCTGAAACTCCATCTCTCCCCGGAGATGCTGCCCGACCTTCTGGATTTATTCCTAATTCTCCTGTTTCAATTCATTGTAGAATTCCCCATTGGCGGAGGACGTTGCTCTCAGGAAAACATCAAGGACAGGATGAGGCCCCTTCAAACCTGCCCCATCATTCATCAAGACCACAGCTGATCTTCTACCTCAGCACCATTTTTCTGCAGCGTTCCCGTCTCCCTCGATTCCTCCAATGCACAGAAATTCATCCACATTTCCCCACAATCGTGCAGTGAGGTATCGCTGCTCCTCCCTCAACCCTCTTGTAGTAAAGGCCAATGTACCATCCATCATCCTATTCACTGGCTGCTCCTCCATGCTGCCTCTCAGTGATCGGTGTACAAGGACACCCAGATCCCAGAGAGCATCCAAGGTACCCCATCTCTCCCAGTTTATTAAAAACAGCCAGCCTTGTCCATCAAAGTGGATCACTGCATTGTTCCAAATGATATTCTATCGATCACTCTGTCATCCTGTCTGTATCTCCACACCGCTGAATTCTCTTCACATCCTCCTCGCTGCTCGCAATCCCATCCAGCCTCGATTCCCTTCATCTGTTGACAGACCCTCCACACTGGCGCTGGATAATTCCAAAGGATCAGCGCACTCTTGGTGAGGAATGTCCTCTAGTTTTAGACTCCCCTACTCCAGGATAAAGACTGTGAGCATTCAGCTAATCTACACCCCTTGTGATTTTGTTTACCTCTTTCAGGTCACCCCTCAAGCTCCAAAACTACAGTGAAAAAAGCCCTAGCCCATCCTGCTCCTGCTTATAACAAATCTTATAGAACTATCAGGACTCGAAATTATCGGTTGCCCGATTGCCAATGGCCACCTAAAGTCCCGCCGGACAACTTAAAAGCCGTGTCGTTTTGCCCCGCTTGGCCCCCCACTCTATATCTCACTCTGACACTCTCCGTCTCCGCCCGCCATCCGTGTCCGGGCCGCCGAGTCTGCGCTCTCCGGCCGCTTATCATCCGCTGGCACGGCCGGCCACCTTGCACATCATGCGCACTGCCACGGCCTGCAGATCCTCGGCTGCCCTGCACATGCGCACTGCCACGTCCTGCACATCCTCCCCCTCCCCATCCTCACCGCGACCGCTGAAACCCAACGCAGAATCACTCCCTGAAGCCCTAGCCCATCTTGCTTCTTGGTTTCCTGGTCCTCCAAAAATATTCCAAATGGAATTTAAACTGGAGGTGGTGGAGGGTGGACTTAAGCAAAAAAGGGTTCTTGGGGAAAAAAGAGCTACCTTAAATTTCCCACCACTGGCTTCCAATCCAGGGCATCGGAGATGTCCTCATTCTTTAGATGTCCTCATTCTAATCCACTATGGATTAGACTCTCACTAAGGTCCCTTCTATACCCCATAACTCTGCTCTCACTCACCATCCCCCCACTCATTACAAAGGGCAGAGTCCCCCTTGTCCTCACCTTCCACCCTACCAGTCGTCACAAACAGATAATGCTCCGACATTTTCGCGACTTCAAACGGGATCCCACCACTTGCGACATCTTCCCATCCTCTCCCCTTTCGGCTTTCCGCAGAGACCACTCCCTCCGTAACTCCCTGGTCAATTTGTCCCTTCCCACCCAAACCACCCCCTCTCCTGGCACTTTCCCTTGCACCCGCAGGAAATGCTACACTTGTCGCTTTACCTCCCCCCTTGACTCCATCCAAGCACCCAAGCAGTCTTTCCAGGTGCAGCAGAGGTTCACCTGCACCTTCTCCAACCTCATCTATTGCATCCGCTGCTCTAGGTGTCAGCTGCTCTACATTGGTGAGACCAAGCGTACGCTTTGCGATCGCTTCGCCCAACACCTCCGTTCGGTTTGCAATAACCAACCTGATCTCCCGGTGGCTCAGCACTTCAACTCCCCCTCCCATTCCGAATCCGAACTTTCTGTCCTGGGCATCCTCCATGGCCAGAGTGAGGCCCACCATAAATTGGAGGAGCACCTCGTAGCGGCACCTACTGGTGTACGCAAGTATCGATCCCAGTGTTCGGAAGCCGCGGTCACGTGACTCAGGAGGGGCTGCTTGTTTTCTCGCGGTTTTGCTTTCGTTAGTTCAGCGCTGACCACCGATGTGGCCAGACGTGTCTAGAGAACCTGTGTACTAAAAACTGAACTTTTGAATAAAAATCCGTTTGAAACTTCAGTTGTAGTTCTTGAGACCGCCAAATTGGTGACCCCGGCCTGTCTAGCCGTCGTTAGACAAGAGAATTATGCAGGAAGACAGCGTTCCCGCAGAATCAGCCAGCACGCGGTAGGGCTCACCGGCCTTCAAATTGCCATAGTTTTGGCCAGACCAACCTCAAGTGTGGTTCGCCCACATTGAGGCACAGTTTCACCTCCATCGCATCGTAGCGGACGACACAATCTATTTCCATGTGGTGGATGCATTGCTGCAGGACTGTGCCATGAGGCTGTTGCCCTACATCAGGGACCCGCCGTCCATCGCCAAATACGAAGGGCTGAAGGCGCTGCTGCTCCACGCTTACGGTCTCAGCCGCAGAGACAGGGCAGCGAAGCTGCTGCACATGGGCTGTGTCGCCGATCGGCGTCCGTCCTCCATCATGGCAAAGATGTTAGCCCTGATGGACGGGCACCGCCCGTGTCTGCTTTTCGAACAGGCGTTCCTGGAGCAGATGCCTGACGAAGTCCAACTAAAGCCAATTTCAGCGACCCCCAAAAACTCGCGGAGAGAGCTGATGAACTGTGGGCACACAGACGGCGGGACGTGTTTGCTTCCGCCCGCCCCCTGGTCACACGGCGTGCTGCAGCCGAACCGACCTCGGGACGAAGAAGAAGCCCAGCGCCGAAGAAGAATCGCCACGGCCAGTGGTCTCCAGCCAACGTCGCTGGTGTTATTACCATCAACGATATAGACCCGAAGCCCGAAGATGTCGGAGCCCCTGCTCGTACCCGGGAAATGCCTCGGCCGATCGTCCATAGAGGCGAACGCGATCGGCCGAAACGAACGCCATTACGTCCGCGATCGCCATTCCGGCCACCGTTTCCTGGTGGACTCCGGTGCCCATGCCAGCATCCTGCCTCCGAGCGCCCGAGATATTCGCGCCGGCAAGGTAAGACCAGTCCTCTTGGCTGATAACGGGAGCGACATTCGCACTTGCGGTACGCGGACCATGGACTTAAATTCAGTACAGGTGGAAGTTTATCGTTGCTGACGTCGCCCAACCGATCCTGGGGGCCTATTTCTTGCGCGTGTTCTCCCTGCTAGCCGATGTGCAAGGTGAACGCATGGTCCCTCTGTCGGACCTGTGCCCTGCCAAGCCGCGCTTTCCGTCCACGTCCCGACAGCAACTCGTCGAGGTAGCTGAGATCCAGCAACCCTTCGCAGCCCTGCTCGCCGACTTCCCAGGGTTGCTCACGCCCCGGTTCTACGGGGCCACGCACAGCCATGGCGTGGTCCACCACATTCCCACCGAGGACCCACCGGTACACCCCTGCGCGCCGTCTCCTGCCCGATAAACTGCGCATCGCACGAGGCGAGTTCCAGCTTATGGAGGACATGGGGATTGTCCGGCGGTCGGATAACCCTTGGGCTTCCCCGCTACACATGGTGCCCAAAGCATCCGGGGATTGGAGACCTTGCGGTGATTACAGGCGTTTGAACGCGGTAACCACAGCCGATCGTTACCCAGTCCCGAACAACCAAGATTTCTCGGCTCATCTGGAAGGTGCGACCTTCTTCTCGAAGGTTGACCTTATTCACGGGTATAATCAAATTCCGGGCCATCCCGACAACGTCCCTAAGACGGCCACCTCACCTCTTTCTGCCTTTTCGAATGGCTTAGAATGCCTTTTGGCCTGAAGAACGCTGCTCAGGCGTTCCAAAGTTTAATGGATCAGGTCGGTCGGGGTTTGCCGTTCATATTCATCTACCTCGATGATATTCTGGTGGCCAGCAGCTCGCAATCAGAGCATGACAGGCACCTCCGCCTGCTTTTTGAACGGCTGCGCAAACACGGGTTGGTGGTCAACCCTGCGAAATGCCAGTTCGGATTGCATTCCATTTCATTCGTGGGTCACAGCATCACCTCCCACGGCGCACAGCCGCTGCCCGAGAAGGTCGACGGTATCCGTCGCTTCCCGAGGCCCCTGTCGGTCAAGTGTCTACAGGAGTTTATCGGGAAGGTTAATTTCTACCACCATTTCGTCCCGTCAGCAGCCGCCATGATGCGGCCGTTGTTCCAATGCCTGGCCGGTAAGCCTAAGGACCTGGTCTGGTCCAAGCAGGCGCATAAGGCGTTCGAGGGTTCAATGCCACTATGCTAGAACACCCTAGGGCATCAGCCCAAACGGCCCTCACCGTGAACGCTTCCGACGTCGCGGTAGGCGCCGTCCTCGAGTAATGCGTAGGTCGCTGGGTACCGCTGGCATTTTTCAGCAGGCAGCTGCGAGCCCCCGAAGTTAAGTATAGCGCTTTCGACCGGGAGCTCCTTGCACTCTACCTAGCGATCCGCCATTTTCATTATTTCCAGGAGGGGCGCACTTTCACCACATTCACTGAGCACAAGCCACTAACGTTCTTAATGGAGGATATTGCAGATGAATACGTGGCTTGCAAAATGGTGCAAGGGGGAGGGATTCAAATTTCTAGGGCATTGGAACCAGTTCTGGGGGAGGTGGGACCAGTACAAACAGGACAGTCTGCACCTGGGCTGGAATGGAACCAATATCGTTGGGGGAGGGTTTGCTAGTGCTGTTGGGGAGGATTTAAACTAATGTGGCAGGGGATGTGTGCAAGAGCAGAGAGTCAGAGGGGGGTAAAATGAGGGTATAAGCAATAGGTAGCAAGGTGAAAAGTAAAAGTGGCAGGCAGACAAATCCAGGGCAAAAATCGAAAAGGGCCACATTTCAACATAATTGTATAAGGGGTAAGAGTGTTGTAAAAACAAGCCTGAAGGCTTTGTGTCTCAATGCAAGGGGCATTCGTAATAAGGTGGATGAGTTGAATGTGCAGATAGTTATTAATGAATATGATATAGTTGGGATCACGGAGACATGGCTCCAGGGTGACCAAGGCTGGGAGCTGAACATCCAGGGATATTCAATATTCAGGAGGGATAGACAGAAAGGAAAAGGAGGTGGGGTAGCGTTGCTGGTTAGAGAGGAGATTAATGCAATAGAATGGAAGGACATTAGCATGGAGGATGTGGAATCGATATGGGTAGAGCTGCGAAACACTAAGGGGCAGAAAACGCTAGTGGGAGTTGTGTACAGGGCACCAAACAGTAGTGGTTGGGGATGGCATCAAACAGGAAATTAGAAATGCGTGCAACTAAGGTAAAACAGTTATAATGGGTGACTTCAATCTACATATAGATTGGGTGAATCAAATTGGCAGGGGTGCTGTGGAACAGGATTTCTTGGAATGTATGCGGGATAGTTTTCTAAACCAACATGTAGAGGAACCAACGAGAGAGCAGGCTATTCTAGACTGGGTATTGAGTAATGAGGAAGGGTTAGTTAGCAGTCTTGTTGTGCGTGGCCCCTTGGGCAAGTGTGACCATAATATGGTTCAGTTCTTCATTAGGATGGAGAGTGACATTGTTCATTCAGAAACAAGGGTCCTGAACTTAAAGAAAGGTAACTTTGAGGATATGAAACGTGAATTGGCCAAGATAGACTGGCAATTGATTCTTAAAGGATTGACGGTGGATATGCAATGGAAGTCATTTAAAGACTGCATGGATAAACTACAACAATTGTTCATTCCAGTTTGGCAAAAGAATAAATCAGGGAAGGTAGTGCATCCGTGGATAACAAGGGAAATCAGGGATAGTATCAAAACAAAAGATGAAGCATACAAATTAGCCAGAAAAAGCAGCCTACCAGGGGACTGGAAGAAATTCAGAGTCCAGCAGAGGAGGACAAAGGGCTTAATTAGGAAAGGGAAAATAGAAGAAAACTGGCAGGGACTGCAAATGTGTTTATAGATATGTGAAGAGAAAAAGATTAATTAAAGCAAATGTAGGTCCCTTGCAGTCAGAAACATGCAAATTGATCACGGGGAACAAGAACATGGCAGACCAATTGAATAACTACTTTGGTTCTGTCTTCACTGAGGAAGACATAAATAATCTGCCGGAAAGAGCAGGGAACCGGGAGTCAAATGAGATGGAGGAACTGGGTGAAATCCAGGTTAGCTGGGAAGTAGTGTTAGGTAAATTGAATGGATTAAAGGCCGATAAATCACCAGGGCCAGATAAGTTGCATCCCAGAGTACTTAAGAAATAGCCCCAGAAATAGTGGATGCATTAGTGATAATTTTTCAAAACTCTTTAGATTCTGGAGTAGTTCCTGAGGATTGGAGGGTAGCTAATGTAACCCCACTTTTTTAAAAAGGGAGGGAGAGAGAAAATGTGGAATTATAGACCAGTTAGTCTAACATCGGTAGTGGGGGTAATGCTAGAGTTAGTTATTAAAGATGGGATAGCAGCACATTTGGAAAGTGGTGAATTCATTGGACAAAGTCAGCATGGATTTATGAAAGGTAAATCATGTCTGACGAATCTTATAGAAATTTTCGAGGATGTAACTATTAGAGTGGATGTGTTATATCTGGACTTTCAGAAGGCTTTCGACAAGGTACCACATAAGAGATTAGTATGCAAACTTTAAAGCACACGGTATTGGGGGTTCAGTATTAATGTGGATAGAGAACTGGCTGGCAGACAGGAAGCAAAGAGTAGGTGTAAACGGATCCTTTTCAGAATGGCAGGCAGTGACTAGTGGGGTACCACAAGGCTCAGTGCTGGGACCCCAGCTATTTACAATATATATTAATGAACTGGATGAGGGAATTGAATGCAACATCTCCAAGTTTGCGGATGAAACGAAGCTGGGGGGCAGTGTTAGCTGTGAGGAGGATGCTAGGAGGCTGCAAGGTGCCTTGGATAGGTTGGGTGAGTGGGCAAATGCATGGCAGATGCAATATAATGTGGATAAATGTGAGGTTATCCACTTTGGTGGCAAAAACAGTAAAGTAGACTATTATCTGAATGGTGGCTGATTAGGAAAAGGGGAGATGCAATGAGACCTGGGTGTCGTGGTACACCAGTCATTGAAAGTAGGCATGCAGGTGCAGCAGGCAGTGAAGAAAACGAATGGTATGTTAGCATTCATAGCAAAAGGATTTGAGTATAAGAGCAGGGAGGTTCTACTGCAGTTGTGCAGGGTCTTGGTGAGACCATACCTGGAGTATTGCGTACAGTTTTGGTCTCCTAAACTGAGGAAAGACATTCTTGCCATAGAGAGAGTACAGAGAAGGTTCACCAGACTGATTCCTGGGATGGCAGGACTTTCATATGAAGAAAGACTGGATAGACTCGGCTTGTACTCGCCAGAATTTAGAAGATTGAGGGGGGATCTTATAGAAACTTACAGAATTCTTAAGGGGTTGGACAGGCTAGATGCAGGAAGATTATTCCCGATGTTGGGGAAGTCCAGAACAAGGGGTCACAGTTTAAGGATAAGGGGGAAGTCTTTTAGAACCGAGATGAAAAAATCATTTTTTACACAGAGAGTGGTGAATCTGTGGAATTCTCTGCCACAGAAGGTAGTTGAGGCCATTTCATTGGCTATATTTAAGAGGGAGTTAGATGTGGCCCTTGTGGCTAAAGGGATCAGGGGGTATGGAGAGAAGGCATGTACAGGATACTGAGTTGGATGATCAGCCATGATCATATTGAATGGCGGTGAAGGCTCGAAGGGCCGAATGACCTACTCCTGTACCTATTTTCTATGTTTTTATTTTCGCCTTGACCAAGGTATCTGACCCCTGGTCTGTCAGAGAGCAACGGCATCTCGCCTACATTTCCGAATTCACGTCCGATATTCGGCATGTGGCAGGGAAGCAGAATGTTGTGGCTGACGCGTTGTCCCATCCAGCGCTGCCCGAACTTTCAGCGCTAAGTCTGGGCGTGGATTATGAGGAGCTGGCCGCTGCCCAACAGGCAGATGCAGTTATGGGGGTTTACCGCAATGCTGAATCAGGTCTCAAGCTGGCTAAGGTGCCTTGCGGTGCCGCAGGCGTGCGAGTTCTTTGCGATATCTCCACGGGCAAAGCCCGTCCCATTGTCCCGGTTGCTTGGCGGCGACGGATTTTCGACACTATCCACAGCCTAGCGCACCCATCCATTCGCGCCACCTCTGCCTTGGTCGCGGCGAAGCTGCATCAGACCACCGCGTATCACCCAGAGTCCAACGGTTTGGTTGAGCGTTTCCACAGGCACCTCAAGTCGGCGTTGAAAGCTCGACTCACCGGCCCAGATTGGGTCGACCAGTTGCCTTGGGTCCTCCTAGGCATCAGAACCACGCCTAAGGAGGACCTCAAAGCCTCCTCGGCCGAGTTGGTTTATGGCTCGGTTTTGCGAGTTTCTGGGGACTTCCTCCCCATCCCCCGGGATCAAGAGGTCCCGGTTTCGGCGTTGTTAGCTGACCTTCGCGAGCGGGCGCGCGCTTTGGTCCCGGTCCCACTTACCGGCATGGTTCGCCTGCAGTGCATGTGCCTGCTATGTTACGGGATTGTGCTTATGTTTTTCTCCGTGGAGATGCTCACCGCTCGCCGTTACAGCGGGTGTACGAGGGTCCGTACAAGGTGCTCAGTACTGGTGCCTCGACGTTTACGTTGGACATGGGTGGCAAGGAGGAGTTTGTCTCCATGAGCCACCTTAAGCCAGCACACGTCGACAAGGATAGCCCAGTGACAGTGGCTATGCCGAGGCGAAGAGGGCGTCCACCGGCCGTTTTACCGCCCTCTGCACCTGTTACCCCCGGTCATGTTTCTCCGGTCCCCTATGTGACGCCCGTCCCTCGTTCACGTTTTTCGCGTCCCTCCGGTTCTCTTTTGCCGGCCCCTACTGCTACGCTCGCCCTGCGTTCCGGTCGAACCGTCCGGTTACCCGTGCGTTTCCGTACCACGGATTCGGGGGGGGGGGGGCATGTAGCGACGCCTACTGGCGCACGCAGTTATCGAACCCGGCGTTCAGAAGCCGCAGTCACGTGACTCGGGAGGTGCTGCTTGTTTTCGCGCGGTTTGGCTTTCGCGCGGTTAGTTCAGCGCTGACCATCGACGTGGCCAGACGTTTCTAGAGAACCTGTGTACTGAAAACCGAACTTTTGAATAAAGATCCGTTTGAAACTTCAGTTGTCGTTCTTGAGACCGCCAAAACCTCATATTTCGCTTGGGTAGTGTACACCCCAGCGGTATGAACATTGAATTCTCCAATTTCAGGTAGTCCCTGCTTTCTCCTTCTTTCCCCTCCTCTTCCCAGCTCTCCCACAGCCCACTGTCTCCGCCTCTTCCTTTCTTCTTCCCGCCCCCCCCCCCCACCCCAGTCTGAAGAAGGGTCTCGACCCGAAACGTCGCCTATTTCATACGGTCCATAGATGCTGCCTCACCCACTGAGTTTCTGCAGCATTTATGACTACCTTAAATTTAGTTGCGTCTGGTTGGGTAACTATGGATGGGTGAAGACTATTCCATGCTTTAATTGTGCGGGGGAACTCCATGGAGCAGCCAGCATATCTGGATAGAAGAAATTGGGTGATGTAGAGACCCTTCTTTAGACTCCCTTTGGTTTTAGTGTTTTTAGTTTAATTTAAAGATCCAGCGTGGGAACAGGCCCTTCGACCCACCGTGTCCACGCCGACCACCGACCACCCTTACACTAGTTCTATCCCACACATTAGCGACTTAAATCAACAGTCAAGAGTGTTTTATCCTCTCACGTCCCAGTTAGAACAATGAAATCCTTACTTGCAGCAGCACAACAGAATGTGTAAACATAGTACTCTGTAAACGATGTTATAAACAGAAAACAAAGCAGTGTATATGAATATATAACTATATATATGTGTGTGTGTGTGTGTGTGTGTGTGTGGACACAAAAAGTTGGAGTAACTCAACATATCAGACAGAATCTCTGGACAAAAGGAAAATATTACGTTTTGGGTTGGGTCTGAAAAAGGTTCCTGCACACCTTTGGAATGTGGAAGGAAACAAGAGCACCTGGAGAAAACCCATGCGATTAAAGGGAAAAGGAGCAAACTCCATACAGTCAGTACCCATATTCCGGATCAATTCCGGGTCTCTGGCACTTATAGGCAGCAACTTTATGGCCAATGTACTGCCCCATAGTCTTGAACTGAATTAAAACATATAGCTGTAAAGCGGGACATAGCGGGACTTAGAGATTTAATACAGAAAATAAATTGTTTATTTTTTTTTAGTAACCAAAGTTATCAACGTCTAATTTGCTGTGTGTTGGAAAACAAAATACAGTGGCACAGCTGGTAGACTTGCTGCCTCACACGCCAGAGATCTGTGTTCGATCCTGTCCTCGGGCACTGTCTGTGTTGAATTTGCACATTCTCCCTGCAAGCGTAAGCTTGTGGGTTTCCTCCCACATCCCAAAGACGCATGTGTAGGGAGTAGGTGAGGAAAGTGCGATAACAGAACTGGTGTGAATGGGTGGTAGACAAAAAAGCTGGAGAAAATCAGCGGGTGAGGCAGCATCTATGGAGCGAAGGAATAGGCGATGTTTCGTGTCGAGACTCTTCTTCAGACTGATGTCGGGGGGAGCCGGGAAAAAGAAAGGAAGAGGCGGAGACAGGCTGTGGGAGAGCTGGGAATGGGAGGGGAAGGAGGGAGAAAGCAAGGACTACCTGAAATTGGAGAAGCCAATGTTCATACCGCTGGGGTGTAAACTACATAAGCAAAATATGAGGTGCTGTTCCTCCAATTTGCAGTGGGCCTAACTCTGGCCATGGAGGAGGCCCAGGACAGAAAGGTCGGATTCGGAATGGGAGGGGGAGTTGAAGTGCTGAGCCACCGGGAGATCAGGTTGCTTATTGCAAACTGAGTGGCAGTGTTGTGCGAAGTGATCGCCAAGCCTGCGCTTGGTCTCCCCGAGGTTGATCATACGCTGAATAATCCAACCACATTTTTGTTTGGGAGTGGAAAGAAATAATATAAATTGCATTCATTGCAACGTGTAAAAAGAGTTGAGAAACTGCACTGTAATTTTGCTGCATGTCATTGTGGTATATATCATGTCTTGATTGGTGAATATGTTTAGTTTGTGACTTTATTTTAAGCAGAAATAATATGTGAATGCATCATTGAGCATCATTCCGATTGGTAACTACGCACTTCGTCCGAGCATATTATCGCACGCGCCATGCAAGCCGTCTTAAATGGCCACCTAAACTGTAATTTGACAACCTAAAAAGCTGCCTAGGCTGCCCGGCTGGCATCAGAGAAAAAAAAGTTAAGTGAGAGCCCTGAGAACTGTGAACAACCAAAACTGGGGAGGCTCGTCATTGGCTGAAATCCCTGTACAGACTCAGAACTGTACCAGTGGGACACACTTGCTTTTTACACAATGACAGATAACTGGCACTGGCTGTATGACCTACACACTGCATGGTGGGCTGCTGTGGAAGTTAGATTACTTGGGATCCACAGGGAGCTAGCTAACTGAATAATGAATTGGCTTCATGGAAGGAAGCAGAGGGTGATGGTGAAAAGTTGTTTAATGGGACAGGAGGCCTGTGATGAGTTGTGCAGAACATTGGCGAGAACGCATTTGAGGTATTGTGTTAAATTTTGGTTCCCCTGTAATAGGAAGGATGTTATTAAGCTGGAAAGGGTGCCCAGAAGATTTATGAGTATGTTTCCAGGACATGAGGGCCTGAGCTATTGGGAAAGGTTACACAGGCTAGGATCTTTATTCCTTACAGCACAGGAAACTGAGGGATGATCTTATAGAAATGTATAAGATCATGAGGAGTATGGATATGGTAAATGCACATTCCCCAGAGAAGGGGAATCAAGAACCAGGGGACATTGGTTTAAGCTGAGAGTGGAAAGAAGTAATCAGAACCAGAGGGGCAACATTTTCCACACAGAGGGTGGTGGGTATATAGCATGAGCTGCCAGAGGAGGTAGTTATGGCAGGTACTATAACAATATTTAAAAGGCATTTGGACCCGTACTTGGATTGGAAAGGTGTAGGGGGACATGGGCAGATGAAACTAGTTTAGTTTATTATGGTCACATGTACCAGGGAAAAGCTTTTTGTTGCACGCTATCCAGTCGACGATAAGTGTGTACATGATTACAATCAAGCCATCACAGTGTACAGATACAGGATAAAGGGTGTAATGTTTAGAATAAGATGAAGTCTAGTGTAGATGGGGCATCATAGTCAGCATGGGCAAGTTGGGCCAAAGGGCCTGTTTCAATGCTGTATGATTTTATGGATCTACTAGACCAAGTGGGACCCGTTAGGCCCCATTCCCCCAAAGCAATATTCCACCACTCACCCGTTCCCCCTACGCAACCTGTTTCCACCACTCACCCGTTTCCCCCAAAGCAACCCGTTCCCCCAACGCAATATTCCACCACTCACCCATAGCCCCCAGCTGCGCAGGCATGGCTCATGTCCCCCCATCCCCCAACACCCTCCCCCTCCTCTTCAACCTTTCTCTTCTCTCCCCTCTCTTCCTCCCCTCCTCCCTCACCTCTCTCTCCCTCCCCTTTCCCCTAGCCTCAGTCACTCCCTCCCTCCCTCAATAACTAATCTCCCCTCCCTACCCCCTTCTCTACATCTATCTCCCTGCTCCCCCACTCCTCACCTCTCCCCTATCTCTCTCCCCCACTGAACACAATGTATAAATAAAATTTCTCCTCCACCCCTTCACCACTCCCCCCCCTCACCTCTCCCTCCCTCTCCTTTCTCCTGCCCTCAGTCGGCGCTCCCCGGAACCAATCAATCAGCCCCACATGAGGGGGGGGCAGCGTCGGCCTCCTCGTGGGGCGGGGAGCGGCATTGCTGCTCACCTCACCCCAGCCCCCACAATGAAGATCCCTATTTTTTTTCTAAATGATACCTCTCCCCTATTCCACCCCCTCACAATGAAAACCGCAATGCTTTTTGTAAATGAAACCTCACGTTGGGGGCGCCGTTGGTGCTCCACAGAGCCAATCAATCGACCCCACGTGGCTGGGGGGGGGGGGCGGCGGCGCGCTCATCTCACCCCCATCCCACGCCCCCACGAGGAAAGTTCGGGAATATTTTTTTGTAAATTAAACCTCTCCCCTATTCCACCCCCCCGACACACAATAAAAACCTTGATTGTTTTTGTAAATGAAACCCCCCAAAATATTGATTAAAGGGATTTTTTTTTAAATCTCACTCGCTCCCTACCCCCCCTTGAGGTGGAAACTGCTGATCCCATTGTGATGTCATTGTGGGCTGCAAGACTGTTCACGGGCAGATTATGTAAAGGAGATCCCATTGTGACGTCATAGCTGCAACTGCCAGCAACTGCCACTGCAATGTTCAAGTCATTCTTCTCAAACTGGATTTTGTAAAGTTGAAAATGTGATTAACCAGTACAACACCCAGCTCTTAAAGACAAGGACAGAGATTGAACTAGATGACCTCAGGTTCGTCCGAGAAACTGAGTCGTTCCTCGACAAGTCCTACAGTAAGATTGTTACACCTAAGGTACTGGAAGAGAGAAGGTGGGTGACGGTGAGAAAGGGAGGGAAACATGGAATGCAAACGTCCCCGTGTGTTGTACCTCTTGTGAACATTTTCTCCTCCACATGAAAATGTTCACGAGGTACAACACATGGGGACGTTTGCATTCCATGTTTCCCTCCACCGCCATTTTCTCCTCCACATGAATAATATTAAACCATATAACCATTACAGCACAGAAACAGGCCATCTCGGCCCTTCAAGTCCGTGCCGAACACTTTTTTTTCCCCTTCTTTCTTCCCCCTAGTCCCATCTACCTGCACTCAGACCATAACCCTCCATTCCTTTACCGTCCATATACCCATCCAATCTATTTGTAAAGGATAAAATCGAACCTGCCTCCACCACTTCCACTGGAAGCTCATTCCACACAGCTACCACTCTCTGAGTAAAGAAGTTCCCACTAATGTTACCCCTAAACCTCTGTCCCTTAATTCTCAAGTCATGTCCCCTTGTTTGAATCTTCCCTACTCTCAATGGGAAAAGCTTATCCACGTCAACTCTGTCTACCCCGCTCATCATTTTAAAGACCTCTATCAAATCCCCCCTTAACCTTCTGCGCTCCAAAGAATAAAGACCTAACTTGTTCAACCTTTCTCTGTAACTTAGTTGCTGAAACCCAGGCAACATTCTAGTAAATCTCCTCTGTACTCTCTATTTTGTTGACATCCTTCCTATAATTAGGCGACCAAAATTGTACTCCATACTCCAAAATTGGCCACACCAATGCCTTGTACAATTTTAACATTACATCCCAACTTCTATATTCAATGCTCTGATTTATTAAGGCCAGCACACCAAACGCTTTCTTTACCACCCTATCTACATGAGATTCCACCTTCAGGGAACTATGCACAGTTATTCCTAGATCCCTCTGTTCAACTGCATTCCTCAATTTGCTACCATTTACCATGTACGTCCTATTTTGATTTGTCCTGCCAAGATGTTGCACCTCACATTTATCAGCATTAAACTCCATCTGCCATCTTTCAGCCCACTCTTCCAAATAGCCTAAATCTCTCTGTAGACTTTGAAAATCCACTTCATTATCCACAACACCACCTATCTTAGTATCATCTGCATATTTACTAATCCAATTTTCCACACCATCATCCAGATCATTGATATACATGACAAACAACAGTGGACCCAACACAGACCCCTGAGGCACCCCACTAGTCACCGGCCTCCAACCTGACAAACAGCCATCCACCATTACTCTCTGGCATCTCCCATTCAGCCACTGTTAAATCCATCTTGCTACTCCACCATTAATACCCAACAATTGAATCTTCTTAACCAACCTTCCATGAGGAACCTTGTCAAAGGCCTTACTGAAGTCCATATAGACAATATCCACTGCTTTACCCTCATCAATTTCCCTAGTAACCTCTTCGAAAAATTCAAGAAGATTAGTCAAACATGACCTTCCAGGCACAAATCCATGTTGACTGTTCCTAATCAGACCCTGCTTATCCAGATGCTTATATATATTATCTCTGTATCCTTTCCATTAATTCGCCCACCACTGACGTCAAACTAACAGGTCTATAACTGCTAGGTTTACTCTTAGAATCCCTTTTAAACAACGGAACAATATGCGCAGTACGCCAATCCTCCGGCACTATTCCCGTTTCTAATGACATTTGAAATATTTCTGTCATAGCCCCTGCTATTTCTACACTAACTTCCCTCAATGTCCTAGGGAATATCCTGTCAGGACCTGGAGACTTATCCGTTTTCATATTTTTCAAAGGTGTCCGCACCTCCTCTTCTTTGAATCTCATAGTTTCCATTGCTACTATGCTTGTTTCCCTTACCTCACATAATTCAATATCCCTCTCCTTGGTCAATACCGAAGAAATGAAATTGTTCAATATCTCCCCCATCTCTTTTGGCTCTGCAGATAGCTGTCCACTCTGACTCTCTAATGGACCAATTTTATTCCTTGTTATCCTTTTGCTATTAATATAGCTGTAGAAACCGTTTGGATTTACTTTTAACTTACTTGCCAAAGCAACATAGAAACATAGAAAATAGGTGCAGGAACAGGCCATTCGGCCCTTCGAGCCTGCACTGCCATTTGATATGATCATGGCTGATCATCCAACTCAGTATCCGATCCCTGCCTTCTCTCCAGACCCCCTGATCCCTTTAGCCACAAGGGCCACATCTAACTCCCTCTTAAATATAGCCAATTAACTGGCCTCAAGTACCTTCTGTTGCAGAGAATTCCACAGATTCACCACTCTCTGTGTAAAAAATGATTTCCTCATCTCGGTCCTAAAAGTCTTCCCTCTTATCGTTAAACTGTGACCCCCTAGTTCTGGACTTCCCCAACATCGGGAATAATCTTCCTGCATCTAGCCTGTCCAACCCCTTAAGAATTTTGTAAGTTTCTATAAGATCCCCCCTCAGTCTTCTGAATTCCAACGTGTAGAAGCCGAGTCTATCCAGTCTTTCCTCATATGAAAGTCCTGCCATCCCCGGAATCAGTCTGGTGAACCTTCTCTGTACTCCCTCTATGGCAAGAATGTCTTTCCTCAGATTAGGAGACCAAAACTGCACGCAATACTCCAGTTGTGGTCTCACCAAGACCCTGTACAACTGCAGTAGAACCTCCCTGCTCTTATACTCAAATCCTTTTGCTATGAATGCTAACATACCATTTGCTTTCTTCACTGCCTGCTGCACCTGCATTCCTACTTTCAATGACTGGTGTACCATGACACCCAGGACTCGTTGCATCTCCCCTTTTCCTAATCGGCCACCATTCAAATAATAGTCTACTTTCCTGTTTTTGCCACCAAAGTGGATAACCTCACATTTATCCACATTATACTGCATCTGCCATGCCTTTGCCCACTCACCCAACCTATCCAAGTCACCTTGCAGTCTCCTAGCATCCTCCTCACAGCTAACACTGCCCCCCAGCTTCGTGTCATCCACAAACTTGGAGATGTTGCATTCAATTCCCTCATCCAGATCATTAACATATATTGTAAATAGCTGGGGTCCCAGCACTGAGCCTTGCGGTACCCCACTAGTCACTGCCTGCCATTCTGAAAAGGACCCGTTTACTCCTACTCTTTGCTTCCTGTCTGCCAGCCAGTACTCTATCCACATCAATACTGAACCCCCAATACCATGTGCTTTAAGTTTGTATGCTAATCTCTTATGTGGAACCTTGTCGAAAGCCCAGATATAACACATCCACTGGTTCTCCCTTATCCACTCTACTAGTTACATCCTCGAAAAATTATATAAGATTCGTCAGACATGATTTACCTTTCATAAATCCATGCTGACTTTGTCCAATGATTTCACCACTTTCCAAATGTGCTGCTATCCCATCTTTAATAACTGACTCCAGAATTTTCCCCACCACCGATGTTAGACTAACTGGTCTGTAATTCCCCGTTTTCTCTCTCACTCCCTTTTTAAAAAGTGGGGTTACATTAGCTACCCTCCAGTCCTCAGGAACTACTCCAGAATCTAAAGAGTTTTGAAAAATTATCACTAATGCATCCACTATTTCTGCGGCTACTTCCTTAAGTACTCTGGGATGCAACTTATCCGGCCCTGGGGATTTATCGGCCTTTAATCCATTCAATTTACCTAACACCACTTCCCGGCTAACCTGGATTTCACTCAGTTCCTCCATCTCATTTAACCCCCGGTCCCTTGCTATTTCCGGCAGATTATTTATGTCTTCCTTAATGAAGACAGAACCAAAGTAATTATTCAATTGGTCTGCCATGTCCTTGTTCCCCATGATCAATTCGCCTGTTTCTGACTGCAAGGGACCTACATTTGTTTTAACTAATCTTTTCCTCTTGACATATCTATAAAAACCTTTGCAGTCAGTTTTTATGTTCCCTGACAGTTTTCTTTCATAATCTATTTTCCCTTTCATAATTAAGCCTTTTGTCCTCCTCTGCTGGACTCTGAATTTCTCCCTCTGGTTGGCTGCTTGTTCTGGCTAATTTATAGGCTTCCTCTTTTGTTTTGATACTATCCCTGATTTCCCTTGTTATCCACGGATGCACTACCTTCCCTGATTTATTCTTTTGCCAAACTGGGATGAACACTTCTTGTAGTTCATCCATGCAGTTTTTAAATGCCTTCCATTGCATATCCACCGTCAACCTTTTAAGAATCATTGGCCAGTCTATCTTGGCCAATTCACGTCTCATACCCTCAAACGTACCTTTCTTTAAGTTCAGGACCTTTGTTTCTGAATTAACAATGTCACTCTCCATCCTAATGAAGAACTCAACCATATTATGGTCACTCTTGCCCAAGGGGCCACGCACAACAAGACTGCTAACTAACCCTTCCTCATTACTCAATACCCAGTCTAGAATAGCCTCATATCAACCTCATATCTTCTTTTAGCTTTTCTAATTTCTTTCTTAATATTCTTTTTACATTCTTTATACTCCTCAAGCACCTCATTTACTCCATGCTGCCTATAATTATTGTAGATCTCTCTATTTTTCCAAACCAAGTGTTCAATTTCCCTTGAAAACCATGGCTCTTTCCAATTTTTACTATTTCCTTTCAATCGAACCGGGACATAAAGATTCTGTACTTTCACCTTTAAATGTCCTCAATTTCTCTTCTACATCCTTCCCATAAAACAACATGTCCAAATTCACTCCTTTTAAATCCTTTCGCATCTCCTCAGTTAGCCTTTCTCCAATCAAAAATCTCAACCCGAGGTCCAGTTCAGACCCTCTCCATAATTATATTGAAACTAATGGTATTGTGATCACTGGACCCGAAGTGCTCCCCAACGCCTACCTCCGCCACCTGCCCTGTCTCATTTCCTAACAGGAGGTCCAGCACTGCCCCTTCTCTAGTAGGTACCTCTATGTATTGCTGCAAAAAACTATCCTGCACACATTTTACAAACTCCAAATCATCCAGCCCTTTTACAGAATGTATTTATCAGTCTATGTGTGGAAAATTGAAATGTCCCACAAGATTTGCTGCCTTCCCACAAGATTGCTGGTGTGCTGCCTTCCTGGTGCCAGGATCCAGGATGTCACAGACAGTGCAGAAAATCCTCAAGGGTGAAGGTGAATAGCTGGAAGTGGTAGTGCATGTCGGCACAAATTATGTCGGAAAGAAGGGGATGAATATTCTGCAGCGTAACTTTAGAGAGCTCGGAAAAATGCTGGAAAGCAGGACCTCCAGGGTTGTTATCTCCGGTTTGCTTCCAGTTCCTCGTGCTGCCGAGAGCAGGAACAGGGAGATACGGGACCTGAATATGTGGCTGAGGAACTGGTGCAGGGGGCAGGGATTTAGATTCTTAGATCACTGGGATCTGTTTTGGAGTAAGGGGGAACTGTACAAAAGGGACGGATTGCATCTTAACAGGTGGGGGACCAGCATTCTGGCAGGCAGGTTTGCCACTGCTACACGGGTGGTTTTAAACTGAATAAGGGGGGTGTGGTATCAAATGGGATAGTCGAGGATGCAGTTAAAGGGAAAGAGAGTAAAGGGATGGTTAATGACTCCAGAATTAACGGGAAAGGAAGCTCACAAAGGGATAAGAGAGTATGGCCAAGTGTAATAGGGATCGATGTGAAAGGTGAGATGCGTAAAGAATTAAAAGTATTGTATATGAATGCGCGAAGTATAAGAAGTAATGTAGATGAGCTTGAGGCTCAGTTAGAGGTTGGTAGATATGACATTGTGGGGATTACTGAGACGTGGCTGCAGGAGGGTCGGGCCTGGGAACTTAATATTCAGGGTTATACATCCTATAGAAAGGACAGGCAGGGGGGCAGAGGAGGGGGGTGGGGTAGCTCTGCTGGTGAGGGATGGAATTCAGTCGCTTGTGAGGGAAGATATAGGGTCTGACGAGGTAGTCACTGTGGATTGAGTTGAGGAATTGTAAAGGCAAGAAGACACTAATTGGTGTTATTTACAGACCCCCATATAGTATCCGGGATGTAGGGTGTAAGTTGCAGCAGGAGTTAAAACTGGCATATAACAAAGGTAATGCCACTGTGGTGATGGGGGATTTCAATATGCAGGTCGACTGGGAAAATCAGGTTGGTTCAGGACCCCAAGAAAATGAGTTTGTAGAATGCCTCCGAGATGGATTCTTAGAGCAGCTTGTAATGGAGCCGACCAGAGAAAAGGCAATTCTGGATTTAGTGTTGTCCAATGAACCAGATATGATAAGAGAACTCGAGGTAAAGGAACCGCTTGGAGGTAGTGATCATAATATGATTAGTTTTAATCTGCAATTTGAGAAGGAGAACGTTAAATCAGAAGTGGCAGTGATGCAGTTGAACAAAGGGGACTATGAAGGCATGAGAGGGGAGCTGGCCAAAGTAGACTGGAAAGGGATCCTAGCAGGAATGACGGTGGAACAGCAATGGCAGGAATTTCGGGGCATAATCCGGAAGACGCAGAATCATTTCATTCCAAAAAGGAAGAAAGATTCTAAGGGGAGTAGGAGGCAACCGTGGCTGACAAGAGAAGTTAGGGATAGAATAAAACTAAAAGAAAAGATGTATAACACAGCAAAGAGTAGCTGGAAGCCAGAGGATTGGGAAACTTTCATAGGACAACAGAAGGAAACAAAATGGGCAATACGGGCTGAAAAGATGAAGTATGAAGGGAAGCTAGCCAGGAATAAAAAGAAGGACAGTAAAAGCTTCTTTAGATATGTTAAGGGAAAAAGAGTAGCAAAGTCAAATGTGGGTCCCTTGAAGGCAGACACGGGTCAAATTATTATGGGCAACAAGGAAATGGCAGAAGAGTTGAATAGGTACTTCGGATCTGTCTTCACTAAGGAAGACACAAACAATCTCCCAGATGTACTGGAGGACAGAGGATCTAAGGGGGTAGAGGAACTGAAAGAAATTGTCATTAGGCGAGAAATAGTATTGGGTAGGCTAATGGGACTGACGGATGATAAATCCCCTGGGCCTGATGGTCTGCATCCAAGGGTCCTCAGGGAGGTGGCTCTAGAAATAGTGGACGCATTGGTGATCATTTTCCAATGTTCAATAGATTCAGGATCAGTTCCTGTGGATTGGAGGATAGCTAATGTTATCCCACTTTTCAAGAAAGGGGCAAGAGAGAAGACGGGGAATTACAGACCAGTAGCCTGACTTCGGTGGTGGGAAAGATGCTGGAGTCAATTATTAAAGAGGTAATAATGGGGTATTTGGATAGCAGTAAAAGGATTAGTCCAAGTCAACATGGAGTTATGAAAGGGAAATCATGCTTGACTAATCTTCTGGAATTTTTTGAGGATGTGACAAGTAAAATGGATGAAGGGGTGCCAGTGGATGTAGTGTATTTAGACTTTCAGAAACCTTTTGATAAGGTCCCGCACGGGAGACTGGTGACTAAAATTAGAGCACATGGTATTGGGGGTAGGGTGTTGACGTGGATAGAAAATTGGTTGGCCAGACCGGAAGCAAAGAGTAGGAGTGAACGGGTCCTTTTCAGAATGGCAGGCAGTGGCGAGTGGAGTGCCGCAAGGCTCGGTGTTGGGGCCGCAACTGTTTACCATATATATTAATGCTTTGGAAGAGGGAATTAGGAGCAACACTAGCAAGTTTGCAGATGACACAAAGCTGGGTGGCAGTGTGAACTGTTAGGAGGTTGCAGGGTGACCTGGACAGGTTGAGTGAGTGGGCAGATGCGTGGCAGATGCAGTATAATTTAGATAAATGTGAGGTTATCCACTTTGGAGGCAAAAACAAGGGGGCAGATTATTATCTCAATGGGGTTAGGTTAGGTAAGGGGGAGGTGCAGCGAGACCTGGGCGTCCTTGTACACCGGTACACCTGCTTACAGGTACAGCAGGCAGTGAAGAAAGCTAATGGAATGTTGGCCTTCATAACAAGAGGATTTCAGTATAGGAGTAAAGAGGTTCTTCTGCAGTTGTATAGGGCTCTGGTGAGACCACATCTGGAGTATTGTGTACAGTTTTGGTCTCCTAATTTGAGGAAGGACATCCTTGTGATTGAGGCAGTGCAGTGTAGGTTCACGAGATTGATCCCTGGGATGGCGGGGCTGTCATATGAGGAAAGATTGAAAAGACTAGGTTTGTATTCACTGGAGTTTAGAAGGATGAGGGGGATCTTATAGAAACATATAAAATTATAAAAGGACTGGACAAGCTAGATGCAGCAAAAATGTTCCCAATGTTGGGTGAGTGCAGAAGCAGGGGCCACAGTCTTAGAATAAAGGGGAGGTCATTTAAGACTGAGGTGAGAAAAAACTTTTTCACCCAGAGAGTTGTGAATTTATGGAATTCCCTGCCATAGAGGGCAGTGGAGGCCAAATCACTGGATAAATTTAAGAGAGAGTTAGATAGAGCTCTAGGGGCTAGTGGAGTCAAGGGATATGGGGAGAAGGCAGGCACGGGTTATTGATAGGGGACGATGAGCCATGATCATAATGAATGGCGGTGCTGTCTCGAAGGGCTGAATGGCCTCCTCCTGCACCTATTTTCTATGTTTCTATGAACACAGCACAACACAGATGGGGAGCACAGTGTCTGTATCAAGTTGGCATGTTACATTTGTGAAGGCATGGGTTTCCTCCGGGTCCTCCGGCTTCCTCCCATTTCACAAAAGCGTGCTCGTTTGTTTGACACCTAATTCACTTTCATATCTTCAGTATTAAAAAAGTTATGGCCATTTTCATACTCGGAAATTAGCATCTTGTTCCCTATTGCTTTTCCATTGACTTAACACAAAAGCTGTGATCTAGGACAGTCAAAAGACCATAACTTTCTTAAAAATCAAGAGAACTGAATGAAATGTTCAGTTATTATAGATTGAAGCATTCTGAAAGAAATATAAAACATCTTACTTGGATGACCTGAAATTAAAGCATATAATTAGTTACTTACCTAATTGTAGTTAATTACAAAATTAACCGTTGTGACGGAAATCGTAATAAACACCCAGACTGCATTGAAAACTAAAAATGTGATATTCTCAAGATCAGAACTTTAATATTATTGTATTATATGCTGTAAATCCATAACAAGACAGGTAAATAAATTACAATTTCTAGCAGTAGACCAGGTCTTTATGGAGAAGATCAGTTGCTAGCTGGTACATTGGCATATCATAATCAGTAGCATCATCATACTCCTCAGATTGTAATCAATAAGCAACTCCTTACACCTTGTTTTTCCTCAACTTTTCAATTTTTGGCATTGTAAACTACAAGTTTTTGCTCTTCAAACCACACATGACATGCCTTTCTGCCCACTACCTTCCCATTAGCAATGTCCTGTAGATTCCATTTCTTAAGAAAAGGATTTTAAAAAAAATAGCCTAAGTATCCAAATAACAAACTAATCCCATTTACACAAGAATTCACAATATAACATGATTTTTTAATCTCACTGTCATGAATTTATATCCCAGATAGACGTAATTTAAAGTTTAATTCCCATAAATTAATCTAGAAACATCCACCCAAAATATAATCAAACTATTGTTTTTTGCACAATACATGTGACTCAAAC
>JAXLNO010001545.1:1226174-1271174 GCA_038087875.1 Malacoraja senta
CCAAGTTCCTCCATCCTCCTGTCTTTCTCCACGGTAAAAACAGAGGAGAAGTACTCATTGAGGACCTTGCCCATCTCGTGGCTCCACGCAGAGTTGACCACTTTGATTCCTGAGTGATCCCACTCTCTCTAGTTACCCTTTCCCCCCATATGTATTTATAACATTTCTTGGGATTGTCGTTCATACTATCTCCTGGCCCCTTGTTGCCCTTGGCTGATGTTGCTTTCCCCTCAAACACCTACTCCAGACAACTTGAGAGAGACCTTCTCTCATACCCTCAAAGATGGCCTTGCCCCAATTTAACATTTTAACTTGTGGGCCCTTTCTGTCCCTATCCATAACTATCGTAAACCTAATGGAATTGTTGTCACTGATCCCAAAAGGCTCCCCCACGAACAGTTCATTCACTTGCCCTTCCCAATTTCCCAAGACCAGATCAAATGTTGCCCTCTCACATGTGGATCCCTCTACATATTGCTGGAGCACTCTCCTGAAAACTTTTGAGAAATTGCACCCCATCTAAACCTTTCACACTATGATTACCCAGTCAATATTGGGAAACTATGATTTTCCCAGTGAATTTGGAGCTTTTTAAGTTGCCCAGTCCCAGAGTTTTACTAATGTTACGATACACTTTGATGCAACTGTTTCGACCCACCCACAGTCCGATGCCTTCACACAAAGATCGACCTCGACATATTCTTTGAATCGTCAATCTGATAGCTTCGCAGTGCAAAAAAAATGGAAGATACTATAATTAATTCAACAGCATCTCTTATGGTGGAATTCATGTATACTTTGTGTGTATTGTATGTGGGTCGGAATCAAACAATACCGGAAATCCATGTTCACACACAGATTGGAATGGATTTCATTTTGGCCTATTTTAAAATATGTTTCTTTTTGGTAAGGAATGGAATACTTTATTATCACATGTGACTATGCACATTGAACTTCTTTGCTTGCATACCCAATGTATACAAATGGCAGCATCCGCGGCGCTTACAAATTATAAACACGCCAGCTCCTCGTTTTGTTCACCCCACCGCGATTTCCCACATCGGGTCCCCATTGTCCTTTGTTCTCCCACCATCAATTGGCGGACCTTTCAAATTTCAAATCATTTTTGCGACTATCTGTTATTTTCCGTGGTCGGCTTGTTGCTGTCTGATCATTGGAGAATGAACCAACTATCTAATTCGACTGTTACATACCACCAATGAGATACATCGCTGCGTCAACAATCTTAAGCGCCTAACGGCATTATATACAATAGGCAATAGATGCAGTAGTGGGCCATTCGGCCTTTCGATCCAACACCGCCATTCAATGTGATTATGGGTGATCATGCACAATCAGTACCCGTCCCTGCCTTCTTACCATAAACCTTGACTCTGCTATCTTTAACAACTCTATCTAACCCTCTCTTGAAAGCATCCAGAGAATTGGCTTCCACTGCATTCTGAGGCAGAGAATTCCACAGATACACAGTTCTCTGGGTGAAAAAAAAAATCCTCATCTCCGTTCTAAATGCCCTACCCCTTATGGACTCCCCCAACATCAGGAACTTGTTTCCTGCCTCTAGCATGTCTAATCCCTTAATAACCTTATATGTTTCAATGAGATCCCCTCCCATCCTTCTAAATTCCAGAGTACAGAGTATCCCGGGAATTAACCTCGTGAACCCACGCTGCACTCCCTCAATAGTAAGAATGTCCTTTCTCAAATTTGGACACCAAAACTGCACACCATACTCCAGGTGTGGTCTCACCAGGGCCCTGTACAACCGCAGAAGGAATTATCCCCCAGACGCTATAGGAAGGGCGAGTGCATTACGATTTGTCTTTAGTCGAAATGTCTGGACAAGGGAAAACAGGTGGCAAAGCTCGGATCAAGCCCAAATCTCACTCGTCCCGGGCCAGGCTGCAGTTCCCAGTGGGCCTTGTTCACAGGCTTCTGAAAAAGGGTAACTATGCTAAGCGGCTGGGTGCAGCAGCCCGTTAAACATGGCTGCAGTGTTCGAGTATCTGACGGTTGAATTCCTGCTGGCCGGTAACACGGTCCGGGACAATAAGAAGATTGACATCATCCGCAGACACATACAGCTGGCCGTCCTCAACGACGAGCAGTTCAACAAGCTGATGGGAAGGGTGACCATGGCTCAGGGTGGGATGCTGCCGCCCAAGAAGACCAGCGCGAACAGAAAGACCAAGTAACTTGGCGAAATATTAATTTAATGACCCAAAGGCTCTTTTCAGAGCTACCTACAGTGACCGGAAGAGCTGAGTACAGCGGGAGTGGGATATTTCCGTTATTACAACCGTTCAGTGTATCTACCACAGACGAATCTCCGTATGCCCGTTTTACTCTAAATCCTGCAGATACACTACTATTTATCTGCGCACGAAGAGCTCCGTCTTAGCCGGACCCCTTACCATTTTGCTCTTAGTCTTTTCTCACCAGATATTTTACCAGAAATATGGAAATCACCAGCCCTCGTCCTTGTACTTCCAGGATGAATCTCTGGTGAGAGGAACAGCCCAACCAGAGTGTCGTCATACACCAGTGAACAGTCGGCAACAAGAGAAGTGCGGAAACCAACCGTTGGACCCCAAGAGTTATAAAAAGTCCGCCAAAAATGTTTTTCCCAATAATCTCCAAAAACAAATACATTATAAACTCAGATCTTGCGTACCTCATTTCGCCCGTCACTTGTTCCCGATCCATTTACAATAGATAAGAGAGATTCTGGGAATTTAATCTTACATTATAGAAGTTATATATGACATTATATAGAAGAACAAATAATTAAAACATTCATCATAGCCAGCAGAGATGTCAGCTATTTTATGTAATCAGACATCAGCTTATTGTACTCAGACTGAGGTGATTGTTAGTTTTGCAGCATTTAACATTTATCTAGTAATGTGCTTGAAACATTTATTAAAGCTATTTTTATGTGAACAGACATCATGGCACAAAAACAAGCTACGTCTTGTTTTTTATTTTGCTTTAGTTAGTACGCCATGGTCGGCTCAGAGATTAATGTTAAAGAGCAAGGACATAATGAGATTAAAGTTATAGAAGCATGCATGCCAAGTAGCCGAAGATAAGGCTGAAAGAGTGTAATAAAATGGTGCTTGTTGCTGTAGATCAGAGAACAATTAGAGAGAGACCAGGCCGTGTGGTCTCTGAATGTTCCGAGCCAAAAGTGGTTTGCAAATAAAGGCTTTTCGTCTTCTTGAAGAATTCTCCATGTCTGTGTCATCTTATCCAAACTTTGAGTCTTAAAACCACGACAAAATTGGCGCTGCGAGCAGGGTCGGTAAGAGACCGTTAATTAAAAGACAAACATACAGGGCATTTCCCAGCCCCTCTTGGCTCCTAGGGACAACAGGAAAAGGGTGGCCACCTATAAAATTATGCGGTTTTACGCTTCATTTGGACTAATAACCTGTTGAATATGGGAAGCCATTGGGGCACAGAAGTGCCTAGGTGGTTAGAAGGTCTCTCCGACCCAGGAATCTGGCACTAAATTGTTGTAAAAAGGAGGCCCGGAGGATTGTCCGAGAAGGCTGCGCTGTGGGGTGAGTAAATAATATTTGTGAAAAGAAAGTACAGCATTGCATTGTGTGATATTATTAAGAGTTTATTGAGACCTCGTGGATACCACCCTGAGAGGCCAGGACTTGCACGGACGAGGCAGGTAAGAGTTTATTAGACCTCGTAGATACCACCTTGAGACGTCAGGTGTTGCACGGACGAGGCAGGCATTCTGTGGATACCACCCTGAGAGGGCAGGGGTTTGTCCGGGCAGAATAGGGTATTCTGTGGATACCACCCTGAGAGGGCAGGGGTTTGTCCGGGCAGAATAAAGTATTTTGTGGATACCACCTTAGGTGACTAAGGATTTGTACGGGCAAAATAGGAATTTAAGGTAAGTGAGTAACAGGAAGTGTACACAGTGATAAAATATAGTAGAATAGCAATAAGAATAGTGTAAGGTTATATAGCAATACGAATATATTAAGGTAATATAGTGACTACAAGGACGGAGGTGTAAGGACTGAGTTTCTTAACTGTTTGCATCATTTCTTTGAAGTAAGAATGGAACGAATGTGATTTGTGTGTAAAAACCGGTTTTGAATAAATGAGGAAGTTCATATGTGTGATAAGCCCTTTAAGAGATTGTAAGCAATGGGGAAGGTTATGAACTGCTGTAAGGTAACGTTTAACACCATGTATCCTGGTAACTTAAAAGGGGAACGTTGGAAAATGTAGGTTGCTTGGTTTTTCTGATGTTTCTTTTATATTTCTTTTCAGTAAAGTTAATTTGGAAAATTGTTACTAGTAATACTGGTGAGAATGGATTGAAATAATTGGAAATATGTTAATTGCTGAAACATGACCAGCTTTTATGGTTTGTTGTTTTATGGTAAACATTATGGTTGGAGAAGGGTAATGATTGTTTGCTGCGATTTTAAGAAATAGTTGTGAGGAAGAGGCCCAAGGAAGGCACTTTCAAGATAAATGTGTGACAAGATGGAAGTGTTAATTATGAATTATATGCCCACAGATAAGTTGGAAAGGTGGGAAAAGCGGAATGGAAAAGAAGTAGATGCACTTAGGCAGTTCAGAAAGAAAGGAGAGAGAAGCAGTGAGGAGGCAACAGAAGTAGGAACAGACAGGTGTGAAAGTAAAAATCAGGAGGAGTCAGTGGAAGATTTTAAAATAAATTTGCAAAGGAGGCTAAACTATCTGAGAAGTAAGAAATTGAGTTTAGAATAAGAAAGAAGGCATACTAGAAAGGATTAAAGTGGAAAGCAGAGGGATAAATTGATGAGACTGCTTTAAAAAGAAAAGAGCAGGACAGACACAGATTATCCTTTGGGGCAACCATAAACTGAGAGGGCTAAAAAATACCTTACCCAATATTCCTGATGGGGCAGGAAATGGATTAGGACTATGGAGGAGGAGAATGCGGGATGATTATTGGCTATGGAGATTTGAAGGCACTGTTGGTGAAAGTGATAGGAACCACTAAACTGAAAGAACTACTGAAGATGGCTGGTATAAAAATGCTGTGAACAATGTAATAAACAATGGCATGCTGTTTGACACAGTCAGGCAGAGGGTATGGCAGGCCCTCAGACAATGTTCCCCACTTAAGGTGGACCCCGAGGAATAAAGCAGAGAACCACTGGGAGAGGCAAATAATCCAACAGCCTATCTGGAGAACCAGCTGAAAAGGTGGAGACTTGAAAATGAACAAGAAATAGAAGGCAACCAGTTAATGAACACTATATTCTGGACCACTGTGGTGGATGTAATTCCTCCTAAAGTCAAGTCTAGATTGGAGGAGGTGGTGGGATTGTCATCTATTTCCCACCCCCGATGCAGCAATCATTTGTTTAATGAGGTCGAGAAATATCGCAAAGACATGAAAAAGACTTGCAGACCAGCAGCAAGAGGTGCAGAGAAAAGTGATGTAAATGTAACTTGAAGAGCTCAAAAAGAAAGAGCGTGAAAAAAGGAAAGACAATGTTGTCAATAACAACAGACCTGGTTAAAAAGACTGAAATAAGTGATGCACCGACACACAGTGAGTCCTATGACAGAGCTAAACAGGGGCCAGAGAATTCCATGCCAATAATAAATGTCTTTGGAGGAGTGTTTCCTCAAATGCCCTATCAGGAGTGAAATAAATCTGGATATAAGCCCAGACAGGACTGGGGTCCCCAAGGGAGGGAGGGATCTCAAGGAGGAGGTCAAGAAAGGGTAGTAAGGAGACAGGTAATGGATAAGGTGTGTTGGGGATGTGAACAGGTATGGTAATCAGGAAATAATAATAATTATATTAAGATAGTGGTGAACATAGCTATGGTAAGAACATTAAGACGGGGTATTAAATAGACCTAGGCTAGGATGCGGCAGAGTTTTAAATACTAGCCACATGTTTTTAATTAGATGTTAAAGGAAGATTTGAAAGGTGTACCCTTAGAAAGTATATAATACAGTATGTGGATGATTTGTTGGTTTGTTCCACAAGTGAGAAGCAATGTGAGAGAGACATTTTAATTCTCTTGGAGAAGATGGCATAAGAGGTCATAAAGTATCCAGGAAGAAGTTGCTGTTTTGTCAGCAGCAGGTAGAATATTCAGGACGAGTAATATCTAAAGAAGTTAAAGCTATAGCGCAGGATCAAATTGAAGCTCCTAAGCCACAGACAGTAAGGCAGATGATGACATTCTTGGGAATGGCAGGATATAGTTTAGATTAGATTGGAAAGTATGTTGAAATTGTGATGTCATTAAGGAAAATAATGAAGAAAGAAGGAAACACAAGGCTGAGAAATGTTTTACAGTCAGAGCCTTTGAATGAAGGGGACAAAAAGGTTTTGTTGGGAATGTTTCTTGTTAAAGGGATTATAATAGCAGTATACAGGGTTTGAAGAGGTGCATCAGGATGAATTAGACTTTAAGGTAATTAAATTGAAAGCTTGCAATCTTGCTTAGCTCAGTTGGCAGAAATTAAGGTTTTAAAAGCAGCATGTGACACGAGGGAAGGTAAGAAAGCTGAAGTTTATACCGACTAAGCATTTGTTCATGGGGTCTGTCACATGTTTGGAGCAGTAGGGAAACAGAAAGGCTTTGTGAAAAGCAACGGAGACCCCATGAAAAGTTAGCAGTAAAGTACAGACCTGATAAGGGCAATAATGAAGTCAGAGGTTGTAGCTGTCATTAAATGCCAAGCACATAAGAAGGGAAATCAAAGTGCAGATGAAGCAGTCAGAACAGCATCTGGAAGATGATCAGCTGTTATTACGTCTAGGGTAAGCTTGGATAGATTTAGGTGCAAGGACTGTAGTAAAGTTTCTGATGAATGAGGTAATCGAGAGGTTTGGTAGATCTACAGAAATCAGCTTTGACAACGGATTGTTTTCATTCAGAGAGTAGTCAACCTGGTGCTAAAGGCCCTTAGAGTAAAACACAGATTTGGGTGTGTAACACCTGCAGTCACAGAGCATGGTGGAAAGAACAAATGGAACATTGAAGGCTAATATAAATAAGATTTGTATAACTACAAAGTTGAATTGGATCAATGCCCTGCCATTGGCACTGAAGAGATGTTGCATGTAAACTAACCGAATAACGCACATAACACCACATGAGATGATTACTGGCCGACCTATGTAGGTGGCACAATGGAGAGGTCCCTACAAGGGACCGAGTTTGGAACAGTTACAGGTAGAATTTAAGAAGTATATGTAACAGTTAATTATGATATACAAGTTTATTTATGTACAGGCAAAGTAAAAGCAGTTGGAGGTGGACCAGGATGAAGGACCCTTTAAACCTGGAGACAAGGTGTATGTATGAGCTTTCCAAACCACCCACCGCAGTTCAGGTAGAAGGTTGATCTACCTGGTACCATTTCAATCCTTACATGAGGGCTGTCCCGCAGGTACGATTAGATAATAGCCCTGAGGTAAGTGAACAGGAGGACAAAGAAGTGAGAGAAGAGCAGAGTTCTAACAAGAGCGTTGTTTGACGTCAGTTGTGAGCAAATTAATGGAAAGGATACTTAAAGATAATATATATAAGCATTTGGATAAACAGGGTCTGATTAGGAACAATCAACATGGATTTGTGCCTGGAAGGTCATGTTTGACTAATCTTTTTGAATTTTTGAAGAGGTTACTAGGGAAATTGATGAGGGTAAAGTGGTGGATGTTGTCTATACGGAATTCAGTAAGGCCTTTGACAAGGTTCCACATGGAAGGTTGGTTAAGAAGGTTCAATTGTTGGGTATTAATGGTGGAGTAGAAAGATGGATTGAACAGTGGCTGAATGGGAGATGCCAGAGAGTAATGGTGGATGTCTGTTTGTCAGGTTGGAGGCCGGTGACTAGTGGGGTGTTTCGGGGATCTGTGTTGGGTCCACTGTTGTTTGTCATATACATCAATGATCTGGATGATGGTGTGGTAAATTGGATTAGTAAGTATGCAGATGATACTAAGATAGGTGGTGTTGTGGATAATGAAATAGATTTTCAAAGTCTACAGAGAGATTTAGGCCATTTGGAAGAGTGAGCTGAAAGATGGCAGATGGAATTTAATGTTGATAAGTGTGAGGTGCTACATCTTGGCAGGACAAATCAAAATAGGACGTACATGGTAAATGGTAGCGAGTTGTGGAATGCAGTTGAACAGAGGGATCTAGGAATAACTGTGCATAGTTCCCTGAAGGTGGAATCTCATGTAGATAGGGTGGTAAAGAAAGTTTTTGGTGTGCTGGCCTTTATAAATCAGAGCATTGAGTATAGAAGTTGGGATGTAATGTTAAAATTGTACAAGGGATTGGTGATGCCAATTATGGAGTATGGTGTACAATTTTGGTCGTCAAATTATAGGAAAGATTTCAACAAAATAGAGAGAGTACAGAGGAGATTTACTAGAATGTTGTCAGGGTTTCAGCAACAAAGTTACAGAGAAAGGTTGAACAAGTTAGGTCTTTATTGTTTGGAGGGCAGAAGGTTATGATGAGAGGGATAGACAGAGTTGACGTGGATAAGCTTTTTCAATTGAGAGTATGGAAGATTCAAACAAGAGGACATGATTAAGGGACAGAAGTTTAGGGGTAACATGAGGGGGAACTTCTTTACTTAGAGAGTGAGCTTCCAGTGGAAGTGGTGGAGGCAGGTTAGATTTTATCATTTAAAAATAATTGGAGAAGTATATGGACGGGAAAGGAATGGAGGTTATGGTCTGAGTGCAGGTAGATGGAACTAGGTGAGAGTAAGTGTTAGGCACGGAGTAGAAGGGCCGAGATGGCCTGTTTCATTGCTGTCATTGTTATATGGTTAAGATAATGTGAGTTTTTTGGAGACATTAGTGACTATGAGACTGGTGTCAATAAGGTCAGAATAAGGGGTGTAGGTGTCTTGTTTGGGAAACAATGCTTCACCTTCATATGTAATAACAGCAGCCTGGAGGGGTCCTTTACTAAAGCCATGGATAAGTTAAGAAACCTAAGAAGTGAGGTTAAACGAAACGTAGGGTTTGGACATCAATTGTTTGGTTGGCTGGAGCGCATGTTGGGGGATTGGGGAGCATGGCTGGTTAAAATTGGTCTGACCATTGGGGTCGTACTACTTGCAGTGGCAATAATGTTGTGTTGTGTTCTCCCCTGTATTAAGTTTCTCCTGGTGAAAATTACTGCGAAGCAACTGCCAATGATAACGGGTGCAGACGAATCCGGCCCTAAAGGAAAGTGGACCTCGGTGATAGAATACTACTACGATGGAGTAGAAGTGTTGGGAAAATGTTAAATGAAGTCTGTAAGGGAAGCTGGATCTTTTTAACCCGCCTCACATAATGGGGATGGGTTTTGGCCCAGTTTCTCAGGGAGCCAGAGAAAGAACGCTACACAGCATTACACTAACTTAATTAGAAGAGCCTGCATTTTAGGGCTCTATGGGTGATTAGACCTGGGGGATGTGTGTGTGGTTTTCTTTGTCTGTTGAGACTAATTTGAAGTCTCAAAAGGAGGGAGTTATACAGAAGTTATATAAGAAATTATATAGAAGAACATATAATTAAAACATTCATCATAACCAGAAGAGATGTCAGCTATTTTATGTAATCAGACATCAGCTTATTGTACTCACGTGATTGTTAGTTTTGCAGCATTTAACATTTATCTAGTAATGTGCTTGAAACATTTATTAAAGCTATTTTTATGTGAACAGACATCATGGCACAAAAACAAGCTACGTCTTGTTTTTTATTTTGCTTTAGTTAGTACGCCATGGTCGGCTCAGAGATTAAAGTTAAAGAGCAAGGACATAGTGAGATTAAAGTTATAGAAGCCTGCATACCAAGTAGCCAAAGATAAGGCTGAAAGAGTGTAATAAAATGGTGCTTGTTGCTGTAGGTCAGAGAACAATTAGAGAGAGACCAGGCCGTGTTGCCTCTGAATGTTCCAAGCCAAAAGTTGTTTGCAAATAAAGGCTTTTCGTCTTCTTGAAGAATTCTCCGTGTCTGTGTCATCGTATCCAAACTGAGTCTTAAAACCACGACAACATCTCCATTAACTGGTGATCGAATGGAGCAAATGCGTCTCACGGATTATAACAGTGGGTGGGTTTCTGTGTAAATAGCATAGCATTAAGTTACGGTCGGGTCAGTTCATAAAGTGCGGACGGAAGCGAGATTACGGCGTCAAGCGGTTTTGTGACTGAACCGGTTGTAATCTCAGTAAAAGCAGCATTCAAGAAACAATACGGCCGCAGTTTGATAAACAAACACAATTTAACATATTGTACCGGTCTTTCCAAAACTCCCCATACAATTTTGCAGCAATTTGATGTCGAAATAATGCTACAACTCTTTCAATGAGATTGTGGGTGGCTCTTAAAAGAGCCTTTGTGTTTTCGGTCTATCAGGATTGAGAATCTTTACTTCGAATTGGTATACTTCGTCACTGCCTTTGTCCCTTCCGACACGGCGTGCTTGGCCAGCTCCCCGGGCAGCAGCAGGCGCACGGCGATCTGGATCTCCCGGGAGCTGATGGTCGACCGCTTGTTGTAATGAGCCAAGCGGAAAGCCTCACCTGCGATGCACTCGAAAATATCATTGATGAACGAGTTCATGATGCTCATGGCCTTGGAGGGGATGCCGGTGTCGGGGTGAACCTGCTTCATCACTTTGTAGATGTAGATGCCGTAACTTTCCTTCATCGATCTCCTGCGCTTCCTACCCGCCTTGCCAGCAGGTTTGGACACAGCTTTCTTGGCACCCTTCTTGGCCGCTTTCAGTGCGTTATAGATACATAGAAAATATGTGCAGTAGGCAATTAGGCCCTTCGAGCACCGCCATTCAATATGATCATGGCTGATCATCCAACTCAATATCCTGTACCTGCCTTCTCTCCGTACACCCTGATCCCTTTAGCCACAAGGGCCACATCTAACTCCCTCTTAAATATAGCCAATGAACTGGCCTCCACTACCTTCTGTGGCAGAGAACTCCAGAGATTCACCACTCTCTGTGTGAAAAATGTTTTTCTCATCTCGGTCCTAATAGATTTCCCCCTTATCCTTAAACTGTGACCCCTTGTCCTGGACTTCCCCAACATCGGGAACAATCTTCCTGCATCTAGCCTGTCGAACCCCTTAAGAATTTTGTAAGTTTCTATAAGATCCCCCCTCAATCTTCTAAATTCCAGCGAGTACAAGCCGCGTCTATACAGTCTTTCTTCATATGAAAGTCCTGACATCCCAGGAATCAGTCTGGTGAATCTTCTCTGTACTCCCTCTATGGCAAGAATGTCTTTCCTCAGATTTGGAGACCAAAAATGTATGCAAATCTCCAGGTGTGGTCTCACCAAGACCCTGTACAACTGCAGTAGAACCTCCCTTCTCCTATACTCAAATCCTTTTGCTATGAATGCTAACATACCATTCGCTTTCTTCACTGCCTGCTGCACCTGCATGCCTACTTTCAATGACTGGTGTACCATGACACCCAGGTCTCGATGCATCTCCCCTTTTCCTAATCGGCCAACATTCAGATAATAGTCTACTTTCCTGTTTTTGCCACCAAAGTGGATAACCTCACATTTATCCACATTACTGTATCTGCCATGCATTTGCCCACTCACCCAGCCTATTCAAGTCACCTTGCAGCCTCCTAGCATCCTCCTCACAGCTAACACTGCCCCCCAGCTTCGTGTCATCCGCAAACTTGGAGATGTTGCATTCAATTCCCTCGTCCAAATCATTAATATATATTGTAAATAGCTGGGGTCCCAGCACTGAACCTTGCGGTACCCCACTAGTCACTGCCTGCCATTCTGAAAAGGACCCGTTTACTCCTACTCTTTGCTTCCTGTTTGCCAGCCAGTTCTCTAACCACATCAATACTGAACCCCCAATACCATGTGCTTTAAGTTTGTATACTAATCTCTTATGTGGGACCTTGTCGAAAGCCTTCTGAAATTCCAGATATAACATCCACTGGTTCTCCCTTATCCACTCTACTAGTTACATCCTCGAAAAATTCTATAAGATTCGTCAGACATGATTTACCTTTCGTAAATCCAGGCTGACTTTGTCCAATGATTTCACCACTTATCAAAAGTGCTGCTATCCCATCTTTAATAACTGACTCTAGCAGTTTCCCCACTACCGATGTTAGACTAACTGGTCTGTAATTCCCCGTTTTCTTTCTCCCTCCCTTTTTAAAAAGTGGGGTTACATTAGCTACCCTCCAATCCTCAGGAACTACTGCAGAATCTAAAGAGTCAGGCATTTCGTCTGTCGGCTTTGGACACACAAATGTAGGGAACTCAACCCGAGCGCGGATAGGCTGCCCCACCGCCCTATGCTAATGAGGGATTGTGGAAAGCGAACGTTGTTATTGGTTGGTGTCAATCTACCTTTTGATTGGACCTTGAAGTAACCAATCATAGTGCTTCGCTGCCACCAATTGAGGCCCCCCTCCCATGTGGAGTGTCCCGTCCTGCCTTGCGAGTGAATTGTGACGTCTTTCGGTATTTTTTCCTTCAAAATGAGAGCTTGAAAAACTTTAATATTTTGAAACTGTTTTTAAAAGATTAGTAACTTGGGAAATATAGTTTGAAATGTGACATGAAGTTATTTATCGTGTCCGCGGGAAATTGTGAGTAGCATGTGTGAAAATGGGAAGGCTGTGGCCTAGCGTTTGGAAGAAGATAGGAATTAAGGAGATTCACACAAAGCTGACACAACCCTGGCCCACACAGACACAAGAACAAAGGGAACATACAGACCAGACAGACAAGGGGTACATTGTCCTTGTTACGAGTAGGGGGGTGGGGAGTGAGAGCAGAGCTCCGGGATATAGAGGAGACCCTGGTGAGAGCCTCATCTATATTAGCAGAGGGGAACCCCGTTCCCTAAAGAATGAGGACATCTCCGATGCCCTGGTTTGGAACACCTCATCCTGGGTGCAAATGCGGCGTGGACGGAGGAATTGGGAGTAGGGGTTAGAGTCCTTACTTGAAGCAGGGTGGGAAGAGAAGTGTAGTCCAGATAGCCATGGGAGTCAGTGGGTTTGTCGTAGATGTCGTCCAGTAGTCTGCTAACTGCGATGGAGATGGCGAGGTCTAGGGAGAAGGGTTTGGGGAGAGGGAACAGGTTGTGGAGATGAATGGGAAGGAGACGAAGTAACGTCACAGTATTTAGGCAGTAAAATTACTGATTGACCTTTAATGTGGAATCCGTGCCTGTGAAAGTTTGCGCTCCGCTGAGTCTCGGGTGTATTGTCAGCAAACCGTTGGAAATTGGCGGTTGCAGATAACCGGGGGAGGAGCTGGGGATGAGAAGCCGCACTCTGCTCTGTCTGTCACTCTGATTCTCTCCTCCCCTTCTCGCCTGTCTCTCTCTCTGCCTTTCTCGAGCAGGTCGGGGCGCTGTGTATAAAAGGAAACAGTAACAAACCGCCTTTTATTCTCCTGCGTCTTGACTGAAGAAAGATCATGTCTGGCAGAGGGAAAGGAGGTAAAGGACTAGGCAAAGGCGGAGCAAAACGGCATCGCAAAGTACTTCGCGATAATATCCAAGGCATCACCAAACCAGCCATCCGCCGCCTGGCTCGGCGTGGCGGTGTCAAGCGAATCTCGGGTCTCATCTACGAGGAGACCCGTGGGGTGCTGAAGGTTTTCTTGGAGAATGTGATCAGGGATGCGGTCACCTACACCGAGCACGCCAAGCGTAAGACGGTCACTGCCATGGATGTGGTGTACGCTCTGAAACGCCAGGGCCGCACTCTATATGGCTTCGGCGGTTGAAGAATTCTTCCCTTTATCCAACCGACAAAACAAAGGCTCTTCTAAGAGCCACCCACCATTTCACTGAGGGAGCAGTGACCGGGAGCATGAAAAGATGATGTTATTATTGAACTTTTAGTTATTGCCCGACCGCTGCATGCAATGGATTGATTCTTGCTTTCAGCGGTTGTGATGAGGAAAGGTGAAGTTAGGCAGATATTCTGAAGGTTTAAACAGGAGGGCCTTATAGTAGGTCATTATCCAGGCCAAAGATCATGGAGGCTATCTCCGTTCTCTCCTCTGCCACTTAACGCTTCGTAAATCCAGCAATACAAAGGTCGACTCGAAACTTTCCCGGGGAGCAGTCGTTTATATCCAGTCTCAGGCGGAGCTGAATATCGTCAGTTTCGATATCGGGTCTGTAAATTCGCACCGCATATTCAGACTTAGTGGTTTACGGAGGTGATTTAAATTAATTCCAAATTAAGTTGGTAGGAACAGAATAGTGCTGCATTCACAATTGCAAGGGAGTATTTACCTCGGTTCCCGCTTGCTGTTAAATTGGCGGGCAATTCGAAATTGAACCAGTAGCCAACCACACCACAGTGTGCCCCCACTGGTTGTCTGAGCTCCGCCCGCCGCTCACAAATCTCTGTATTTGGTCACAAATAATATTTTCCCCGCCGGCCTCAGATCTGAAACTGCCGGCCAGTTGCTGACTGAGCTGCAGCCAATCGCAGCGCGGGAACGACATGTTTACATCTCTACTACAACCAATCTCACGCTGTGGGCCGGCCCTTCACCAAGGCTTTAAAAGTCGGCCCCAGAGCCGGCTCCGTCATTCCAGTGCCTCTATTTCAGGCTGTAATACAACTGTTGAAGCACAATGGCCCGGACCAAGCAGACAGCGCGCAAATCGACCGGAGGGAAAGCTCCTCGCAAACAACTGGCGACCAAAGCGGCGCGGAAGAGCGCTCCAGCCACGGGCGGAGTGAAGAAGCCTCACCGCTACCGGCCCGGCACCGTGGCTCTGCGGGAGATCCGGCGCTACCAGAAATCCACCGAGCTGCTCATCCGCAAACTGCCCTTCCAGCGCCTGGTGCGTGAGATCGCTCAGGACTTCAAGACAGACCTGCGCTTCCAGAGCTCGGCCGTCATGGCCCTGCAGGAGGCCAGCGAGGCTTACCTGGTGGGGCTCTTTGAGGACACCAACCTGTGCGCCATCCACGCCAAGCGAGTCACCATCATGCCCAAAGACATCCAGCTGGCCCGCCGCATCCGCGGGGAGCGCGCTTAAACTCGGAACCAAGGACAACAAACGGCTCTTTTAAGAGCCATCAATCCGGCAGTGGAAAGAGCTGTGCCCTCCTGTTTATTGTCCTCTTACATTATGGTCCCGGTCTTTCTTACCAGAACTGGCACCGCAGTCACAGCTGCCGAGCGGAGTCTGGCCCCACGGGCTCCAGTGTCCTGGACGGACCTGGTTACCATGTGAATCCCTTTGTGACGCGTTCTCGTCTCCCCAAGAACAAACTCCTTTATTGATCATTTCCCCCGCGTCACATGTCATTATTCGTCCCTTCCACAGACGCCGTGAGTGGTCCTGAATAATCTCTGGGTCACTGGGTTGTTTTGTCCTTCACGTGCTCTACCCAGCTGTTCATTATATCATTACAGTGGCGGCCCGGGCTATCATCGGGACTTTATTTAACAACGTTCCACGCTCGCTATTGCTGAGCGGTTTCTCACGCCGCTGATCCAATGTCTCGGGTAGATTTGTTTAAGTTGTAAATCTCATAGCGACTATGTGGACACAACCCGAGAAAACCGCGCCTGCTGTTTGCTCTTCGCCTCCTTTGTGAAATACTCTGCTTTCACCGACAACAAATGCCTTTAGTACGCACAGAAAAGGCGCGAAAAACAACTGTCGGTCCTGCAGTAAACCAATTTTTTTTCTGGTTTATATTCTATCTCCTTACCTGGGAGAGTAAGCACGCCATATACATTCCTCACCAGTGTATTCCACGAGGCTGCATCCTATGTCAGACCCCAATGTCTGTTCATCCACATTCCTAATAATCCCTCTGCTATGTCCAGGCCCCCTACACATCAATACTCCTCCAGGAAGGTCGTGAGGCTCTGGTTTTCCCTGAACAGAGACCCAATTAGTTTCCCTTCTATTATCCTCCATGTCCAGTCCCTCCCGACCACCATTGGAGACACCTCACACGTCCAACTCTTGAATAACTTGCAATTTCTAGGACCCCATTGGCTCATCTAAATTATGTTTTATTTTTAATTGTCTACTGTATATTGTGTTGTTACTTGCGGGCAAAGCACCAAGGCATATTCCTTGTATGTATACATAATACTTGGCTAATAAAATGTATTCAATTCAATTCAATCTTTACCATGAACGTCCAGTCCCTTTACACCTCCATCACCCACCAGGAAAGGCCTTACAGTTCTTCTTTGAACAGAGACCCAATCAGTTCCCCTCTATGAACAACCTTGTCACCCAGGCAGAAGCTGTCCTCCCCTCAATAACTTCTCTTTTGGCTCCTCACTTTCTTCAGGTTAAACGTGTAGCCATGAGCACTTGCACTATCCAAGCCTTTCACTATCCGGTAAGTTTCAATGAGGTTTCCCCCATCCTTCTAAACTCCAGCGAGTACAGGCCCAGCGCCGTCAAATGCTCATTGTACGTTAACCCACTCATTTCTTGGATAATTCTTGTAAACCTCCTCTGGACCCTATCCAGGGCCAGCACTTCCTTCCTCAGATATGGGGCCCTATATTGGGCGCACTTTGCTACACTAAATTCCATCTGCCACCTCTCTGCCGACTCTCCCAACCTGTCCAAGTCACTCTCCCAACTTGTTCAAGACATCCCTGCTTTCTCTGCACTACCTACCCCTCCACCTATTTTCGTATCTTTCGCAAACTTGGCCACAAAGCCTTTAATCCCCTCATCCAAATCATTAATATTCAACGTGAAGAGTAGCATCCCCAGCACTGACCCCTGCGGAACTCCGCTAATCACTAGCAGCCAACCAGAAAAAGCTGCATTTATTGCCACTATTTGCCTTCTGCCATCCAGCCATCCATGCTAGTATCTGTCTTTTGAAACCATGGGGTCTCATGTTCCTTCGCAACTTCACGTGAGGCACCTTATCAAAGGTTTTCTGAAAAACTAGGTAAACAACATCCACTGAATCTCCTTTGTCTGTCTTACTATTTACTTGTTCAAAGAATTCCAGCAGATTCATCAGATAAGATTTCCCCTTCACAAAAACCATGCCAGCTTTGGCCTATTTTGAAAAATTATCACTAATGCATCCATTTTTTCTGGGGCTACTTCATTAAGTACTCTGGGATGCAGCCTATCTTGCCCTGGGGATTTATCAGCCTTTAATCCATTCAATTTACCTAACACCACTTCCCGGCCAACCTGGATTTCACTCAGTTCCTCCATCTCATTTGACCCCCGGTCCCCTGCTATTTACGGCAGATTATTTATGTCATCCTTAGTGAAGACAAAACCAAAGTAATTATTCAATTGGTCTTCCATGTCCTTGTTCTCTATTATCAATTCACCTGTTTCTGACTGCAAGGGACCTACATTTGTTTTAACTAATCTTTTTCTCTTCACATACCTATAAAAACCTTTGCAGTCAGTTTTTATGTTCCCTGCCAGTTTTATTTCATAATCTTTTTTCCCTTTCCTAATTAAGCCCTTTGTCCTCCTCTGCTGGACTCAGAATTTCTCCCAGTCCTCTGGTAGGCTGCTTTTTCTGGCTAATTTGTATGCTTCATCTTTTGTTTTGATACTATCCCTGATGTCCCTTGTTATCCACAGATGCACTACCTTCCCTGATTTATTCTTTTGCCAAACTGGGATGAACAATTGTTGTAGTTCATCCATGCAGTCTTTAAATGCCTTCCATTGCATATCCACCGTCAACCCTTTAAGAATCAATTGCCAGTCTATCTTGGCCAATTCATGTCTCATACCCTCAAAGTTACCTTTTTTAATTTCAGAACCCTTGTTTCTGAATTAATTATGTCACTCTCCATCCTAATGAAGAACTCAACCATGTTATGGTCATTCTTGCCCAAGGGGCCATGCACAACAAGACTGCTAACTAACCCTTACTCATTACTCAATACCCAGTCTAGAATAGCCTGCTCTCTCGTTGGTTCCTCTACATGTTGGTTTAGAAAACTATCCCGCATACATTCCAAGAAATCCTCTTCCTCAGCACCCCTGCCAATTTGATTCACCCAATCTATATGGAGATTGAAGTCATCCATTATAACTGTTTTACCTTTTTTTGCATGCATTTCTAATTTCCTGTTTGATGCCATCCCCAACTCAACTACTACTGTTAGGTGGCCTGTACACAACTCCCACTAGCGTTTTCTGCCCCTTAGTGTTTCGCAGCTTTACCCATATCGATTCGACATCATCCAAGCTAATGTCCTTCCTTTCTATTGTGTTAATCTCCTCTCTAACCAGCAAAGCTACCCAAACTCCTTTTCCTTTCTGTCTATCCCTCCTGAATATTGAATATCCCTGGATGTTCAGCTCCCAACCTTGGTCACCCTGTAGCCATGTCTCCGTGATCCCAACTATATCATATTCATTAAAAGCTGTCTGCACATTCAACTCATCCACCTTATTACGAATGCTCCTTGCATTGAGACACAAAGCCTTCAGGCGTGTTTTTACAACACTCTTACCCCTTACACAATTATGTTGAAAAGTGGCCCTTTTTGATTTTTGCCAGACACATCCCAGGGAGGCAAACTACCATCCAGGTCTCCTGACTGCGTACACAGAATCGCCTATCAGACCCCCTAACTATAGAGTCCCCTATTACTACTGCCCTCCTCTTCTTTTCCTTACCCTTCTGAGCAACAGGGCCGGTCTCTGTACCGGAGGCCTGGCCGTTGTCGCTACCCCCAGGTAGGCTGTCCCCCCCAACAGTACTCAAACAGGAGTACCTATTGCCAAGGTGTACAGCCACTGGGGTACTCTCTAGTCCCTGCCTCTGCCCCTTACCCCTCCTAACCGTGACCCACTTGCCTGCCTCCCATGGTCTTGGAGTGACCACCTCTCTATAACTCCCATCTATGACCACCTCACTCTCCCTGACCAGACAGAGGTCATCGAGCTGCTGCTCCAGGTTCCTAATACGATCCCTTAGGAGACCCATCTCAACGCACCTGGACCACTTGACAAGTTAGAGCGGAATGGAGTACTTGTGAAGACAGACCAGAGTAACTGGGCAACGCCAATTGTGTCCGTACCCAAGGCTGACAAAACTGTTCGACTATGTGGTGACTACAAAGTCACAATCAACAAAGCCGTTGACAACGAACAATATCCGTTACCAACCTCGCAAGATCTGTACGCAGTACGTTTCCAACCTCGCAGATCTGTACAAGAGCCTTCACTAAACTGGATTTGTCTCACGCTTATGCCCAACTCAATGTCGACAAGGAAAGTCAGCAGTACTTGACTAGCAACACACAAAAGGGCTTGTATTCATATACAATGCTGCCCCATGGTGTGAAATCCTCCCCAAAAATTTTCCAGTCTGTCATGGACAAAATTTTACAAGGCATTCCGCACTGTGTGTGCAACCAGGATGACCTACTGATATTCACAGAGGGCATGGTAGAACATCAGGAAATTCTCAAGCAAGTTCTCACATGACTGAACTGCAACAATGTCAAACTGCGACAAAGTAAATGTGCATTTGCACAGTCAGTGATGGTCTACCTTGGACTCAAAGTAGACGCCAACAGAGTTTGCCCTGTGAAGGCGA
The DNA here is from genome assembly GCA_038087875.1 of Malacoraja senta. NCBI lineage: Eukaryota > Metazoa > Chordata > Chondrichthyes > Rajiformes > Rajidae > Malacoraja > Malacoraja senta. Next base: position 1,245,820 of record JAXLNO010001545.1, read on the forward strand.
AAGTGGAAGCAATAGTGAATGCTCCAAAACCCAACGATGTGTCAGAGCTACAATCATTCCTTGGGATGGTGCAGTTCTATGTACGATTCTTTCCAGATTTAGCAACTGTGCTAAAGCCACTACATCATCTGCTACAAAAAGATGTAAAATGGACGTGGGGAAAGGAACAGCAACGAACATATGATATCTGCAAGGAAAACTTGACGTGACAAACTTCTTTTTCACTACGATTCGACACGCGAGATGAAACTTGCTTGTGATGCTTCAAATTATGGTGTAGGTGCAATAATCTCCCATATAATGAATGACGGACAGGAAAAGCCTATTGCTTTTGCATCCCGCACCCTATCACCGAGTGAACGGAATTATGCACAGATAGTAAAGGAAGCATTCAGCATCGTGTTTGGAATCAAGAAATTCCATCAGTTTCTTCTCGGCTGACCATTCACCCTAGTGACTGATCACAAGGCACTACTAGTGATACTTGGTCCCAAGTCAGCTCTACCTTCCATGGCGGCATCAAGGATGCAGCGTTGGGCAATTTTGCTGTCCCAGTATGACTACAAGGTGGAGTACAGAAACTCCAAGTGCAACGCAGTTGCAGATGCATTGTCCCGGTTGCCCCATGAGAACTCTGATGTGGGAAGTGGGAACTCAATCTACACACTGCAAGTTGTAGATGAAGACTTTCTGGTGACTAAAACAGAAATTGCAGTAGGAACAGAGAAAGACAATGTGCTGAAGTGGGTCTATGAACAGACATTGAACAGTTGGACTGAAATCGATAGTGGATTGAACTCAGTTATGAACTCAGAGCTGAAGCCTTTCCATAATCGACACCATGAATTATCATGTGAGCAGGGATGCATTAAGTGGGGTTACAGAGTGGTTGTACCAGATTTGGTTTGAGAAACAAAATCATGAATGAACTTCATGCCGAACATCCTGGCATAGTAAGCATGAAGTCAATTGCTAGAAGTTTTGTGTATTGGCCTGGTATTGACAGTGACATCGAGTCACTGGTGAGCAAATGTAGTGTCTGCCAAAATTTCTGGTGTAAACCAACAAAATCACCACTGCAACCCTGGTCATGGCCAAATAGACCTTTTCAGAGTTCATGTAGATTTTTGTGAAAAGTGTAATCATCACTTTCTGGTACTAGTAGATAGTCATTCCAAATGGATTGAGGTTAAGCATATGGGGTCAAGCACTACTACTGAGTGTACCATAGATGAGTTGAGATATATTATTGAAATCTCCCATGACCACCGTAGTATTGCCTTACTGACATGCCAATTGTATCTCCTGATGTAACTGGTACCCTATATATTGGCTACTGTTTGGGGGCCTGTAAGTAACTCCCATTAGTGTCTTTTTACCCTTACAATTCCTCAGCTCTACCCACAATGTCTCAACATCTTCTGATCCTATGTCACCCCTCGCTAACGATCGAATTTTATTCAGCAACAGAGCTACCCCACCCCCTCTACACACCTGTCTGCTTTTTTGATAGGACGTACAACCTTGAATATTCAGTTCCCAACTCCGACTATCTTGCAGCCATGTCTCTAATTCGCACAAGATCATACCTACCAATTTCTAACTGTGTTACAAGCTCATCCACTTTGTTTATTATACTATGTGCAATTAAATACCACACTTTTAATTCGGTATTCACCTCCCCTTCTCACACACCTGTCCCGATTTTACCTGACCTTACTCTGTTAGCCCTTCTTAAACTTTACGTCCTATACTTCTGGAGATGTCTGTAACTTTTCCTGCACTCTCTTTCCCTTTTACTTCCAATTTGTCGACCCCACCCCCACCCCCCCCACTATTTAGTTTAAAGCTCTATCCACGGACCTGTTTAAACAGTTTGCCAGGAGTTTATTCCCGGTCAATGTCCTTGCTGACCATTGAGAATCCATCTCTACTAATTCAGCACAATCAGCTTAGAGAAGCTTAGAGAACATAGAACTCTCATACCTTCACTCTCTCTGCAACCTGCAGTCCTGTGACATTCTTTAATTGTCATGTGTATCAAAAATGGAACAATTCATTCTTACTTGGACCAGCATTGAAGCTCAGTAAACACAGTACATATTTTAAGATAATAAACCCCCCCAAAAAAATCAATAAATGATACCCCAATATTCGTGCAATACACATATTCTTGTGCAATAAAACCCAAGGGTTGTTTTTTAATCATAGAGTGAAACAGAGTGGAAACAGGCCCTTCGGCCCAACTTGCTACACTAATTCGCAACTGCCAGCATTTTGTCCTTATCCCTCCAAACCTGTCCAATCCATGTGACCTTCTAACTGCTTCTTAAATGTTTGGATAGTCCCTGCCTCAATTACCTCATCTGGTAGCTTGTTCCTTATATCCACTACCCTTTGTGTAAAAAAGTTACCCTTCAGAATCCTATTAGATATTTTCCCCTTCACTTTAAATCTATATCATCTGGTCCTCAATTCACCTACTCTGGGGAAGAGACTCTATGCATGTACCCGATCTATTCCTCTCATGATCTTATGCGCCTGTACAAGATCATCTCTTTTCCTCGTGCATAGAGTCCCAGCCTCATCAACCTCTGCCTATAGCTCAGACCCTCTAATCCTGTCAACATCCTCGTAAATCTTTTCTGTCCCCTTTCCAGCTTGACAACATCTTTCCTATAACAGAGTGCAGAAAGTGAAATGTTTGTGAAAGATTGCAGCAGGATCTGGATCGATTGGCCAGGGGGGCGGAGGAAGGCTTGATGGAATTTAATACAGAGAAGTGTGAGGTGATGCATTTTGGGACGCCGAACAAGGGCAGGACATACACAGTAAATGGTAGGTCTCTGGGTATTGTTGAGGAGCAGAGGAATCTAGGAGTATAGGTGCATGGTTCCTTCAAGGTCAAGTCGCAGATGGATAAGGTGGTCAAAAAGGCTTTTGGCACTTTGGCCATATTCAGTCAGAGTATTGAGTATAGACATTGGGAGGTCACGTTGCAGTTGTATAAGACGTTGGTGAGACCGCATTTAGAATATTGTGTTTAGTTCTGGCCACCATGTTATTGTAAAGATATTGTCAAGCTTGAAAGGCTTCAGAAAAGATTTACGAGGATGTTGTCAGGACGAGAGGGTGTGAGCTACAGGGAGAGGTTGAGTAAGCTGGGTCTCTATTCCATGGAGTGCAGGAGGATGAGGGGTGATCTTATAGAGGTATACAAAATCATGAGTGGAATAGATCGTGTAGATGTACAGAGTCTCTTGCCCACAGTAGGGGAATCGAGGACTAGAGGACATAGGTTCATGGTGAAGGGGGAAAGATTTAATAGGAATCCGAGGGGTAACTTTTTCACACAAAGGGGGGTGGGTGTATGGAACAAGCTGCCAGCGGAGGTAGTTGAGGCTGGGACGATCCCATGGATACATGGATAGGACAGGTTTGGAAGGATATGGACCAAGCGCAGGCAAGTAGGACTAGTGTAGCTGGGACAATGTTGGTCGGTGTGGGTAAGTTGGGCCATAGGGCCTGTTACCACACTGTATCCCTCTATGATCCAATGACTATATGCCCAGAACTGAACACAATACGTTGATTAAGTTGTGCAAAGAGTTACAGAGTCATAGAATCATACTGGTTAAAAACACGCCCATCGGCCCAACTTGCTCACACCGACCAACATGTCCCATCTACACTAGTCCTACCTGCCAACGTTGGCCCATATCCCTCTAAACCTATGTTATGGTACCTGTGTAAAAACTTCTTAATCATTGCAATAATACCAGCCACATCTACCTCCCCCGGCAGCTCGTTCCATACACCCACCACCCTTTGTGTGAAAACATTATCCTTAAGGTTCCTATTAAATCTTTATCCCCTCACCTTAAGCCTATGTCCTCCGCTTCTCGATTCCCATACTCTGGGCAAGTCCGTTTACAAAATCTGTGAATTTACAAAACTCTGTACTTTTACAACATCTGTTCCTCTCATGATTCCTAAACCTCAAGCCTCCCCTCCACCCAAGCCCCACCTACCTCTCCCCATCCCCAGGAATATAAACAAAGCGGCAAATAATTCAAGATGGGAATTAGGAGGGCCCGGAAGGGACCATGAGATGTCACTGGCAAGTTGGATTAGAGACTGACTCAGGGATAATAGCAGACATTTAGAATTAGAAGCCAGTGTAGCTTCACCTCCCGATACAGGAAGCACCGAGGGAGACGGTACAGACACACTTAGACTGAGGCAGACACGGGCCGTGATGCAGATGGACTCAGTGTACACAGATCCTGAGATCGCTACAAACTCGCAGCCTGTTCATTCAAACATCACAACTATATTTAAAATTCATGAAGAATAGAATTGTGCCTCCAATTCAAGTAGTGAACTACCGCTCAATGTGCCCAATAACCAGGGTCCAGTCCTGGATGTGATGAACAGCAGCACTGACTGCGAACCGATGGCCGCAGTCACCTGTGGACTTGCGGTGTCTCGGCAGCTGCAGTGATCAGATGCCCCGTGTACGTACCGCACAATCAACCTTTCTGTTCAGCATGAGTCTCAGCTGGTGGGTCGACTGAGTGAACCCCTTCCCGCAGGTGAACAGTCTCTACCCGGTGTGCACTCGCTGGTGAGTGAGCAGCCTGGATGACCATGTAAATCCCTTCCCACACTCCAAGTAGGTGAATGGCCTTTCCCTTGTGTGTGTTAGCTGGTGCATCAGCAAGTCACATGGTCGACCGAATGCCTCCACAGACTCGGAGCAAGTCAAGTCACTTTTATTTATATAGCAGAATTAAAAAACAACTCTCGTTGGCCAAAGTGCTTTACATTGGTGGAGGTACTAACGTTATACAGCAGTGGTTCATATTAAGTACATACATAAATACATACATATAGCCCTCACTCAGAGGACGTCAAGAAAGGCTTGTGAGTAAAGATGAGTTTTAAGTCTCGACTTAAAGGAGTCATAGAAACATAGAAAATAGGTGCAGGAGTAGGCCATTCGGCCCTTCGAGCCTGTACCGCCATTCAATATGATCATGGCTGATCATCCAACTCATTATCCTGTACCTGCCTTCTCTCCATACCCCCTGATCCCTTTAGCCACAAGTGCCACATCTAAATCCCTTTTAAATATAGCCAATGAACTGGCCTCAACTACCTTCTATGGCAGAGAGTTCCAGATATTCACCACTCTCTGTATGAAAAATGTTTTTCTCATCTCGGTCCTAAAGGATTTCCCCTTTATCCTTAAACTGTGTCCCCTTGTCCTGGACTTCCCCAACATCGGGAACAATCTTCCTGCATCTAGCCTGTCCAACCCTTTAAGAACTTTGTAGGTTTCTATAAGATCCCCCCTCAATCTTCTAAATTCTAGCGAGTACAAGCCGAGTCTATCCAGTCTTTCTTCATATGAAAGTCCTGACATCCCAGGAATCAGTCTGGTGAACCTTCTCTGTACTCCCTCTATGGCAAGAATGTCTTTCCTCAGATTTGGAGACCAAAACTGTACGCAATACTCCAGGTGTGGTCTCACCAAGACCCTGTACAACTGCAGTAGAACCTCCCTGCTCCTATACACAAATCCTTTGCTATGAATGCTAACATACCATTCGCTTTCTTCACTGCCTGCTGCACCTGCATGCCTACTTTCAATGACTGGTGTACCATGACACCCAGGTCTCGTTGCATCTCCCTCCCTAATTGGCCTCCATTTAGATAATAGTCTACTTTCCTGTTTTAGCCACCAAAGTGGATAACCTCACATTTATCCACATTATACTGCACCTGCCATGCATTTACCACTCACCCAGCCTATCCAAGTCACCTTGCAGCCTCCTAGCATCCTCCTCACAGCTAACACTGCCCCCCCAGCTTCGTGTTATCCGCAAACTTGGAGATGTTGCATTCAATTCCCTCGTCCAAATCTTTAAGATATATTGTAAATAGCTGGGGTCCCAGCACTGAGCCTTGCGGTACCCCACTAGTCACTGCCTGCCATTCTGAAAAGGACCCGTTTACTACTACTCTTTGCTTCCTGTTTGCCAACCAGATCTCTATCCACATCAATACTGAACCCCCAATACCATGTGCTTTAAGCTTGTATACTAATCTCTTATGTGGGACCTTGTCGAAATATAAGTCCAGATATAACACATCCACTGCTTCTCCCTTATCCACTCCTCTAGTTACATCCTCGAAAAATTCTATAAGATTCGTCAGACATGATTTACCTTTCGTAAATCATGCTGACTTTTTCCAATGATTTCACCACTTTCCAAATGTGCTGCTATCCCATCTCTAATAACTGACTCTAGCAGTTTCCCCAATACCGATGTTAGACTAATTGGTCTGTAATTCCCCATTTTCGCTCTCAAATCTCCCTTTTTAAAAAGTGGGGTTACATTAGCTACCCTCCAATCCTCAGGAACTACTCCAGAATCTAAGTAGTTTTGAAAAATTATCACTAATGCATCCACTATTTCTGGGGCTACTTCCTTAAGTACTCTGGGATGCAGCCTATCTGGCCCTGGGGATTTATCGGCCTTTAATCCATTCAATTTATCTAACACCACTTCCCGGCTAAGCTGGATTTCACTCAGTTCCTCCATCTCATTTGACCTGCGGTCCGCTGCTATTTCCGGCAGATTATTTATGTCTTCCTCAGTGAAGACAGAACCTAAGTAGTTATTCAATTGGTCTGCCATGTCCTTGTTCCCCATGATCAATTCACCTGTTTCTGACTGCAAGGGACCTACATTTGTTTTAACTAATATTTCTCTTCACATATCTATAAAAACTTTTGCAGTCAGTTTTTATGTTCCCTGCCAGTTTTCTTTCATAATCTATTTTCCCTTTCCTAATTAAGCCCTTTGGCCGCCTCCGCTGGACTCTGAATTTTTCCCAGTCCTCTGGTAGGCTGCTTTTTCTGGCTAATTTGTACGCTTCATCTTTTGTTTTGATACTATCCCTGATTTCCCTTGTTATCCACGGATGCACTACCTTCCCTGATTTATTCTTTTGCCAAACTGGAATAAACAATTGTTGTAGTTTATCCATGCAGTCTTTAAATGCCTTCCATTGCATATCCACCGTCAACCCTTTAAGAATCAATTGCGTCAATCTTGGCCAATTCACGTCTCATACCCTCAAAGTTACCTTTCTTTAAGTTCAGAACCCTTGTTTCTAAATTAACGTCACTCTCCATCCTAATGAAGAACTCAACCATATTATGGTCACTTTTGCCCAAGGGGCCACGCACAACAAGACTGCTAACTAACCCTTCCTCATTACTCAATACCCAGTCTAGAATAGCCTGCTCTCTCGTTGGTTCCTCTACATGTTGGTTTAGAAAACTATCCCACATACATTCCAAGAAATCCTCTTCCTCAGCACCCCTGCCAATTTGATTCACCCAATCTATATGTAGATTGAAGTCACCCATTATAACTGTTTTACTTTTGTTGCACGCATTTCTAATTTCCTGTTTGATGCCATCCCCAACTCCACTACTACTGTTAGGTGGCCTGTACACAACACCCACTAGTGTTTTCTGCCCCTTAGTGTTTCGCAGCTCTACCCATATCGATTCCACATCCTCCAAGCTAATGTCCTTCCTTTCCATTGCGTTAATCTCCTCTCCTGTGAGGTTGTGTGGTGGGTAAGCAGACTTTTGATGAAGGTGGGGGCAAGTCCGTTAAGGACTTTGTAGACATAAAGGAGGATCTTGAAATTTATTCGGAACCGCACAGGGAGCCACTGGTGAGAGGCCAGGATCAGGGTGATGTGGTCCCTTTTTCGGGTGCCCGTCAGGAGTCTCGCTGCGGCATTTGGGACCAGTTGCAGGCGGGACAGGGAAGATTGGCTGATGCCAGTGTAGAGCAAATTGCAGTAATCTAGGGGGGAGGAGATAAATGCATGGATGATCTTTTCGAGGTCATCAAACTGGATGAATTGCTTCATTTTAGCTATCGTCCGAAGCTGGAAGAAGCTATCTTTTACCACGGCATTTATTCTGCAAGTCGAATCGGTAGTAAAGAAAGCAAATTCAATGCTAGCATTTATTTCAAGAGGGCTTGTGTACAAAAACATCGATGTAATGCTGAGGCTCCATAAGGCGCAGGTAAGGTAGCATTTGGAATAGGGTGAGCAATTTTGTTCAGTATATCTGAGGAAGGATGTGCTGTCTCTTGAGAGGGCCCAGAGGAGGTTTACAATAGACAATAGGTGCAGGAGTAGGCCATTTGGCTCTTCGTTCATGGCTGACCATCCTCAATCAGTACCCCCTTCCTGCCTTCTCCCCATATCCCCTGACTCCATTATCTTTCAGAGCCCTATCCAGCTCTCAAAAGTGTCGAGAGAACCGGCCTCCACCGCCCTTTGAGGCATAGAATTCCACAGACTCACAACTCTGTGTGTGAAAAAGTGTTTCCTCATCTCCATTCTACATGGCTTACCCCTTATACTTAAACTGTGGCCCCTGGTTCTTGACTCCCCCAACATACGGAACCCTTAATAATCTTATATGTTTCAATAAGATCTCCTCTCTTCCTTCTAAATTCCAGAGTGATCCCAGGAATTTGTAAGTTACCTATGATGGGCGTTTGTCGGCACTGGGCCTGTGCTCGCTGGAGTTTAGAAGAATGAGGGGGGCCTCATGGAATAATACAGAATAGTGAAAAGCTTGGATAGAGTGGATGTGGAGAGGATGTTGCCACTGGTGGGAGAGTCTAGGACGAGAGGTTTAGAATTAAAGGATGTTTTTTAAGAAGGAGATGAGAATAAATATATTAATATCCTCGAGGCAGCGGATAAGGTTAAGCAGATTTGATCCGTTTTGGGGCTTCAGGGGGAGAGGGTGGTGAATCGGTGGAATTCTTTGCCACAGTAGGCTGTGGAGGCCATCAATTGATATTTTTAAGGCAGAGATAGATAGATTCTTGATTAGTACAGAGGGGAGAAGGCTGGAGAATGGGGTGAGGAGGGAAAGATACTGTAGAACAGCCATGATTGAATGGCAGATTAGACTTGATGGGCTGAATGGCCTAATTCTACTCCTATCACTCATAACCTGATTTACTTCCCCACACCGGCCAGCAAGTCCCAGCTACATTAGTGCCACCTGCTTACATTTGATCCATATCCCTCCAAACCTGTCCTATCCATGTACATTTCTAACTTTTTTTTAAAGTTGCGATATTTCCTGCGATATTTCTGGCAGCTTGTTCCATACACCCACCAACCTGTCTGCGAAAAAAGTACCCCTCAGTTTCCAACAAAATCATTTCCCCTTCACCTTAAACTTATGCCCTGTGGCCCTTGATTCATTTATTCTGGGTAAAAGTGTGCATCTTCCTGACCTATTACTCACATGATTTTCTGCACCTCTATAAGATCATCACTCATCCTCCTGTGCTCTAAAGAATAGTCCCAGCCGACTCAACCTCACCCTATACCTCCGACCCTCAGACTCCTGGCAATATCCTCGTAAATCCTCTCTACACCCGTTCCAGCTTGACAACATCTTTCCTATAACATGGTGCCCAGAACTGAACACATGCTCTAAATGCGGCCTCACCAGATGTCTTATACAACTGCAACATAATCTCCCAATGTCTATTCTCGATACTCAGTCAATTAGTCAATGAAGGCCAATGTGCCAAATGCCCTCTGCACCACCTTGTCTATCTGTGACTCAAACGTCAAGGAACTATGTACCTGCACTCTCTGATCCCTCTGCTCTGTAACACTCGCCAGAGCCCTACTATTCACTGTGTAGGTCCTGCTCATGTCAAACTTCCTGAATGAAGCATCTCATATTTCTCGGTATGAAATACAGAGATATTCTCTGTATAAAATTGCATCAACCATTCCTCAGCCCACTAGCCAACCAATCAAGATCGTTCTGCGATTTTACACAACCATCTTCACTATCTGCAATACCACCCACTTTTGTATCATCTACAAACTAGCTAATCTTGTCACATATTTTCTCATCTCAATCATTGATATAGATGATAAACATTAACGGGCCCAGCCCCAAACCCCGAGGCATCCCACTGGTCACAGGCCTCCAGTCTAAATGGCAACCTTCCACCATCGCTTCCTTCCATTACGCCAAATTTCTATCCATTCAGCTATCTCTCCTTGGATCCCCTGCAATCTATCCTTCCAGAGCAGCCTACAATGTGGAACCTTGTTGAAAACTTTGCTGAGATCCATATGTAAAACATCTATCTCTGCCCTCATTAACCTTTTTGGTCACATCTTCAAAAAACTAAATCAGATTCGTGAGACACGACCTTCCACGAACAAAAACATGCTGACTATCTCTCATCAGCCCATCCATCTAAATGTATATACTATCCCTCAGAATACTCTCCAGTAAGTTTCCATCTACAGATGTTAAGCTCACTAGCCTATTGTCCCCAGCATTTCCCTGCAGCCTTTCTTGAATAGAGGCTCAACATTTAGCACCCTCCAGTCTTCCAGCACCTCTCCTGTATTTAATGACAACTACTTCTTCTTGCGTATGGCATGCACAGCCTACAGTTGTAGGTCAACTTGCTCTATTTAATCTATTTGTTTGTGCACGTCGGGTTGATTGCATTAGATGAAACTGGGTGGACCACGTGAAGGTTGCAATCTCCCAGCCCAATGACAACTTGTAGATTTCAACCAGGGTTCCCACAATTTCCTCCCTAATTTTCCACAATGTTCTTTGATATATTTGATCAGGCCCGGGAGATGTCTACCTTCGTACTTAATATTAATTTTAGTACCGCTTCTACCGTAATATTGACTGCTCTCAAGACAATTCCATGGACTGCCCCAAGTTCCTCCATCCTCCTGCCTTTTTCCTCAGTAAAAACAGAGAATTACTCATTGAGGACCTTGCCCATCTCCTGTGGCTCCACGCAGAGTTGACCACTTTGATTCCTGAGTGATCCCACTCTCTCTAGTTACCCTTTCCCCCCCCACATGTATTTATAAAATTTCTTGGGATTGTCGTTCATACTATCTGTTATGACTCCCGAAAGCAGGTTCTTCAGAGCCGCGTAACATAAGTTCAAAAACCAGGTTTAAGTTCAAAAATAGTTGTAATTATTTCAATGGGACACAAAAAACCCAAACCTGATTCAAACCACCCAGTGAGGGATATGGATGGACTAACAAACAATTTAACCATGCTCCAGCCAGCCACGTGTTGGACCGTCGAACCGGAGTCTCTAACCTGCCTATAGATATATAACCCTGAAACAAAATACCAAAAACTCTAAGGTCAGCCCTTATCCGTCCCAATGCAACATTTGTTAATCAGTAATCATGAAAGTACACAAAGTTCTATGCCATGTGGCCAGGCCTTCTGCAGCTCACTCCAGCAGTCAGCTCACAAGACAGGGTCGCCGAAGAAGAGAGAGAATCCTGGGTAGACTCTGGTATTTAAGCTTCAGACGAGTCACCCGTCACCTGACGCAGCTTGGCCAATCGGGTACAGGAGCCTTTTAACCCTTTGATTCCCGACTCACATCCACAAGGCCTGTACTCGGGAAAGAAACAGAGAAAGGTCAGTACATAGCATTCACCAGGGGGAGAAGCGCCTAACACCCCCACCCAAAGATACTGATTAAGTTTCGGAAGAAGAGAGAAAAAAAAACACCACCAAATCCCAGAAACTATTCAGGAGCTAAACTCCACTGGCGCGACAAGGCGTCAGCCAAGACATTATCCTTGCCACGGATATGCCTGAGCTCCAGGTTGTAGTCTTGCAGCTGCAAACTCCAGCTCATTAACCGCCAGTTCTTATTCTTCATACTATGCAAAAATACCAACGGATTATGATCCGTGAGTACGATGACAGGGACATTCGAGGAGCCAACATAAACCTCGAAATGATTCAGAGACATCAACATAGCAAGGGCCTCTTTCTCAATGGTGGAGTACCACTTCTGATGTCGATTAAACTTGTTAGAGAAGTACGAAACTGGATGGTCCACCCCATCTGAATCATCCTGTAGAAGAACTCCCCCAACCCCACGATCCCTAGCAGCGACTGCCAGCTTAAATGGACGCTCAAAATCAGGTGCCGCAAGCACAGGTGCGCGCACCAGAACACTTTTAGTATGTTCAAAGGCTTGTTGACACACTGCGGACCACATAAAAGCTACCTTCGGACTCAGCAAATCCGTCAAAGGGGCAGCAACCGCAGAGAAGTTTGGACAGAATCCCCTATAGTACCCAACCATAGCCAGATACCTACGGAGTTCAGTCCTCGAGGTTGGAGCAGGAAATGCGACAATATGCTCCACCTTTTCCTTGAGAGTGCGAACCTGACCCCGGCCCACCACCTTACCCAGATACGTTACCGTGGCTTGGCCAAACTCACACTTCCCCAGATTGATAGTTAGCTTTGCCTCCGCTGGACGATGAAATACCTCCTTCAGATGACCGATGTGTTCGATCCACGACCTGGAGCACACAACCAAATCATCAAGGTATGCCTCACAGAAGGACAAACCAGACAATACAATGTTCACCAACCGTTGGAAGGTTGCCGGCGCATTGCGCATCCCAAATGCCACTACTCTGTACTGCAGAAAGTTATCAGACGTAGCGAATGCAGAAATCTCCCTCGCCCGCGCAGTCAAGGGAACTTGCCAATACCCTTTCAACAAGTCCAAGTTAGACACAAAAGATGCACTTCCCACCCGATCCACGCAATCCTCCATTCGTGGGAGAGGATAGCAATCCGGCATAGTTACCCCATTCACTTTCCAAAAGTCCGTGCAAAACCTGTCCTCCCCATTAGCCTTCGTAGCCAGTAGACACGGAGAACTCCATGGACTACAACTAGGTTCAGCAGTGCCATGCCGCAGCATATATTCAACCTGACTCCCTAGACGATGACGCCTGTCAGGGTTGACCCGATACGGGTGCTGTTTAATTGGCGCAGCACCGGCCATGTCAATGTCATGCTGCAGCACAGACGTCTGAGAAGGCATATCCGAGAACAGTGACCCATTTGACTTCACCAAAGCAAGCAGATCACCCCGCTGACTTTCAGTCAAATGCAACAGCCGCAAGGGAAGGGACTCCAAAGCCTCAGAGATACACAGCCTTCCCTGCGTCACTGCCACCGACAACCGTGCCTCACCCACATCACCACCCGTGTCAGGGGGCAGCACCACTGCAGCCAAAACAGGCTTAGACGAAACTGAAGGACACAGCACCTCCCCATCAACCTCCACAGGCTCCTGCTCATGGTACTGCTTCATCATGTTGACATGACAGAGCTGAGTCTTACGCCTCCGATCAGGGGTACCTATAACATAATCCCTTTCACCAACCTTCTTAACCACCTGATAGGGACCGCTATACCGAGCCTGCAGACTGGAACCAGGAATAGGCAACAACACCAGGACCTTGTCACCTGGAGAAAAATTCCTACTAGAATCCTTCCTGTCGAACCACTTCATTACCTGACCAAAAACCTTCGACATGAAGTTGGAACTATGGTCACTCTGCACAACCTTGGGCAAACCGAACAACGAAAAAAACGTAGTGAGAGACTTCACAATGGTAGGGGCAGTAATTCTACGCCAAGGGACCACCGGAAAGCGGGTAGACGCACACATAATTGTCAATAAAAACTTGTTGCCCATCTTTGTCCGAGGTAGAGGACCCACACAATCAACTAGAATCCGCTCAAATGGCTCACCGACCACAGGGATTGGATATAAAGGCGCAGGAACAATCGATTGGTTCGGCTTTCCTGCTACCTGGCAAATGTGACAACACCTGCACTGCTGCTTCACGTCCTTTTTCAACCCTGGCCAAAAAAAATTCCGTAAGATACGGTCATATGTCTTATTGACCCCCAAATGTCCACCCAGAGGACCATCATGAACCAAACCGAGTATCTCGTCCCTATACCGACGAGGTATCACAATCTGATCAACCACGCTCCAATCATCATGCCCAGATATATCCAAGGGAGACCACTTTCGCATCAGTAAGCCCTCCCTTAGAAAATACCCCGTTGCTGTGGAATCCATATCCCCCTCAGGCACCGTGCAGTTGAACAGATCAGATAAACCTGGATCACTCTTTTGCTCCTCAACCAGCTGGTCACGTGACAGCGACACCGGCACATTTCCAGACTCTATCCCCTCTTGAGATGTAGAAACACCCTTCACAACACAGGATCCATCATCCTGATCCCCAAATATGCTCTCACTCAGGTCCACTACATCCTCAAACTTCGCCTGGCTCTTAGCCATAGCCCTCGTGACAGCACAAGCTGCGAAGACCCTCGGATGCTGCATAGCCAATATATCAGGACTCTGCACCATCGGAACAGCCGTCACCTCAGGAGTAACTAAAACTCTACCTCCTGCCAAGTCATTCCCCAAAATTACTGAAACTCCCCCAACGGGAAAACACGGCCGTAACCCAACAGTTACCCGGCCTGAAACCAACTCGGACTCGAGACGCACGGTATGCAAAGGCACTACCATGTCATCCATCCCGAATCCTACCACAGGGACACTTGACCCAACCGATGATTCCCCAGAAAACGGCAGAACACTCTCCAATATAAAGGACTCAGTAGCACCAGTATCACGCAAGATGGATACTGGAACTCTATCACCCCCATCCTGCAGAGAAACAAAACCATTCATGATGAACGCAGAATAATCCCTACACTCATTAGACTCAGGCACCTCAGGTACCACAGGTGCCCTCTGTGTACCCACCAAAGCCACAGGCTTTGCATTTTTCTGCTTCAGAACGGGACACGCCTTTAACATGTGCCCTCTCCCTCTACAATAGTAGCACAGAGGACCTTCGTTAGTCCTCAAATTTCCGTCTACCTTATCAGCTCGGACCTCCCCCTGTATCAACGTGCTGCCACTTGCAGGCACAGAAACACCTTTGACACCGCCACGATCAACTGGCCGTGCACCAAAACTATAGGAGCGCCCAACAAAATCAGTTTTATGAGTCAATACATACTCATCTGCCAACACCGCGGCCTTAGACACCTCATTCACCTTCTGCTCATTAAGGTAAGTAGTAACCCTCTCAGGGAGACAGTTCTTAAAGTCTTCCATAATCATCAAGGCCCGCAGTTATCCATCATCCTTCACTCCTTGAGAAGCGCACCACCTGTCAAAAAGTGCCTCCTTCTCCCTAGCAAACTCCACATAAGTTTGACTTTCAAACTTCCTAAAGCGCCGGAATTTCTGCCGGTACGCCTCTGGAACTAATTCATAAGCCCTTAATATTGTAGACTTCACACTCTCATAGTCCAGACTGCTTTCAACAGACAAAGACGAGTACACATCCCGTGCTTTACCCAGAAGGACACACTGCAATAGCAAGGTCCACACGTCCCTAGGCCACTTCAAGGACAAAGCCACCCATTCAAACACTGTGAAAAACTTGTCCACATCCTTCTCACTAAAGGGGGGAACCAGGCAGATGTTCTTGCTCATATCAAACTCCCGTTCCCTAGAAGAACCCCGGGAGGCATCCAATTCCTTCTCCCGCAGCGTAATCTCTGCCCTTTTGGTTTCCTCGTCAAGCCGTTTCATTTCAAGAACATGCATGAGTTCATCCTTTTTTAAGGCGGACGCCATTCTCTGTGACTCAAGCTCCATCTCCCTCAGTTTAATGGCGGCCTCCATGTTCTGAACTGGCTGTATAGATTTATGACTGTCAGGACTACTAGGCAACACCTCTTGTTCAACCAAAGCAGTCCATAACAACGTCTTAATTGACTTTTTGTTTGTCTGTTTATTAATAGCAACGCCATATTTATCTGCAAGCAACACTAAATTGTCCTTAGTACATTGATGAAACATCTCTAGGCCAGGAGTCTCAACAAACTCTTCCACCTTAAATTCCATTTCAAATGTAGCTCCAAACCACCAGCTAATCCCTGGGCACCAATGCTATCACAAACAGAGAAGAAAAATTTCCCTCACAACACAGACTACCTTAGTCACCAGAAGCCTACCAAAAAAAAAAACCAAAACGTCTAGGGTCCTCAAAGCTTAGGACGAGCCCCCATTTTGTTACGACTCCCGAAAGCAGGTACTTCAGAGCCGCGTAACATAATGTCAAAAACCAGGTTTAAGTTCAAAAATAGTTTTAATTATTTCAATGGGACAGAAAAAAACCATACCTGATTCAAACAACCCAGTCAGGGATATGGATGGACTAACAAACAATTTAACCGTGCTCCAGCCAGCCACATGATGGACCGTCGAATCGGAGTCTCTAACCTGCCACAAGATATATAACCCTGAAACAAAATACCGAAAACTCTAAGGTCAGCCCTTATCTGTCCCAATGCATCATTTGTTAATCAGTAATCGTGAAAGTACACAAAGTTCTATGCTATGTGGGCAGGCCTTCTGCAGCTCACTCCAGCAGTCAGCTCACAAGACAGGGTCGCCGAAGAAGAGAGAGAATCCTGGGTAGACTCTGGTATTTAAGCTTCAGATGAGTCACCAGTCACCTGACGCAGCTTGGCCAATCGGGTACAGGAGCCTTTTAACCCTTTGATTCCCGACTCACATCCACAAGGCCTGTACTCGGGAAAGAAACAGAGAAAGGTCAGTACATAGCATTCACGGGGGGGGGGGGGGGGCCTAACACTATCTCCTGGCCCCTTGTTGCCCTTGGCTGATGTTGCTTTCCCCTCGAACAACCTACTCCAAATAACGTGAGAGAGACCTTCTCTCATACCCTCAAAGATGGCCTTGACCCAATTTAACATTTTAACCTGTGGGCCCTTTCTGTCCCTATCCATAACAATCGTAAACCTAATCGAATAGTTGTCACTGGTCCCAAAAGGCTCCCCCACGAACAGTTCATTCACTTGCCCTTCCCAATTTCCCAAGACCAGGTTAAGTGTTGCCCTCTCACATGTGGGGCCTCTACATATTGCTGGAGCACTCTCCTGAAAACTTTTGAGAAATTGCACCCCATCTAAACCTTTCACACTATGATTTCCCAGTAATGTTGGGAAACTATGATTTTCACAATGAATTTGGAGCTTTTGAAGTTGCCCAGTCCCAGAGTTGTACTAATGTTATGACACACTTTGATGCAACTGTTTCGACCCACCCACAGTCCGATGCCTTCACACAAAGATCGACCTCGACATATTCTGTGAATCGTGAATCCGATAGCTTCGCAGTGGAAAAAAATGGAAGATACTGTAATTGATTCAACAGCATCTGTTATGGTGGAATTCATGTATACTTTGTGTGTATTGTATGTGGGTCGGAATCAAACAATACCGGAAATCCATGTTCACACACAGATTGGAATGGATTTTCTTTTGGCCTATTTTTAAATATGTTTCTTTTTGGTAAGGAATGGAATACTTTATTATCACATGTGACTATGCACAGTGACATTCTTTGCTTTTACCCAATGTATACGAAATAGCAGCCACCGACGGCGCTGACAAATTATAAACACGCCAGCTCCTCGTTTTGTTCACCCCACCGCGATTTCCCCCACGTCGGGTCCCCATTGTCCTATGTTCTCCCACCATCCCCAATTGCCGGACCTTTCAAATTTCAAATCATTTTTGCGACTATCGGTTATTTTCCGTGGTCGTCTTGTTGCCGTCTGATCATTGGAGAATGAACCAACTGTAGCGGCGCCACCTAGTGCACGCGGATATCGAACCCGGCGTTCGGAAGCCCCGGTCACGTGAATCGTGAGGGGCCGTTGTTTTCGCGCGGTTTTCCCTTGGCGCGAGTTAGTTCAGTGCTGACCACCGATGTGGTCAGACGTGTTTGACAAACCTGTGTACAGCAACTTACTTTCGAATAAAGTTTTTGGTTGAAACTCCAGTAGTCGTTTCTCAAACCGCTAAATTGGTGACCCCGACCTGTCTAGCCGTCTAGACACAAGAATTATGCAGGAAGAAGGTCCTTCTGCAGAATCGGCCAGCACGAGGGAAGGCTCACCGGCTTTCAAACTGCCAGCCTTTTGGACTGATCAACCTCAAGTGTGGTTCGCCCATGTAGAAGCACAATTCCACCTTCATCGTATCGACCATGATGAGACCATGTATTTCCATGTAGTAGGGGCGTTACCGCAGGACTGTGCCTCGAGGCTGTTGCCCTTTATCAGAGAACCTCCGACCAGCAGCGGCAAGTACCAAGGGTTGAAGGCCCTGTTATTTCATGCTTACTGTCGGACCCGTAGAGACAGGGCGGCAAGACTGCTGCATATGGACTGCATCGGCGACGGAAGGCCATCGACGATCATGGCCAAGATGTTGGCCCTGATGGACGGGCATCGACCCTGCTTGCTTTTCGAACAGGCGTTCTTAGAGCAGATGCCCGACGAAGTGCAGCTGATGTTAACAGGAGCTGATTAAGCGGGTGGGTGCAGGAGCCCGTTATACATGGCTGCAGTGTTCGAGTATCTGACGGTGGAATTCCTGGAGCTGGCCGGTAACGCGGCTCGAGACAATAAGAAGAATGACCTCATCCCCAGACACATACAGTTGGCCGTCCTCAAAGACGAGGAGTTCAACAAGCTGATGGGAAGGGTGACCATGGCTCAGGCTGGGGTGCTGCCGCCCAAGAACACCAGCGCGAACAGTAAGACCACGTAACTTGGCGAAATATTAATGATTGACCCAAAAGCTCTTTTCAGAGCCACCTATAGTGACCGGAAAAGCCGAGTACCGGCGGGAGTGTGATATTTCCGTTATTACAACCGTTCAGTGTATCCACCACAGACGAATCTCCGTATGCCCGTTTTAGTCTAAATCCCGCATATAAACGACTATTTATCTGCGCACGAAGAGCTCCGTCTTAACCGGACCCCTTACCATTTTGCTCTTCGTCTTTTCTCACCAGATATTTTACCAGAAATAGGGAAATAGGCAAATCACCAGTCCTCCTCCCTGTACTTCCAGGATGAATCTCTTGGTAAGGTGAACAGCGCAACCAGTGTGTCGTCGTACACCAGTGAACAGGCGGCAACTAGAGAACCAACCGTTGGACCCCAAGAGTTTGAAAAAGTCCACCAAAAATGTTTTTCCCAATAATCTCCAAAATCAAATACTTTATAAACTCAGATCTTGCGTACCTCATTTCGCCCGTCACTTGTTCCCGATCCATTTACAATAGATAAGAGAGATTCTGGGAATTTAATCTTACATCTCCATTAACTGGTAATCGAACGGAGCAAATGAGTCTCACGGATCATAACAGCGGGTGGGTTTCTGTGTAAATAGCATAGCATTGAGTTACGGTCGGGTCAGTTCATGAAGTGCGGACGGAAGCGAGATTACGGCGTCATGTGGTTTTGTGACTGAACCGGTTGTAATCTCAGTAAAAGCGGCATTCAAGAAACAATACGGCCGCAGTACACACTTTAACATATTGTACCAGTCTTTCCAAAACTCCCCATACAAATTTGCAGCAATTCGATGTCGAAATAATGCTACAACTCTTTCAGTGTGATTGTGGGCGGCTCTAAAAAGAGCCTTTGGGTTTTAGGTTTATCAGGATTGAGAATCTTTACTTCGAACTGGTATACTTCGTCACCGCCTTTGTCCCTTCCGACACGGCGTGCTTGGCCAGTTCCCCGGGCAGCAGCAGGCGCACGGCGGTCTGGATCTCCCGGGAGCTGATGGTCGACCGCTTGTTGTAATGAGCCAAGCGGGAGGCCTCACCCGCGATGCGCTCGAAAATATCGTTGACGAACGAGTTCATGATGCTCATGGCCTTCGAGGAGATGCCGGTGTCGGGGTGAACCTGCTTCATCACTTTGTAGATGTAGATGCCGTAACTCTCCTTCCTCGATCTCCTGCGCTTCCTACCCGCCTTGCCTGCAGGTTTGGACACAGCTTTCTTGGCGCCCTTCTTGCCCGCTTTCGGTGCGTCAGGCATTTTGTCTGTTAGTTTGGGACACACAATTGTAGGGAACTCAACCTGAGCGCGGATTTAATAGTCTGCCCCACCGCCCTATGCTAATGAGGGATTGGGGAAAGCGAACATTGTCATTGGTTGGTGTCAATCTACCTTTTGTTTGGACCTTGAAGTAACCAATCATAGTGCTTCGCTGCCACCAATTGAGGCCCCCTCCCATGTGCAGTGTCCCGTCCTGCCTTGCGAGTGAATTGAGACGTCATTCGGTATTTTTTCCTTCAAAATGAGAGCTTGAAAAACGTTGATATTTTGAAACTGTTTTTAAAAGATTAGTAACTTGGGAAATATAGATTGAAATGTGACGAAGTTATTTATCGTGTCCGCGGGAAATTGTGAGGAGCATGTGTGAAAATGGGAAGGCTGTGGCCTAATGTTTGGAAGAAGATAGGAATTAAGGAGATTCACAAAAAGCTGACACAACCCTGGCCCACACAGACACAAGAACAAAGGGAACAGACAGACCAGACAGACAGACAAGGGGAACATTGTCCTTGTTACGGGTCGGGGGATGAAGAATGAGAGCGGAGCTGCGGGATATAGAGGAGACCCTGGTGAGAGCCTCATCTATGTTAGCAGAGGGGAACCCCCGTTCCCTAAAGAATGAGGACATCTCCGATGCCCTGGTTTGGAACACCTCATCCTGGGTGCAAATGCGGCGTGGATGGAGGAATTGGGAGTAGGGGTTAGAGTCCTTACAGGAAGCAGCGTGGGAAGAGAAGTGTAGTCCAGACAGCCATGGGAGTCAGTGGGTTTATATGGGGGGCGGGGTTAAAACGCGGGTTTCTCCTCCCTTGTCCTGGTTAATATTTTTGTTGGAGTACAAGCGTTGGCTGAAGAATCGTTCCTAGTGGCGTTTTGTGTATTTTTTATTTTTATTAAATCGTCAATGTCAGCGCTAGAGTAATTTTAAAAGCAGCTCCTGAAGCGATAACGGGGACGGATTTCACACGGGACAGGTAAACGAAAGTGGTTTCTTTAAATGTATAAAAGTGCTTCTTAAGAAGCCTTTAATTCACATTTTTTCATGCGACACGGTGATTTTATTCCCCGAACTAACGGCAGCATTTTCCATGCCAATACGGGGTTAAATTCACCGCAAATGAACGTTCCAAATGATCGCGTTCCAGAAATCCTCACTCACAAGATGATTTAAATGCCCATTAATTTACAGGTATTAAACATTCAATTCCTTCCATTTGGCCTGTAAATTCATGAAAATGAGATTTAAAAATTATGTTATATAGTGAATTATTGTGTGAATGTTATTTGGACACTTAGGCTATTTAAAAATGTTAATCTATTCTTAAGAAATTGATAGATGTTTAGATCTAGTAATTGAATTTTGTAATTAGCTACAATTAAGTAACTAACTAATTATATGCTTTACTTTCATGTCTTCTAAGTAAGATTGTTTCATATTTGTTTCAGAATGCTTCAATCTATAATAACTGAAAAGTTCTTGCAGTTATCTTAATTTTTAAGAAATTTATGGGCTTTTAACTGTCCTCGATCACAGCTTTTGTGTTAAGTCAATGGAAAAGCAATAGGGAACAAGATGCTAATTTCCGAATATGAAAATGGCCATAACTTCTTTAATACTGAAGATATGAAAGTGAATTATGTGTCAAATTAAACTTCTTTTTATGCTTTATCTGATGGGATAAATTGCAGACTTTATTTTTAAAATCTCAAAATGTTGTAACATTGCTAGTAGATGTCGGTCAGTAGTCTGTTACCTGCGATGGAGATGGTGAGGCCTCGGGAGAAGCGGTTTAGCGAGAGGGAACAGGTTCTGGTGATGAATGGGAAGGAGACGAAGTAACTTGTCACAGTATTTAGGCAGTAAAATTACTGATTGACCTTTAATGTGGAATCCGTGCCTGTGAAAGTTTGCGCTACGCTGAGTCTCGGGTGTATTGTCAGCAAACCGTTGGAAATTGGCGGTTGCAGATAACCGGGGGAGGAGCTGGGAATGAGAAGCCGCACTCTGCTCTGTCACTCTGATTCTCCCCTCCCCTTCTCTGCTGGCTCTCTGTCTGCGTTTCTCGAGCAGGTCGGGGCGCTGTTTATAAAAGGAGAAAGAAGCAATCCGCCTTTTATTGTGCTGCGTCTTGTGTGAAGAAAGATCATGTCTGGCAGAGGGAAAGGAGGCAAAGGACTAGGCAAAGGCGGAGCAAAACGGCATCGCAAAGTACTTCGCGATAATATCCAAGGCATCACCAAACCAGCCATCCGCCGCCTGGCTCGGCGTGGCGGTGTCAAGCGAATCTCGGGTCTCATCTACGAGGAGACCCGTGGGGTGCTGAAGGTTTTCTTGGAGAATGTGATCAGGGATGCGGTCACCTACACCGAGCACGCCAAGCGTAAGACGGTCACTGCCATGGATGTGGTATACGCTCTGAAACGCCAGGGCCGCACTCTCTATGGCTTCGGCGGTTGAAGAATTCCTCCCTTTATCCAATCGACAAAACAAAGCTCTTCTAGGAGCCACCCACCATTTCACTCAGGGAGCAGTGGCCGGGAGCATGACAAGATTATGTCACTACTGAACATTTAGTTATAGCCCAACAGCTGAATGCACTGGATTGATTTGCTTTCAGCGGTTGTGATGAGGAAAGCTGAAGTTAGGCAGATATTATGAAGGTTTAAACTGAAAAGGGGCTTATTCTCCCTGCTAAAGATCATAGAGGCTATCTCCGTTCTCTCATTTGCCACTTAACGCTTTTAAATCCAGCAACACAAAGGTCGATTCGAAACTTCCCCGGGGAGCAGTCGTTTATATCAGCCTCAGACCTGAAACTGCCGGCCAGTTGCTGACTGAGCTGCAGCCAATCGCAGCGCGGGAACGACATGTTTGCATCTCTACTACAGCCAATCACACGCTGTGGGCCGGCCCTTCACCAAGGCTTTAAAAGTCGGCCCCAGAGCCGGCTCCGTCATTCCAGTCTAGTATCTTTGATTCCAGTGCCTCTATTTCAGGCTGTAATACAACTGTTGAAGCACAATGGCCCGGACCAAGCAGACAGCGCGCAAATCGACCGGAGGGAAAGCTCCTCGCAAACAACTGGCGACCAAAGCGGCGCGGAAGAGCGCTCCAGCCACGGGCGGAGTGAAGAAGCCTCACCGCTACCGGCCCGGCACCGTGGCTCTGCGGGAGATCCGGCGCTACCAGAAATCCACCGAGCTGCTCATCCGCAAACTGCCCTTCCAGCGCCTGGTGCGTGAGATCGCTCAGGACTTCAAGACAGACCTGCGCTTCCAGAGCTCGGCCGTCATGGCCCTGCAGGAGGCCAGCGAGGCTTACCTGGTGGGGCTCTTTGAGGACACCAACCTGTGCGCCATCCACGCCAAGCGAGTCACCATCATGCCCAAAGACATCCAGCTGGCCCGCCGCATCCGCGGGGAGCGCGCTTAAACTCGGAACCAAGGACAACAAACGGCTCTTCTAAGAGCCACCAATCCGGCAGTGGAAAGAGCTGTGCCCTCCTGTTTATTGTCTTCTTACATTATGGTCCCGGCCTTTCTTACCAGAAATGGCACCGCAGTCACAGCTGCCGAGCGCAGTCTGACCCCACGGGCTCCAGTGTCCCGGACGGACCTGGTTACCATGTGAATCCGCTTGTGACGCGTTCTCTCCTCCCCAAGAACAAACTCCTTTATTGATCATTTCCCCCGCGTCACATGTCATTATTCGGCCCTTCCACAGACGCCGTGAGTGGTCCTGAATAATGTCTGGGTCACTGGGTTGTTTTGTCCTTCACGTGCTCTACCCAGCTGTTCATTATATCATTACAGTGGCGGCCCGGGCTATCAGCGGGACTTTATTTAACAACGTTCCACGCTCGCTAT
Source organism: Malacoraja senta (assembly GCA_038087875.1). NCBI lineage: Eukaryota > Metazoa > Chordata > Chondrichthyes > Rajiformes > Rajidae > Malacoraja > Malacoraja senta. The sequence continues at coordinate 1,269,642 of JAXLNO010001545.1, forward strand.
TGCTGAGCGGTTTCTCACGCCGCTGATCCAATGTCTCGGGTAGATCTGTTTAAGTTGTAAATCTCATAGCGACTATGTGGACACGACCCGAGAAAACCGCACCTGCTGTTTGCTCTTCGCCTCCTTTGTGAAATACTCTGCTTTCACCGACAACAAATGCCTTTAGTACGCACAGAAAAGGCGCGAAAAACAACTGTCGGTCCTGCAGTAAACCAATTTTTTTTCTGGTTTATATTCTATCTCCTTACCTGGGAGAGTAAGCACGCCATATACATTCCTCACCAGTGTATTCCACGAGGCTGCATCCTATGTCAGACCCCAATGTCTGTTCATCAACATTCCTTATAATCCCTCTGCTATGTCCAGGCCCCCTACACCTCAATACTCCTCCAGGAAGGTCGTGAGGCTCTGGTTTTCCATGAACAGAGACCCAATTAGTTTCCCTTCTATTATCCTCCATGTCCAGTCCCTCCCGACCACCACTGGAGACACCTCACAGGTCCAACTCTTGAATAACTTGCAATTTCTAGAACCCCATTGGCTCATCTAAATTATGTTTTATTTTTAATTGTCTACTGTATATTGTGTTGTTACTTGCGGGCAAAGCACCAAGGCATATTCCTTGTATGTATACATAATACTTGGCTAATAAAATATATTCAATTCAATTCAATCTTTACCATGAACGTCCAGTCCCTTTACACCTCCATCACCCACCAGGAAAGGCCTTACAGTTCTTCTTTGAAAAGATACCCAATCAGTTCCCCCCCATGAACAACCTTGTCACCCAGGCAGAAGCTGTCCTCCCCTCAATAACTTCTCTTTTGGCTCCTCACTTTCTTCAGGTTAAACGTGTAGCCATGAGCACTTGCACTATCCAAGCCTTTCACTATCCGGTAAGTTTCAATGAGGTTTCCCCCATCCTTCTAAACTCCAGCGAGTACAGGCCCAGCGCCGTCAAATGCTCATTGTACGTTAACCCACTCATTTCTGGAATCATTCTTGTAAATCTCCTCTGGACCCTATCCAGGGCCAGCACATCCTTCCTCAGATATGGGGCCCAAAATTGGGCGCACTTTGCTACACTATATTCCATCTGCCACTTCACTGCCGACTCTCCCAACCTCCAAGTCACTCTCCCAACTTGTCCAAGACGTCCCTGCTTTCTCTGCACTACCTACCCCTCCACCTATTTTCGTATCATTCGCAAACTTGGCCACAAAGCCTTTAATCCCCTCATCCAAATCATTAATATTCAATGTGAAGAGTAGCATCCCCAGCACTGACCCCTGCGGAACTCCGCTAATAAAGGCAGCCTACCATAAAATGCTGCCTTTATTGCCACTATTTGCCTTCTGCCATCCATGCTAGTATCTGTCCTTTGAAACCATGGGGTCTCATGTTCCTTCGCAACTTCACGTGAGGCACCTTATCAAAGGTTTTCTGAATATCTAGGTAAACAACATCCATTGACTCTCCTTTGTCTGTCTTACTATTTACTTGTTCAAAGAATTCCAGCAGATTCATCAGATA
>JAXLNO010001545.1:1276174-1308674 GCA_038087875.1 Malacoraja senta
TCTCTCTCTCTCCCCTCCTCTCTCCCTGTCTCTCTTTCCCCTCCTCTCTCTCTCTCTCTTTCTCTCCCCTCTCTCTCTCTCTCTCTCTCCCCCATCCCCCACTCACTGCTCCCCTCCCCATCCCTCTCTCTCTCTCCCTTCAACCCTCTCCTCCCCATCTCCTCCGCCCTCTCCCTGTCTCCTCCACCTCCTCCCCCCCCTGTGTGTGTGGGGGGTGGTTAATGTGCGTGTGAAGCCGCAGCAACCCCCCCTGCAAACGGGCGTTGGGGAAACAGACCCAACGGGTCTGCACTTGGTCTAGTATATATACAGAGAGAGATTGAAATAAAAATGTTGCTAAACAAATTAGAGGAAATCACAAGAAAGAAACTAGAGAAATATATATGTGTTTGTGTGTGTGTATATGCACATCGATATCACATTTTTTTAGATGAATTGTTCATCAAAACTAAAACTGAGCCAATCTTCAATTTGGCAACACACTGTCTCATCGGCCATCTATGTCACTCAGATCCACAAGGTAATGTACCGTTTAGATCACATGCAGTGTCCACTCGGATGGATGCAGTATTCTACTACATGATCAGGTGAATGAAGTGGAAATGGTGTTTGCAATTTTATTGTTCCCTGTTGTATTCATCAACATAGAAAGGAATAAGAAATACGTGCACTTAATGTGCCAACCAGGTCACTGGTGGACACCATGCGACAACCATTACACAAAATGATTTTGTGTAGTCTGATGCCGTTTTTGGAAACTTTTCGTCAATGTGCTATCTTTTCTACATTTGTTGTTGATACTATGTCAGTCATGAACCCAATAAAGTGCTTGTGAAGGAATTAGAAATTTGACCCCATATGTCATATTTTTGTGTGCAGCTTTGTAAATATATATATAAATATATTTATATAAATATATTTATATATATGCATATATTTATATGTATATAATTATATATATAATTGCCTTTATGGTTTATCTACATCATCTGACAAATAAGATAGAGAGTGATGGTGATGCTTTAAATCAAAGTTGCTTCTGATCCATGAGAAGGAAGTATTTATCTCTAACTTGCCTCTCACACACAGGCACACACAAACACACATTCATATAAATATATAGATAAGTTAAATTTAATTTTGTGCGCAGTGTGTGTTCAAGCAATAGAAAGGAAACTGCACAATACAACGCAAGGGAAACTACGCAAAGGAGGGGGCTGGGGAGGAAAGATGGGAGGGAAATGGGGGAACAGGGGGAAAACATTTACAATAAAATTAACTAAAATATATGTGATAGATGCTATATCAAACACTGTTCCCTACAACACTGATTACACCAAAGATGATAGAGCGGAGTGCACAGCGGGAGGCATACCGGGTGTCGCGTTTTGCATTAAAAAATGGTGGCAGTGACGTTCCGTTACGTACTACACGTCAGTCCATTGGATTTCGTAGGAGTGGTCTATCTTGCTCCTCTAGTATCTTTGGTAAATACGGAGTTGTGTCGCAGTTGTTTGCGAGTTGGACACGAGAGGCCGCAGATCCTTCTATGCAGGGGATTGTAGTTTAAAACAGCATCAGTACAAATCGGCGAGAGTTTGTCAGTGTATCTCTATGTTGTGTATACATGGCAAGATGTCGTCCTTGAGATTGTATAACATTTTAGACTGAGTTTTTTTTTGTCAGGTTCCTTAAGCTGATAGCCTTTGTACAGCTAAGTTTTAGGTGAATTGTTACACCAGAACAGACAGGAAATCTGGGTTTTTGATTTGTCTTTAAAAAAAAGAGAACAACACGATGGCAGCGTCCACGGGCTACATCAGAAACCTTGGCACTTTTGACAAGAGTATAGAGCCGTTCAGCTCCTATATGGAGAGAGCAAACATGTTTTTCACAGCTGTAAATACAGTGGCTTGCAAAAGTATTCATACCCCTTGAACTTTTCCACATTTTGTCACGTTACAACCACAAACGTAAATGTATTTTATTGGGATTTTATGTGATAGACCAACACAAAGTGGCGCATAATTGTGAAGTGGAAGGAAAATGATACATGGTTTTCAAATTTGTTTACAAATAAAAAACTGAAAAGTGTCGCGTGCAAAAGTATTCAGCCCCCTTTACTCTGATACCCCTAAATAAAGTCCAGTGCAACCAATTGCCTTCAGAAGTCACCTAATTATTAAATAGAGTCCATTTGTGTGTAATCTAATCTCAGTATAAATACAGCTGTTCTGTGAAGGCCTCAGAGGTTTGTTAGAGAACATTAGTGAACAAACAGCATCATGAAGCCCAAGGAACACACCAGACAGGTCAGGGATAAAGTTGTGGAGAAGTTTAAAGCAGGGTTAGGTTATAAAAAAATATCCCAAGCTTTGAACATCTCACGGAACTCTGTTCAATCCATCATCCGAAAATGGAAAGAGTATGGCACAACTGCAAACCTACCAAGACATGGCCGTCCACCTAAACTGACAGGCCGGGCAAGGAGAGCATTGATCAGAGAAGCAGCCAAGAGGCTCATGGTAACTCTGGAGCAGCTGCAGAGATCCACAGCTCAGGTGGGAGAATCTGTCCACAGGACAACTATTAGTCGTGCACTCCACAAATCGGGCCTTTATGGAAGAGTGGCAAGAAGAAAGCCATTGTTGAAAAAAAGCCATAAGAAGTCCCGTTTGCAGTTTGCCACAAGCCATGTGGGGGACACAGCAAACATGTGGAGGAAGGTGCTCTGGTCAGATGAGACCAAAATCGAAGTTTTTGGCCTAAATGCAAAACGCTATGTGTGGCGGAAACCTAACACTGCACATCACCCTGAACACACCATCCCCACTGTGAAACATGGTGGTGGCAGCATCATGCTGTTGGGATGCTTTTCTTCAGCAGCGACAGGGAAGCTGGTCAGAGTTGATGGGAAGATGGATGGAGCCAAATACAGGGCAATCTTGGAAGAAAACCTGTTAGAGTCGGCAAAAGACTTGAGACTGGGGCGGAGGTTCACCTTCCAGCAGGACAACGACCCTAAACATACAGCCAGAGCTACAATGGAATGGTTTAGATCAAAGCATATTAATGTGTTAGAATGGCCCAGTCAAAGTCCAGACCTAAATCCAATTGAGAATCTCTGGCAAGACTTGAAAATTGCTGTTCACAGACGCTCTCCATCCAATCTGACTGAGCTTGAGCTATTTTGCAAAGAAGAATGGGCAAAAATTTCAGTCTCTGGATGTGCAAAGCTGGTAGAGACATACCCCAAAAGACTTGCAGCTGTAATTGCAGCGAAAGGTGGTTCTACAAAGTATTGACTCAGGGGGGCTGAATACTTTTGCACGCGACACTTTTCAGTTTTTTATTTGTAAAAAAATTTGAAAACCATGTATCATTTTCCTTCCACTTCACAATTATGCACCACTTTGTGTTGATCTATCACATAAAATCCCAATAAAATACATTTACGTTTGTGGTTGTAACGTGACAAAATGTGGAAAAGTTCAAGGGGTATGAAAACTTTTGCAAGCCACTGTACCTTAGTCTTGTAGAGGTGCCGCTACAGTCTCACACAGGTTGAAGCATAAGCATCTTTATTGTCTAGTTCATCATCACATATGCATTACATCACATGTTCAGTCTACTGCAGCTACTGCCAGGCAGCAGGCAAGTTCTTACACTATGAATCATATAATTAGGCAGAGTTATAATTACTAAGCATTCTGATTGGCTAACATGCAGTAGCCAATCTACATCTCTTCTTGTAGAAATGAAAAAGCAACTAAGGCATTTCAAACTACAACGAGTAAATAATAATGGGGTTAAACATTATCGCCATATCTAATTGGTGGCTTGCTAAACCGCCCGGTCCTAGTACGGTATGGGGCTGCCTCATCATCCTTTTCCTCTGAAAAGTTGGGGGCCGGGGTAGGTAAATCCGTGGGTCTGTGTGGAGAGACCGCAGGGGAACCTGGGGTGGACTGTCGAGGGGATCCCGGGGTGCCGGTTACAACAGGGGACACAGGGACAGACCGACGTGGGGAGTGGGTGGACCCGGTAGCGGCAGGTGCTGGAATGGCTGCAACAGGCGTTGGTTTAAACTTGAGCGGCGTGGCATCAGGACACTGGGATGCCGGACGCCGGACGCCATTCCTTCACAGGAAGGAGATGTTGACGATTGCATCTATAGAGGACACCATCGACTTCGACCAGGTCGGAGCATGGTTCCTTAGAGGGGCCGTGAATGTGTCCCAGTTTTGTATGTCCTTTATCTGTTTGCAGTCGTACCACTTGGCCTTGCATAAGTGGTTTAAGTGGTTTGCTTGTCTTGTCATAACAGCGTTTCTGCGTGTCTCGATTAAACTGTACACACGTTTGTATTATGGCAGGGGGGGCAGACCTTTGCTCGTAGCTGTTGCTGAGAGACAGGCAGTGGAGGGCGTGTCCGGTGGGACATCAGCCACTGGGCTGGAGAGCCTAGAATGTTATCTCTTGCAATGTTTCGCAGGTTCAGCAGGTCCAGGTAGACGTCAGATTTAGCTAGATAGGAACGCTCCATGAGTTGTTTTGCACTCCGAACAACACGGTCGGCAAGTCCATTGGACTGTGAGTATTCCGGGCTGCTGGTGACGTGTTAGAAGTTCCACCGTTTTACAAAGTCTTTGAACTTTTGTCTTGTGAATTGAGTTCTGTTGTCAGTCTGAAGGAGAACTGGTACCCCATGCACAGAACGGTGTATTTTCAGCTTTTGGATCACCATTTCTGAAGTGATTGTTGGCAGAAAGTCAATTTCAAACCAGTTAGAGTATGAGTCCACTAACACAAGGTAGTGTTTCCCATGCCATTCGAAGATATCGGCAGCCACTGATGACCATGGTAGAGAGGGAGCTGGTTGGGATAGGAGGGGCTGCTTCTGCTGATGGGGTGATTGACTGTTGCAGATCACGCATGATTCTGTTTTCTCACGTATGTACTTGGTCATCCCGGGCCAGTAGAGCATTTCCTTGGCTCGTTTTAGGGTAGCTTCCGCGCCAGGGTGGCCTCTGTGGATTTCATCATAGTACTCATTTCGCAAGGTTGGGGGAATGACTGCCTTGCGACCCTTGACAATTATTCCATCCTGTAACACCAGTTCGTCACGGACCAGGAAGTAGGGTCGTATTTCAAATGGGGTGCTTGACTGCTTCTTTGGCCACCCGCCTCTTATGGCGTGTGTTCGGTAAGGCAGCGCAGGCGATCAGTGGGCATGAACGAGACCTTCAGGACAGGAGAATTTGTCCTGTTCAAAAGGGTGTCGTTTGAAGCTGGTACGCGGGCTCTGGAGAGCGTGTCTGTGATGTGCATGTCTTTACCTTTTTTGTAAATGATTCGGAAGGCAAACCGTTGTAACTGCATCATCATTCGTTGTAGTCGAGCTGGGGCAGCATGGATAGGCATGCTCAGGAGTGCCTTGCGGTCGGTTTCGACTGTGAAGGTTTTGCCAAAGATAAAGTCTTTAAATTTTGAACAGGCAAAAACCACGACGAGCAGCTCCTTCTCTACCTGAGCATAGCATTGTTCAGTTTCAGTCAGGGTGCGTGATGCATAAGAAATGGGCATCACGTCGCCGTCGAAGGATGTTTGTAGGCATGTTGCACCTAGCCCATACTGAGATGCATCGCAGGTGATAGTGACTGGCAGATTGAGATTGAGGTATGCCAGTGTAGGCGCACTAGCTAGCTGTAATTTTAAAGTCTCAAAAGCTCTTTGGTGTTGCGGGTACCAAGTCCATGCATTGTCCTTGTGGGTCAGTTGTCATAAGGGAGCAGAAAGTTCACTGAGGTTGGGAATAAACTTGCCCAAGTAATTGACCATGCCGAGAAATCGTTGTAAGCTGGTGACCTCGGTTGGGACCGGCAGCTCGTTGATGGCTGCAGTCTTTATTGGATCAAGTTTTAATCCGTTGCGCATGAACACGTGACCGACGTACGTAACTTCGGAGACTGAACTTAGATTTCAGAGGGTTGAGTTTCAGATTAATGTCTCTGGCACGGTTCAATATCTTTTTCAGGTTGACATCATGCTCAGTCACATCGCGACCATATACTAGGATGTTGTCAACAATGATGGCACATGGATATTCTGCTAATAGTTGTTCCATTGCGTGCTGAAAGACTTCACTAGCAGAGTTGATACCAAAGGGCATTCTTAAAAACCTGTAGCGGCCGAGCGGTGTGGTAAAAGTTGTTAGGGCAGATGATGCTCAGTCCAACGGGATTTGCCAGAAAGAGCTTTTGGCATCGAGGACTGAGAATACTGTTGCATTACCAATCTGTGCCGCTACGTTCTCAGTGGTTCTCATCGGATAGTGTTGGTGTTTGATTGCTGTGTTCAAATCTTTAGGGTTGATGCAGATGCGTAATTCTTTCTTATCTTTTTTGGTGGTGACGACCATAGTGGAGACCCAATCCGAGGGTTCACTGACCTCGGCAATGACTCCACCGGAGATCATATGCTTGAGTTCATTGTGTATTCTCTCCGGCATGCCATGGGGGATGCGGTGAGGTGCACGAACTATTGGGGGTGACATTATGATCTACAGTGATCTTGTATATCGTAGGCAGTTTGGCAAGTTTGTCATCAATTAAGTCTTTATAGTTGTATAGCATCTGTTGTGTTGGTTCCTCTATCAAACAGAGTTTGTGGACAGCACGCCCGAAATAAACCAGACCCAGGTCGTGGCATGCATTGATGCCAAGCAAGGTTTCTGAGTTTGGTTGGACAATGTAGAAGATTAAGTTTTTTGTCTGCTCATTGACAGTGCACTTTAAATCAGTTTTACCCAACGGGTGAAGAACATCCTCCCCGTAAGCATGTAGGGTGGAGGAGTCCTTTTTCATGAGTTCAGTGGTTCTTATCTTGTTGCACTCTTTGAGTGACATAACGTTTACTCTGGCACCAGTGTCGACTTTGGCATTCAAAGATTTGTTATTGATTATCATGGTCACCGCAGGATCCATCAGTTTGCCTGGAAGCACAGGTTTAGGGAGAGTACGGTAGAGTCAGTGTCTGTGTTATCAGAATCGTTCCCGTGGGAAGCATCGTCGTGTTCTTGGGAATCAGAATCAGATGGCTCTTGTTGAATCAGGTGCAGAATTGTCCTTGAAGCAGTGCTCCCACTGGAACGACAACAATTAGCAAAGTGGTTGAGTTTCTTGCACTTATGACAGACTTTCCCATGGGCAACGCAGAATTGGCGCCCCCTAGAGTGGAAATAATTGCAGTTTGGGCATCTCGTGGCAGGCATATTTGGACCTTTGCAGAACGAATTAAAAAATGTCTGCCAAAAAAAGATATCTAGATTTACATTATGCTGCTGTTGCTGTCAAAATCAGCTAGTGGGGCTACAGTTTCTGCCATTCGACATGCATGAATGGCTTGCTCTAAAGTCAGTTCAGCCTTCCACAGCAATTCGGCTCTTAGCTTGCGGTTGCTCATTCTTCCCACTATTTTATCTCGCATGAGCTCATTTGTCAACTCACAGAAGCGACACCGTGAGCTGATTTGTCTTAGGTCACTGATAAATCGTTCCACAGGCTCATCAGCCTGTTGCTGTCGGGCAAAAAATCTTGTTCTCTCAAGTATGCGATTCGACGGCAGGTCACACAGTTCTCTAAACTTTCTCAGCAGAACTGCTGGGTTGTCGATAGTCTTAGCTGGCACCACTACCAGACCGTTCGCGCCGAGGTGTGCTGGTGCGAATTCAAAAGAGTCAGCGCGGATCATAGCTTCTGGACCCTCTAGATTTAACAGTAGCGACACCTTTAGGTCATCGGGGTCGTTTCGGTGAACGATGCGGATATAGTGAGCATAGTCTCGCTCAAACATTTGCCAGCACTCGGCTATATCAGAATCAAACACGAGCGGGCTTGGCTTTCGACAAAAGTTAGCCATGTCATCAAAATCACTCACAAATAGAAACTGATAAACAAAATAAATCGCGGTAAACAGACACGGGCTAGACCCGATTTTCTGACACCATGTAAATACCTCAATCTCACACAGGTTGAAGCATAAGCATCTTTATTGTCTAGTACATCATCACATATGGAGTACATCACACGTTCAGTCAACTGAAGCTACTGCCAGGCAGCAGGCGCGTTCTTACACTATGAATCATATAATTAGGCGGAGTTATAATTACTAATCATTCTGATTGGCTACCATGCAATAGCCAAACTACAACAGCAAACAACATAATGAAGATTGGTGAGGAACGAGAGATAGTGACTGAAATAAATAAGGCCTTTAGCGAACGCATGAAAGTGATTCTGCTCACAGAGATCAGTCCTGAAGTGTACGGCACACTCGTGAATCTCCTTGCGCCCATAAAGGCAAAAGACGTGCCATTCAATGATATTATGAAGAAGTTCGAGGAGCACTTCAACTCAAAGCCTCTGGAAATTGCAGAAAGCTATACATTTGGCACTAGAAACCAGAAGCAGAATGAGACAATCAATGAGTACATTGTTGCCTTGAAAAATTTAACTGTGCACTGTAACTTTGGAACCTTTCTCGGATGCGCACGACACGACAGAGTTATTTGTGGTCTAGTGGATGAACAAATTCAGTCCAAACTCATGAACACTCCAAATCGAGAAAGCATCCAAGATTGCTACCACAGTGGAGATGGCATCAAAGAATGCTCATGAGTTTCGTCCACCACAGACTGCAGTGGCCATTTACAGTCACAAGGCAGTGGCTATGGCAAAACCAAGAGATACTAAACCAAAACCAAAGTATGGCAGGGAGCCAAGTTCAGCCAATTGTTATTGTTGCAAAGGTAATCACTCATCCCAAGTTTGTCAGTTCAAAATGGCCAAGTGCTAAAACTGCCAGAAGCAAGGCCATATCACCTCAGCACGTCGGGCCAAGCTTAAAACAGGAAACCAACAATCTGCGGGAATCAAGCGACAACACCAGAGAGGAGTTCATAACTTGGAGATGAACTCAGATGGAAATGAACTTAGGTTGTACACCATTTATGCAACCAACATCGATAAGCCTACAACCAGCCAAGGCAAGGACATTCGAACTAAACTATTGATAAATGAACAGTTAATCGATATGTGTATTGACACGGCAGCAGATTGTTCAGTCATGAGCAGAGACCTGTATGAAACAGTGTTCCCACAGACACCATTGTTTGAGAGTAAGGTCAAACTGAGAATCTACTCGGGCAATGTTTTGGAGACATGTGGACAAATGAACTGTAAAGTGCAGCATAATGGTCAGTCAGTAACACTGCCCATCATAGTGGCCAGCTACAGAAATAAACCAACCCTCCTTGGAAAGGATTGGCTGAGTAGAGTGGAAGTAGGCTGGATGAAAATTTTCAGCGTCAATTGTCCAAATCATGTCTTGAAAACGTCATAAGCAAACATGCAAGCATTTTTGCTGACAGTTACATGGGAAGAACAGGGTACTCTGCACACATTCGACTTAAGCAAGATGTGAGAACTGTGTATTGTCGACCAAGAACTGTACCATATGCAGTAAAGAAACAAGTGGAGGAAGAACTTAGAAACATAGAAACATAGCAAATATATGCAGGAGTAGGCCATTCGGCCCTTCGAGCCAGCACCGCCATTCAATATGATCATGGCTGATTATCCAACTCCGGTGCCTGCATTCTCTCCATACACCCTGATCCCTTTAGCCACAAGGGCCACATCTAACTCCCTCTTAAATATAGCCAATGAACTGGCTTCAACTACCTTCTGTGGCAGAGAATTCCAGAGATTCACCACTCTCTGTTACATGGGAAGAACAGGGTACTCTGTGTGAAAAATGTTTTCTCATCTCGGTCCTAAAAGACTTCCCCCTTATCCTTAAACTGTGACCCCTTGTTCTGGACTTCCCCAACATCGGGAACAATCTTCCTGCATCTAGCCTGTCCAACTCCTTAAGAATTTTGTACGTTTCTATAAGATCCCCCCCTCAATCTTCTAAATTCTAGCGAGTACAAGCCGAGTCTATCCAGTCTTTCTTCATATGAATGTACTGACATTCCAGGAATCAGTCTGGTGAACCTTCTCTGTACTCCCTCTATGGCAAGAATGTCTTTCCTCAGATTTGGAGACCAAAACTATAACCAATACTCCAGGTGTGGTCTCACCAAGACCCTGTACAATTGCAGTAGAACCTCCCTGCTCCTATACTCAAATCCTTTTGCTATGAATGCTAACATACCATTCGCTTTCTTCACTGCCTGCTGCACCTGCATGCCTACTTTCTATGACTGGTGTACCATGACACCCAGGTCTAGTTGCATCTCCCCTTTCAGATAATAGTCTACTTTCCTGTTTTTGCCACCAACGTGGATAACCTCACATTTATCCACATTATACTGCATCTGCCATGCATTTGCCCACTCACCCAACCTATCCAAGTCAACTTGCAGCCTCCTAGCATCCTCCTCACAGCTAACACTGCCCCCCAGTTTTGTGTCATCCGCAAACTTGGAGATGTTGCATTCAATTCCCTCATCCAAATCATTAATATATATTGTGAATAGCTGGGGTCCCAGCACTGAGCCTTGCGGTACCCCACTAGTCACTGCCTGCCATTCTGAAAAGGACCCGTTTACTCCTACTCTTTGCTTCCTGTCTGCCAGCCAGTTCTCTATCCACATCAATACTGAACCCCCAATACCATGTGCTTTAAGTTTGTATACTAATCTCTTATGTGGGACCTTGTCGAAAGCCTTCTGAAAGTCCAGATATAACACATCCACTGGTTCTCCCTTATCCACTCTACTAGTTACATCCTCGAAAAATTCTATAAGATTCGTCAGACATGATTTACCTTTCATAAATCCATGCTGACTTTGTCCAATGATTTCACCACTTTCCAAATGTGCTGCTATCCAATCTTTAGTAACTGACTCTAGCAGTTTCCCCACTACCGATGTTAGACTAACTGGTCTGTAATTCCCAGTTTTCTCTCTCCCTCCCTTTTTAAAAAGTGGGGTTACATTAGCTACCCTCCAATCCTCAGGAACTACTCCTGAATCTAAAGAGTTTTGAAAAATTATCACTAATGCATCCACTATTTCTGTGGCTACTTCCTTAAGTTCTCTGGGATGCAGCCTATCTGGCCCTGGGGATTTATCGGCCTTTAATCCATTCAATTTACCTAACACCAATTCCCGGCTAACCTGGATTTCACTCAGTTCCTCCATCTCATTTGACCCCCGGTCCCCTGCTATTTCCGGCAGATTATTTATGTCATCCTCAGTGAAGACAGAACCAAAGTAGTTATTCAATTGGTCTTCCATGTCCTTGTTCCCTCTGATCAGTTCACCTGTTTCTGACTGCAAGGGACCTACATTTGTTTTAACTAATCTTTTTCTCTTCACATATCTATAAAAACTTTTGCAGTCAGTTTTTATGTTCCCTGCCAGTTTTCTTTCATAATCTTTTTTCCCTTTCCTAATTAAGCCCTTTGTCCTCTGCTGGACTCTGAATTTCTCCCAGTCGTCTGGTAGGCTACTTTTTCTGGCTAATTTCTATGCTTCATCTTTTGTTTTGATACTATCCCTGATTTCCCTTGTTATCCACGGATGCACTACCTTCCCTGATTTATTCTTTTGCCAAACTGGGATGAACAATTGTTGTAGTTCATCCATGCAGTCTTTAAATGCCTTCCATTGCATATCCACCGTCAACCCTTTAAGAATCAATTGCCAGTCTATCTTGGCCAATTCACGTCTCATACCCTCAAAGTTACCTTTCTTTAAGTTAAGAACCCTTGTTTCAGAATTAATTATGTCACTCTCCATCCTAATTAAAAACTCAACCATATTATGGTCACTCTTGCCCAAGGGGTCACGCACAACAAGACTGCTAACTAACCCTTACTCATTACTCAATACCCAGTCTAGAATAGCCTGCTCTCTCGTTGGTTCCTCTACATGTTGGTTTAGAAAACTATCCCGCATAGATTCCAAGAAATCCTCTTCCGTAGCACCCCTGCCAATTTGATTCACCCAATCTATATGTAGATTGAAGTCATCCATTTTAACTGTTTTACCTTTTTTTGCATGCATTTCTAATTTCCTGTTTGATGCCATCCCCAACTCCACTACTACTGTTAGGTGGCCTGTACACAACTCCCACTAGCGTTTTCTGCCCAGTAATGTTTCGCAGCTCTACCCATATCGATTCGACATCATCCAAGCTAATGTCCTTCCTTTCTATTGCGTTAATCTCCTCTCTATCCAGCAACGCTACCCAAACTCCTTTTCCTTTCTGTCTATCCCTCCTGAATATTGAATATCCCTGGATGTTCAGCTCCCAGCCTTGGTCACCCTGGAGCCATGTCTCCGTGATCCCAACTATATCATAATCATTAATAATTATCTGCACATTCAACTCATCCACCTTATTACGAATGCTCCTTGCATTGAGACACAAAGCCTTCAGGCTTGTTTTTACAACACTCTTACCCCTTATACAATTATGTTGAAAAGTGTTCCTTTTTGATTTTTGCCCTGGATTTGTCTGCCTGCCACTTTTACTTTTCACCTTGCTACCTATTGCTTCTACCCTCAGTTTACACCCTTCGGTCTCTCTGCTCACACATTTAAGAAACCCACCACCTCTTATTCTCTGTTTATTATATTTTTCTTCTTTCTCCCCTACATGTTGGGTCTGAGTGCTTCACTTCTCTGCCTCCTACCTCACACACTGTCTACTAGCTTTCTCTATTTGAGTCCTTCCCCCCAACCGTTCTGGTTTAAAGTCTCCCCAGTAGCCTTTGCAAATCTCCCCGCCAGGATCTTGGTCCCCCTCGGGTTCAAGTGCAACCCCGTCCTTTTTGTACAGGTCACACCTTCCCCAAAAGAGGTCCCAATGATCCAGAAACTTGAATCCCTGCCCTCTGCACTAGTCCTTCAGCCACGCATTTATCCTCCACCTCGCTCCATTCCTACTCTCATTGTCACGTGGCACAGGCAGTAATCCTGAGATTGTTACCATTGCGGTCCTTCTCCTTAACTCTCCTCCTAACTCCCTCAATTCTCCTTTCAGGACCTCTTCTCTTTTTCTACCTATGTCATTGGTACCTATATGTACCACGACATCAGGCTCCTCTCCCTCCCATTTCAGAATATCTTGGACACGTTCAGACACATCCCAGACCCTGGCACCAGGGAGGCAAACTACCATCCAGGTCTCCTAACTGCATCCACAGAATCGCCTATCTGACCCCCTAACTATAGAGTCCCCTATTACTACTACCTTCCTCTTCTTTTCCTAACCCTTCTGAGCAACAGGGCCGGTCTCTGTACCGGAGGCCCGGCCGCTGTCGCTACCCCCAGGTAGGCTGTCCCCCCCAACAGTACTCAAACAGGAGTACTTATTGCCAAGGTGTACAGCCACCGGGGTACTCTCTAGTCCCTGCCTCTGCCTCTTGCCCCTCCTAACCGTGACCCACTTGCCTGCCTCCCATGGTCTTGGAGTGACCACCTCTCTATAACTCCTATCCATGACCACCTCACTCTCCCTGACCAGACAGAGGTCATCGAGCTGTTGCTCCGGGTTCCTAATACGGTCCCTTAGGAGCCCATCTCGAGGCACCTGCACCACTTGACAGGTTAGAGCGGAATGGAGTACTCGTGAAGACAGAGCAGAGTAACTGGGCAACGCCAATTGTGGCCGTACCCAAGGCCGACAAAACTGTTTGACTATGTGGTGACTACAAAGTCACAATCAACCAAGCCGTTGACAACGAACAATATCCGTTACCAACCTCGCAAGATCTGTACGCAGAAGGTAACCAACCTCGCAGATCTGTACAAGAGCCTTCACTAAACTGGATTTGTCTCACGCTTATGCCCAACTCAATGTCGACAAGGAAAGTCAGCAGTACTTGACTATCAACACACAAAAGGGCTTGTATTCATATACAAAGCTGCCCTATGGTGTGAAATCCTCTCCAAACATTTTCCAGTCTGTCATGGACAAAGTTTTACAAGGCATTCCGCACTGTGTGTGCAACCAGGATGACCTACTGATATTCACAGAGGGCATGGTAGAACATCAGGAAATTCTCAAACAAGTTCTCACATGACTGAACTGCAACAATGTCAAACTGCGACAAAGTAAATGTGCATTTGCACAGTCAGAAGTGGTCTACCTTGGACTCAAAGTAGACGCCAACAGACTTTGCCCTGTGAAGGTGAAAGTGGAAGCAATAGTGAATGCTCCAAAACCCAACAATGTGTCAGAGCTACAATCATTCCTTGGGATGGTGCAGTTCTATGTACGATTCCTTCCAGATTTAGCAACTGTGCTAAAGCCACTACATCATCTGCTACAAAAAAGTGAAATGGACGTGGGAAAAGGAACAGCAATGAACATATGACATCTGCAACGAAAACTTGACAAGTGACAAACTTATTTTTCACTACGATTCGACACGCAAGATGAAACTTGCTTGTGATGCTTCAAATTATGGTGTTGGTGCAATAATCTCCCTTATAATGAATGACGAACAGGAAAAGCCTATTGCTTTTGCATCCCGCACCCGAGTGAACGGAATAATGCACAGATAGAAAAGGAAGCACTCAGCATCGTGTTTGGAATTAAGAAATTCCATCAGTTTCTTCTCGGCTGACCATTCACCCTAGTGACTGATCACAAGCTGATCACTAGTGACACTTGGTCCCAAGTCAGCTATACCTTCCATGGCGGCGTCAAGGATGCAGCGTTGGGCAATTTTGCTGTCCCAGTATGACTACAAGGTGGAGTATAGAAGCTCCAAATGCAACGCAGTTGCAGATGCGTTGTCCTGGTTGCCCCATGGGAACTCTGATGTGGGAAGTGAGAACTCAATCTACGCAAGTTGTAGATGAAGACTTTCCGGTGACTAAAACAGAAATTGCAGTAGGAACAGAGAAAGACATTGTGCTGAAGTGGGTCTATGAACAGACATTGAACAGTTGGACTGAAATCGATAGTGGATTGAACTCAGTTCTGAACTCAGAGCTGAAGCCTTTCCATTAATCGACACCATGAATTATCATGTGAGCAGGGATGCATTAAGTGGGGTTACAGAGTGGTTGTACCAGAGTGTTTGAGAAACAAAATCATGAATGAATTTCATGCCGAACATCCTGGCACAGTAAGCATGAAGTCAATTGCTAGAAGTTTTGTGTATTGGCCTGGTATTGACAGTGACATCGAGTCAGTGGTGAGCAAATGTAGTGTCTGCCAAAATTGCCGGTGTAAACCACCAAAATCACCACTGCAACCCTGGTCATGGCCAAGTAGACCTTTTCAGAGTTCATGTAGATTTTTGTGAAAAGTGTAATCATCACTTTCTGGTACTAGTAGATAGTCATTCCAAATGGATTGAGGTTAAGCATATGGGGTCAAGCACTACTACTGAGTGTACCATAGATGAGTTGAGATACATTTTTGCATGCCATGGTTTACCGGTAGAACGTATTTCTGATAACGGGCCTCAGTTTCGTTTAGAACGGTTCAAAGAGTTCATGCAGCAGAATGGTGTAAAACACACACTTGTTACCCCATACCATCCAGCCTCCAGGCGGAAAGGTCTGTTAGAATAGTCAAAGATGCTCTCAAGAAACAGGTTTTGCCGGGTAGTTCAAAGCTCAGCATGAAGCATCGTTTGGCTAGTTTCTTGCTGAAGAAGAGAACCACACAACACAACGGGTTACTCACCTGCAAAACTGTTGATGAAGAGAAGGTTAAGAATACGTCCAAGTCTAGTTCATCCCAATTTGGCCTTTAGAGTTGAGCAAAAACAGTTAAGTCAAAAACGCCATTTTGACTCCCACAAAAAGGAGAGGTACTTCAAGTCCGATGAGCAGGTTTGTGTTCTCAGTCCTCCCAACAAGTCCAGTCGAGACAGATGGGATGTTGGGAAAATAGTGGAAGTGTGTGGAACAAAAAGATACTTAGTTCAAGTTGGAGATCGTCTCAAAAGTGTTCATGTTGATCAAATGATTCCAGCCAAACATGAACCAAAAACTGAGCATGAAGTTCTAATCCCTGAGTTTTTATCTGAAAGTGAGTTGGAAGAGACCACTGTGATTGAAACACAAAGTTCAGTTAGTACAGAAACAGATTCCTTTGGTCAAAGTCAGGGTACTAAAACAGAGCCAAACAAGCCAACAGTTGAGTCAACACCTAAACCCGTTACACCTGTTACTGTTAAACGATCAGGCAGGATCCGTAAACAAGTAGTCAGGTTAGGTTTGTAAGTTAAGTAACTCACTGTATAAGTAAAACGAAAATGTGTAAATATGTAAAATAAATATATTATGTTTATCATTTAAGATTTCATAAATACTGTTTTAAATCAAGTATCACAACAACAAAATTGTAACTGAATACTTAGATTTAATACTTTAAAAAAAAAAGGAGAGCAGTGTAATGTATTCATACATATTCATGTATATGTTAATGAGTTGGTGCTCAATATAAACAGGGAATGTTGGGTAATAAACCTCTCTCGTGATCCAGGCAACCTGCACGTAAGTTGTTATTCATTCTGCCGTCCGGAATATAACACCCAGGGTGCAGTCCATCTGGTCCAGATGACTTATCCACTTTTAGACCTTTCAGCTTCCCAAGCACCTACTCCTTAGTAATAGCCATTCGACTATCGTCCACCCTCTAACTCTCTTGAATCTTAGGCACATTGTTGGTGTCTTCCACAATGAATACTGATACAAAAACATTATTCAACACCTCTGCCATTTCTTTATTCCCCATTATCACTTCATTTTCATTACCCATCATTTTCCAGCAGTCCATCATCCACTCTTGTCTCTCTCTTACTTTTTATATAACTGAAGAAACTTTTGCTATCCTCTTTTATATTATTAGCTTCATATTTCTTCTTTTCTCCCCTTATTGCCATTTTAGTTGCCATATCTTGTTCTTTAAAAGCTTCCCAATCCTCTGGCTTCCCACTAATCTTTGCAATGTTATACACCTTCTCTTTTAGTTTTGTACTGTACTTGACTTCCCTTGTCAGCCACGGTCACCTCATTCTCCCGCTAGAATCTTTCTTCCTCTCTGGAATGAAAAGATTCTTCATATTCCAAATTATTCCCAGAATTCCTTGTCATTGCTGTTCCACCATCATTCTTGCTAGGGTCCTTTTCCAGTCAACTTTGGCTAGCTCCTCCCTCATGCCTCTGTAGTCCCATTTGCTCAGCTGTAATACCAGGTACACATTCGATTTCACCTTCTCTCTCTCAAATTTAAGGATACATCTTTTATCATATTGTGGGCGCTACCTCTGAGTGGTTCCTTTACCTTGAGTTCCCTTATCAAATCCGGTTCATCACAGTACTAAATCCAGAATAGATTTTTCCCTGATAGGCTCCACTAAAAGCTGTTCTAAGAATCCATATCGGAGGCACTCTACAAATTCCCTTTCTTGGGGTCCTGTACCAACATGATTTTCCCTGTCTACCTGCATATTGAAATCTCCCATGACATGCCAATTGTATCTCCTGATGTAACTTGTACCCTATATATTGGCTACTGTTTGGGGGCCTGTAAATAACTCCCATTAGTGTCTTTTTACCCTTACAATTCCTCAGCTCTACCCACAATGTCTCTACATCTTCTGATCCTATGTCACCCCTTGCTAAGGACCGAATTTCATTCAGCAACAGAGCTACCCCATCTCCTCTACACACCTGTCTGCTTTTTTGATAGGACATATAACCTTGAATATTCAGTTCCCAACTCCGACTATCTTGCAGCCATGTCTCTAATTCACTCAAGATCATACCTACCAATTTCTAACTGTTACAAGCTCATCCACATTGTTTATCATACTATGTGCAATTAAATATAACACTTTAAATTCGGTATTCACATCCCCTTCTCTCACACCTGTCCCGACTTTACCTGAGCTTACTCTGTTAGCCCTTCTTAAACTTTACGTCCTATACTTCTGGAGATGTCTGTAACTTTTCCTGCACTCTCTTTCCCTTTTACTTCCAATTTGTCGACCCCCCCCCCACTCCCCACCCCCCACTATTTAGTGTAAAGCTCTATCCACGGCCCTGTTTAAACAGTTTGCCAGGAGTTTAGTCCCAGTCAATGTCCTTGCTGACCATTGAGAATCCTCTCTACTAATTCAGCACAGTCAGCTTAGAGAAGCTTAGAGAACATACAACTCTCATACCTTCACTCTCTCTGCAACCTGCAGTCCTGTGACATTCTTTAATTGTCATGTGTATCAAAAATGGAACAATTCATTCTTACTTGGACCAGCATTGAAGCTCAGTAAACACAGTACTTATTTTAAGATAATAAACCCCCCCCAAAAAAATCAATAAATGATACCCCAATATTCGTGCAATACACATATCCTTGTGCAATAAAACCCAACGGTTGTTTTTGAATCATAGTCATAGAGTGAAACAGAGTGGAAACAGGCCCTTCGGCCCGACTGGCTACACTAATTACCAACTGCCAGTATTTTGTCCTTATCTCTCCAAACCTGTCCAATCCATGTGACGTTCTAACTGCTTCTTAAATGTTCGGATAGTCCCTGCCTCAACTACCTCCTCTGGCAGCTTGTTCCTTATATCCGCTATCCTTTGTGTAAAAAAGCTATGTCCTCTGGTCCTCAATTCACCTACTCTGGGGAAGAGACTCTATGTATGTACCCGATCTATTCCTCTCATGATCTTATGCACCTGTACAAGATCATCTCTTTTCCTCGTGCATAGAGTCCCAGCCTCATCAACCTCTGCCTATAGCTAAGACCCTCTAATCCTGTCAACATTCTCGTAAATCGTGTCTGTCCCCTTTCCAGCTTGACAACATCTTTCCTATAACAGAGTGCAGAAAGTGAAATATTTGTGAAAGATTGCAGCAGGATCTGGATCGATTGGCCAGGGGGGCGGAGGAAGGCTTGATGGAATTTAATACAGAGAAGTGTGAGGTGATGCATTTTGGGACGCCGAACAAGGGCAGGACATACACAGTAAATGGTAGGTCTCTGGGTGGTGTTGAGGAGCAGAGGAATCTAGGAGTATAGGTGCATGGTTCCTTCAAGGTCAAGTCGCAGATGGATAAGGTGGTCAAAAAGGCTTCTGGCACTTTGGCCATATTCAGTCAGAGTATTGAGTATAGACGTTGGGGGGTCATGTTGCAGTTGTATAAGACGTTGGTGAGACCGCATTTAGAATATTGTGTTTAGTTCTGGCCACCATGTTATTGTAAATATATTGTCAAGCTTGAAAGGCTTCAGAAAATATTTACGAGGATGTTGCCAGGACGAGAGGGTGTGAGCTACAGGGAGAGGTTGAGTAAGCTGGGTCTCTATTCCATGGAGTGCAGGAGGATGAGGGGTGATCTTATAGAGGTATACAAAATCATGAGTGGAATAGATTGTGTAGATGTACAGAGTCTCTTGCCCAGAGTAGGGGAATCGAGGACTAGAGGACATAGGTTCAAGGTGAAGGGGGAAAGATTTAATAGGAATCCAAGGGGTAACTTTTTCACACAAAGTGTGGTGGGTGTATGGAACAAGCTGCCAGCGGAGGTAGTTGAGGCTGGGACGTTCCCATGGATATGACAGGTTTGGAGGGATATGGACCAAGCGCAGGCAAGTAGGACTAGTGTAGCTGGGACAATGTTGGTAAGTTGGGCCAAAGGGCCCATTACCACACTGTATCCCTCTATGATCCAATGATGCTATGCCCAGAACTGAACACAATACGTTGATTTAGTTGTGCAAAGAGTTACAGAGTCATAGAATCATACACGTTGAAAATACGTCCATCGGCCCAACTTGCTCACACCGACCAACATGTCCCATCTACACTAGTCCTACCTGCCAACGTTGGCCCATATCCCTCTAAACCTATCTTATGGTAACTGTGTAAATACTTCTTAATCATTTCAATAATACCAGCCACATCTACCTCCCGCGGCAGCTCGTTCCATACACCCACCACCCTTTGTTTGAAAACATTATCCTTAAGGTTCCTATTAAATCTTTATCCCCTCACCATAAGCCTATGTCCTCCACTTCTCGATTCCCATTCTCTGGGCAAGTCTGTGAATTTACAAAACTCTGTACTTTTACAAAATCTGTTCCTCTCATGATTCCTATACCTCAAGCCTCCCCTCCACCCAAACCCCACCTACCTCTCCCCATCCCCAGGAATATAAACAAAGCGGCAAATAATTCAAGATGGGAATTAGGAGGGCCCGAAAGGGACCATGAGATGTCACTGGCAAGTTGGATTAGAGACTGACTCAGGGATAATAGCGGACATTTAGAATTTGAAGCCAGTGTGGCTTCACCTCCCGATACAGGAAGCACCGAGGGAGACGGTACAAACACACTGAGACTGAGGGAGACACGGGCCGTGATGCAGATGGACTCAGTGTACACAGATCCTGAGATCGCTACAAACTCGCAGCCTGTTCATTCAAACACCACAACTATATTTAAAATTCATGAAGAATAGAATTGTGCCTCCAATTCAAGTAGTCAACCACCGCTCAATGTGCCCAATAACCAGGGTCCAGTCCTGGATGTGATGAACAGCAGCACTGACTGCGAACCGATGGCCGCAGTCACCTGTGGACTTGCGGTGTCTCGGCAGCTGCAGTGATCAGATGCCCCGTGTACGTACGGCACAATCTACCTTTCTGTTCAGCATGAGTCTCAGCTGGTGGGTCGATTGAGTGAACCCCTTTCCGCAGGTGAACAGTCTCTACCCGGTGTGCACTTGCTGGTGAGTGAGCAGCCAGGATGACCATGTAAATCCCTTCCCACACTCCAAGTAGGTGAACAGCCTTTCCCCTGTGTGTGTTCACTGGTGCATCAGCAAGTCACATGGTCGACCGAATGCCTCCACAGACTCGGAGCAAGTCAAGTCACTTTTATTTATATAGCAGAATTAAAAAACAACTCTCGTTGGCCAAAGTGCTTTAAATTGGTGGAGGTACTAACGTTATACAGCAGTGGTTCATATTAAGTACATACATAAATATATACATATAGCCCTCACTCAGAGGACGTCAAGAAAGGCTTGTGAGTAAAGATGAGTTTTAAGTCTCGACTTAAAGGAGTCATAGAAACATAGTAAAATAGTTGCAGGAGTAGGCCATTCGGCCCATGAGGCCATTCAATATGATCATGGCTGATCATCCAACTCAGTATCCTGTACCTGCCTCCTCTCCATACCCCCTGATCCCTTTAGCCACAAGTGCCACATCTAACTCCCTTTTAAATATAGCCAATGAACTGGCCTCAACTACCTTCTGTGGCAGAGAGTTCCAGATATTCACAACTCTCTGTGTGAAAAATGTTTTTCTCATCTCGGTCCTAAAGGATTTCCCCTTTATCCTTAAACTGTGACCCCTTGTCCTGGACTTCCCCAACATCGGGAACAATCTTCCTGCATCTAGCCTGTCCAACCCCTTAAGAATCAATTGCCTGTCAATCTTGGCCAATTCACGTCTCATACCCTCAAAGTTACCTTTCTTTGTTCAAAATCCTTGTTTCTGAATTAACAATGTCACTCTCCATCCTAATGAAGAACTCAACCATATTATGGTCACTTTTGCCCAAGGGGCCATGCACAACAAGACTGCTAACTAAGCCTTCCTCATCCAGACTAGAATAGCCTGCTCTCTCCTTGGTTCCTCTACATGTTGGTTTAGAAAACTATCCCGCATACATTCCAAGAAATCCTCTTCCTCAGCACCCCTGCCAATTATATTCACCCAATCTATATGTAGATTGAAGTCACCCATTATAACTGTTTTACCTTTGTTGCACGCATTTCTAATTTCCTGTTTGATGCCATCCCCAACTCCACTACTACTGTTAGGTGGCCTGTACACAACACCCACTAGCGTTTTCTGCCGCTTAGTGTTTCGCAGCTCGATATCGATTCCACATCCTCCAAGCTAATGTCCTTCCTTTCCATTGCGTTAATCTCCTCTCTAACCAGCAACGCTACCCCACCTCCTTTTCCTTTCTGTCTATCACTCCTGAATATTGAATATCCCTGGATGTTCAGCTCCCAGCCTTGGTCACCCTGGAGCCATGTCTCCGTGATCCCAACTATATCATAATCATTAATAGCTATCTGCACATTCAACTCATCCACCTTATTACGAATGCTCCTTGCATTGAGACACAAAGCCTTCAGACTTGTTTTTACAACACTCTTATCCATTATACAATTATGTTGAAAAGTGGCCCTTTTTGATTTTTGCCCAGGATTTGTCATGGAGTCGATGGAGGGGGCAGTTCTGATGGGAAGAGGGATGCTGTGCCACAGTCTAGGAGCTGCAACCGCAAAGGCGCGGTCACCCCTGAGCTTATGCCTAGACCGCGGGATGTTCAGTAACCCCAAGTGGGCCGATCTGAGGGACCTGGAGGTGGTGTGGTGGGTAAGCAGACTTTTGATGTGGGTGGGGGCAAGCCCATTAATGGCTTTGTAGACATAAAGGAGGATCTTGAAATTTATTCGGAACCGCACAGGGAGCCACTGGAGAGAGGCCAGGATCGGGGTGATGTGGTCCCTTTTTTGGGTGCCCGTCAGGAGTCTCGCTGCGGCATTTTGGACCAGTTGCAGGCGGGACAGGGAAGATTGGCTGATGCCAGTGTAGAGCGAATTGCAGTAATCTAGGGGGGAGGAGATAAATGCGTGGATGATCTTTTCGAGGTCATGAAACTGGATGAATTGTTTCATTTTAGCTATCGTCCGAAGCTGGAAGAAGCTAGCTTTTACCACGGCATTTATTCTGCAAGTCGAATCGGTAGTAAAGAAAGCAAACTCAATGCTAGCATTTATTTCAAGAGGGCTTGTGTACAAAAACATGGATGTAATGCTGAGGCTCCATAAGGCGCAGGTAAGGTCGCATTTGGAATAGGGTGAGCAATTTTGTTCAGTATATCTGAGGAAGGTTGTGCTGTCCTTTGAGAGGGTCCAGAGGAGGTTTACAATAGACAATAGGTGCAGGAGTAGGCCATTCAGCGCTTCGATCATGGCTGATCATCCTCAATCAGTACCCCCTTCCTGCCTTCTCCCCATATCCCCTGAATCCATTATCTTTAAGAGCCCTATCCAGCTCTCGAAAGTATCGAGAGAACCGGCCTCCGCCGCCCTCTGAGGCATAGAATTCCACAGACTCACAACTCTCTGTGTGAAAAAGTGTTTCCTCATCTCCATTTTTAATGGCTTACCCCTTATACTTAAACTGTGGCCCCTGGTTCTTGACTCCCCCAACATAGGGAACATGTTTGCTGCCTCTAGTGTGTCCAAACCCTTAATAATATTATATGTTTCAATAAGATCCCCTCTCTTCCTTCTAAATTCCAGAGTGATCCCAGGAATTTGTAAGTTAACCTATGATGAGCGTTTGTCGGCACTGGGCCTGTGCTCGCTGGAGTTTGGAAGAATGAGGGGGGGCCTCATGGAATAATACAGAATAGTGAAAAGCTTGGATAGAGTGGATGTGGAGAGGATGTTGCCACTGGTGGGAGAGTCTAGGACGAGAGGTTTAGAATTAAAGGATGTTTTTTTAAGAAGGAGATGAGAATAAATATATTTATATCCTCGAGGCAGCGGATAAGGTTAAGCAGATTTGATCAGTTTTGGGGCTTCAGGGGGAGAGGGTGGTGAATCGGTGGAATTCTTTGCCACAGCAGGCTGTGGGGGCCATCAATTGATATTTTTAAGGCAGAGATAGATATATTCTTGATTAGTACAGAGGGGAGAAGGCTGGAGAATGGGGTGAGGAGGGAAAGATACTGTAGAACAGCCATGATTAAATGGCAGAGTAGACTTGATGGGCCGAATGGCCTAATTCTACTCCTATCACTCATAACCTGATTAGCTTCCCCACACCGGCCAGCAAGTCCCAGCTACATTAGTGCCACCTGCTTACATTTGATCCATATCCCTCCAAACATGTCCTATCCATGTACATTTCTAACTTTTTTTTAAAGTTGCGATATTTCCTGCGATATTTCTGGCAGCTTGTTCCATACACCCACCAACCTGTCTGCGAAAAAAGTACCCCTCAGTTTCCAACAAAATCATTTCCCCTTCACCTTAAACTTATGCCCTGTGGCCCTTGATTCATTTATTCTGGGTAAAAGTGTGCATCTTCCTGACCTATTACTCACATGATTTTCTGCACCTCTATAAGATCATCACTCATCCTCCTGTGCTCTAAAGATTAATCCCAGCCGACTCAACCTCACCCTATACCTCCGTCCCTCAGACTCCTGGCAATATCCTCATAAATCCTCTCTGCACCCTTTCCAGCTTGACATCTTTCCTATAACATGGTGCCCAGAACTGAACCCATGCTCTAAATGCAGCCTCACCAGATGTCTTATACAACTGCAACATAATCTCCCAATGTCTATTCTCGATACTCAGTAAACTAGTCAATGAAGGCCAATGTGCCAAATGCCCTCTGCACCACCTTGTCTATCTGTGACTCAAACGTCAAGGAACTATGTACCTGCACTCTCTGATCCCTCTGCTCTGTAACACTCGCCAGAGCCCTACTATTCACTGTGTAGGTCCTGCTCATGTCAAACTTCCTGAATGAAGCATCTCACATTTCTCGGTATGAAATACAGAGATATTCCCTGTATAAAATTGCATCAACCATTCCTCAGCCCACTAGCCAACCAATCAAGATCGTTCTGCGATTTTTCACAACCATCTTCACTATCTGCAATACCACCCACTTTTGTATCATCTACAAACTAGCTAATCTTGCCACATATTTTCTCATCTCAATCATTGATATAGATGATAAACAGTAACGGAGGCACGCCATTGGTCACAGGCCTCCAGTCTAAATGGCAACCTTCCACCATCGCTTCCTTCCGTGACGCCAAATTTCTATCCATTCGGCTATCTCTCGTTGGATCCCCTGCAATCTATCCTTCCAGAGCAGCCTATAATGTGGAACCTTGTTGAATGCTTTGCATCTAACATCTATCTCTGCCCTCATTAACCTTTTTGGTCACATCTTCAAAAAACTAAATCACATTCGTGAGACACGACCTTCCACGAACAAAACCATGCTGACTATCTCTCATCAGCCCATCCATCTAAATGTATATACTATCCCTCAGAATACTCTCCAGTAACTTTCCATCTACAGATGTTAAGCTCACTATCCTATTGTCCCCAGCATTTCCCTGCAGCCTTTCTTGAATAGAGGCTCAACATTTAGCATCCTCCAGTCTTCCAGCACCTCTCCTGTATTTGTCAACTTGTTCTATTTGATCTATTTGTTTGTGCACGTCGGGTTGATTGCATTAGTTGAAAAGGGTGGACCACGTGAAGGTTGCAATCTCCCAGCCCAATGACAACTTGTAGATTTCAACCAGGGTTCCCGCAATTTCCACCCCAATTTTCCACAATGTTCTTGGATATATTTGATCTACCTTCGTACTTAATATTACTTTTAGTACCGCTTCTACCGTAATATTGACTGCCCTCAAGACAATTCCATGGTCTGCCCCAAGTTCCTGCATCCTCCTGTCTTTCTATTCGGTAAAAACAGAGGAGAATTATTCATTGAGGACCTTGCCCATCTCCTGTGGCTCCACGCAGAGTTGACCACTTTGATTCCCGAGTGATCCCACTCTCTCTAGTTACCCTTTCCCCCCATATGTATTTATAAAATTTCTTGGGATTGTCGTTCATATTATCTCCTGGCTCTTTGTTGCCTTTGGCTGATGTTGCTTTCCCGTCAAACAAACTACTCCAAACAACTTGAGAGAGACCTTCTCTCATACCCTCAAAGATGGCCTTGCCCCAATTTAACATTTTAACCTGTGGGCCCTTTCTGTCCCTATCCATAACTATCGTAAACCTAATCGAATAGTTGTCACTGGTCCCAAAAGGCTCCCCCACGAACAGTTCATTCACTTGCCCTTCCCAATTTCCCAAGACCAGATTAAGTGTTGCCCTCTCACATGTGGGGCCTCTACATATTGCTGGAGCACTCTCCTGAAAACCTTTGAGAAATTGCACCCCATCTAAACCTTTCACACTATGATTTCCCAGTCAATATTGGGAAACTATGATTTTCCCAGTGAATTTGGAGCTTTTGAAGTTGCCCAGTCCCAGAGTTGTACTAATGTTACGATACACTTTGATGCAACTGTTTCGACCCACCCACAGTCCGATGCCTTCACACAAAGATCGACCTCGACATATTCTGTGAATCGTGAATCCGATAGCTTCGCAGTGGAAAAAAATGGAAGATACTGTAATTGATTCAACAGCATCTCTTATGGTGGAATTCATGTATACTTTGTGTGTATTGTATGTGGGTCGGAATCAAACAATACCGGAAATCCATGTTCACACACAGATTGGAATGGATTTTCTATTGGCCTATTTTTAAATGTTTCTTTTTGGTAAGGAATGGAATACTTTATTATCACATGTGACTATGCACAGTGACATTCTTTGCTTTTACCCAATGTATACGAAATAGCAGCCACTGACGGCGCTGACAAATTATAAACACGCCAGCTACTCGTTTTGTTCACCCCACCGCGATTTCCCCCACGTCGGGTCCCCATTGTCCTTTGTTCTCCCACCATCCCCAATTGCCGGACCTTTCAAATTTCAAATCATTTTTGCGACTATCGGTTATTTTCCGTGGTCGTCTTGTTGCCGTCTGATCATTGGAGAATGAACCAACTGTAGCGGCGCCACCTAGCGCACGCGGATATCGAACCCGGCGTTCGGAAGCCCCGGTCACGTGAATCATGAGGGGCCGTTGTTTTCGCGCGGTTTTCCCTTGGCGCGAGTTAGTTCAGTGCTGACCACCGATGTGGTCAGACGTGTTTGACAAACCTGTGTACTGCAACTTACTTTCGAATAAAGTTTTTGGTTGAAACTCCAGTAGTCGTTTCTCAAACTGCTAAATTGGTGACCCCGACCTGTCTAGCCGTCGTTAGACAGAAGAATTATGCAGGAAGAAGGTCCTTCTGCAGAATCGGCCAGCACGAGGCAAGGCTCACCGGCTTTCAAAATGCCAGCCTTTTGAACTGATCAACCTCAAGTGTGGTTCGCCCATGTAGAAGCGCAATTCCACCTTCATCGTATCGACCATGATGAGACCATGTATTTCCATGTAGTAGGGGCGTTACCGCAGGACTGTGCCTCGAAGCTGTTGCCCTTTATCAGAGAACCTCCGTCCAGCGGCAAGTACCAAGGGTTGAATGCCCTGTTATTTCATGCTTACGGTCGGACCCGTAGAGACAGGGCGGCAAGACTGCTGCATATGGACTGCATCGGCGACGGAAGGCCATCGACGATCATGGCCAAGATGTTGGCCCTAATGGACGGGCATCGACCCTGCTTGTATTTCGAACAGGCGTTCTTAGAGCAGATGCCCGACGAAGTGCAGCTGATGTTAACAGGAGCTGATTAAGCGGGTGGGTGCAGGAGCCCGTTATACATGGCTGCAGTGTTCGAGTATCTGACGGTGGAATTCCTGGAGCTGGCCGGTAACGCGGCCCGAGACAATAAGAAGAATGACCTCATCCCCAGACACATACAGCTGGCCGTCCTCAAAGACGAGGAGTTCAACAAGCTGATGGGAAGGGTGACCATGGCTCAGGCTGGGGTGCTGCCGCCCAAGAACACCAGCGCGAACAGTAAGACCAAGTAACTTGGCGAAATATTAATTATTGACCCAATAGCTCTTTTCAGAGCCACCTATAGTGACCGGAAGAGCTGAGTACCGGCGGGAGTGTGATATTTCCGTTATTACAACCATTCAGTGTATCCACCACAGACGAATCTCCTATTTATCTGCGCACGAAGAGCTCCGTCTTAGCCGGACCCCTTACCATTTTGCTCTTCGTCTTTTCTCACCAGATATTTTACCAGAAATAGGGAAATAGGGAAATCACCAGTCCTCCTCCCTGTACTTCCAGGATGAATCTCTGGTAAGGGGAACAGCCCAACCAGAGTGTCGTCGTACACCAGTGAACAGGCGGCAACAAGAGAAACGCGGGAACCATCCGTTGGACCCCAAGAGATTGAATAAGTC
The DNA here is from genome assembly GCA_038087875.1 of Malacoraja senta. NCBI lineage: Eukaryota > Metazoa > Chordata > Chondrichthyes > Rajiformes > Rajidae > Malacoraja > Malacoraja senta. The sequence goes on from JAXLNO010001545.1 coordinate 1,304,278, forward strand.
CGCCAAAAATGTTTTTCCCAATAATCTCCAAAATCAAATACTTTATAAACTCAGACCTTGCGTACCACATTTCGCCCGTCACTTGTTCCCGATCCATTTACAATAGATAAGAGAGATTCTGGGAATTTAATCTTACATCTCCATTAACTGGTAATCGAACGGAGCAAATGAGTCTCACGGATCATAACAGCGGGTGGGTTTCTGTGTAAATAGCATAGCATTAAGTTACGGTCGGGTCAGTTCATGAAGTGCGGACGGAAGCGAGATTACGGCTTTAAGTGGTTTTGTGACTGAACCGGTTGTAATCTCAGTAAAAGCGGCATTCAAGAAACAATACGGCCGCAGTTTGATAAACAAACACAATTTTACATATTGTACCAGTCTTTCCAAAACTCCCCATACAATTTTGCAGCAATTCGATGTCGAAATAATGCTACAACTCTTTCAGTGAGATTGTGGGTGGCTCTAAAAAGAGCCTTTGGGTGTTAGGTTTATCAGGATTGAGAATCTTTACTTCGAACTGGTATACTTCGTCACCGCCTTTGTCCCTTCCGACACGGCGTGCTTGGCCAGTTCCCCGGGCAGCAGCAGGCGCACGGCGGTCTGGATCTCCCGGGAGCTGATGGTCGACCGCTTGTTGTAATGAGCCAAGCGGGAAGCCTCACCCGCGATGCGCTCGAAAATATCGTTGACGAACGAGTTCATGATGCTCATGGCCTTGGAGGAGATGCCGGTGTCGGGGTGAACCTGCTTCATCACTTTGTAGATGTAGATGCCGTAACTCTCCTTCCTCGACCTCCTGCGCTTCCTACCCGCCTTGCCTGCAGGTTTGGACACAGCTTTCTTGGCGCCCTTCTTGGCCACTTTCGGTGGGTCAGGCATTTTGTTTGTTAGTTTGTGACACACAATTGTAGGGAACTCCACCCGAGCGCGGTTTAAATAGTCTGCCCCACCGCCCTATGCTAATGAGGGATTGGGGAAAGCGAACATTGTCATTGGTTGGTGTCAATCTACCTTTTGATTGGACCATGCGGAGTGTCCCGTCCTGCCTTGCGAGTGAATTGTGACGTCTTTCGGTATTTTTTCCTTCAAAATGAGATCTTGAAAAACTTTAATATTTTGAAACTGTTTTTAAAAGATTAGTAACTTGGGAAATATAGGTTGAAATGTGACATGAAGTTATTTATCGTGTCCGCGGGAAATTGTGAGTAGCATGTGTGAAAATGGGAAGGCTGTGGCCTAGCGTTTGGAAGAAGATAGGAATTAAGGAGATTGACAGAAAGCTGACACAACCCTGGCCCACACAGACACAAGAACAAAGGGAACAGACAGACAGACCAGACAGACAGACAAGGGGGACCTTGTTACGGGTAGGGGGATGAAGAGTGAGAGCGGCCGGAATCCTTCAAGAAGAAGAAGCAGAAGAGTGAGAGCGGAGCTGCGGGATATACAGGAGACCCTGGTGAGACTCTGATTCTCTCCTCCCCTTCTCGCCTGTCTCTCTCTCTGCGTTTCTCGAGCAGGTCGGGGCGCTGTGTATAAAAGGAAACAGTAGCAATCGGCCTTTTATTGTGCTGCGTCTCGAGTGAAGAAAGATCATGTCAGGCAGAGGTAAAGGAGGTAAAGGACTAGGCAAAGGTGGAGCAAAACGGCATCGCAAAGTACTTCGCGATAATATCCAAGGCATCACCAAACCAGCCATCCGCCGCCTGGCTCGGCGTGGCGGTGTCAAGCGAATCTCGGGTCTCATCTACGAGGAGACCCGTGGGGTGCTGAAGGTTTTCTTGGAGAATGTGATCAGGGATGCGGTCACCTACACCGAGCACGCCAAGCGTAAGACGGTCACTGCCATGGATGTGGTGTACGCTCTGAAACGCCAGGGCCGCACTCTATATGGCTTCGGCGGTTGAAGAATTCCTCCCTTTATCCAATCGACAAAACAAAGGCTCTTCTAAGAGCCACCCACCATTTCACGGAGGGAGCAGTGGCCGGGAGCTGGAAAACATTATGTCATTACTGAACTTTTAGTTATTGCCCGACCGCTGCATGCACTGGATTGATTTGCTTTCAGCGGTTGTGATGAGGAAAGCTGAAGTTAGGCAGATATTATGAAGGTTTAAACTGAAGAGGGGCGTATAGTAGACAATTCTCCAGGCTAAAGATCATAGAGGCTATCTCCGTTCTCTCATTTGCCACTTAACGCTTTGTAAATCCAGCAACACAAAGGTCGATTCGAAAGTTCCCCGGGGAGCAGTCGTTTATATCAGCCTCAGACCTGAAATTGCCAGCCAGTTGCTGACTGAGCTGCAGCCAATCGCAGCGCGGGAACGACATGTTTGCATCTCTACTACAGCCAATTTCACGCTGTGGGCCGGCCCTTCACCAAGGCTTTAAAAGTCGGCCCCAGAGCCGGCATTCCAGTGCCTCTATTTCAGGCTGTAATACAACTTTTGAAGCACAATGGCCGGGACCAAGCAGACAGTGCGAAAATCGACCAGAGAGAAAGCTCCTCGCAAACAACTGGCGACCAAAGCGGCGCGGAAGAGCGCTCCAGCCACGGGCGGAGTGAAGAAGCCTCACCGCTACCGGCCCGGCACCGTGGCTCTGCGGGAGATCCGGCGCTACCAGAAATCCACCGAGCTGCTCATCCGCAAACTGCCCTTCCAGCGCCTGGTGCGTGAGATCGCTCAGGACTTCAAGACAGACCTGCGTTTCCAGAGCTCGGCCGTCATGGCCCTGCAGGAGGCCAGCGAGGCTTACCTGGTGGGGCTCTTTGAGGACACCAACCTGTGCGCCATCCACGCCAAGCGAGTCACCATCATGCCCAAAGACATCCAGCTGGCCCGCCGCATCCGCGGGGAGCGCGCTTAAACTCGGAACCAAGGACAACAAACGGCTCTTTTAAGAGCCACCAATCCGGCAGTGGAAATAGCTTTGGTCCTCTTACATTATGGTCCCGGCCTTTCTTGCCAGAAGTGGCAGCGCAGTCACAGCTGCCGAGCGGAGTCTGACCCCACGGATTCCAGTGTCCCGGACCGACCTGTGAAACCCTTTGTGACGCGTTCTCGTCTCCCCAAGAACAAATTCCTTTATTGATCATTTCCCCCGCGTCACATGTCATTATTCGGCCCTTCCACAGACACCGTGAGTGGTCCTGAATAATGTCTGGGTCACTGGGTTGTTTTGTCCTTCAAGTGCTCTAACCAGCTGTTTATTATATCATTACAGTGGCGGCCCGGTCTATCAGCGGGACTTTATTTAACAACGTTCCACGCTCGCTATTGCTGAGCGGTTTCTCACGCCGCTGATCCAATGTCTCGGGTAGATCTGTTTAAGTTGTAAGTTGAGGTGCTACATCTCGGCAGGGCAAATCAAAATAGGACGTACATGGTAAATGGTAGCGAATTCAGGAATGCAGTTGAACAGAGGGATCTAGGAATAACTGTGCATAGTTCCCTGAAGGTGGAATCTCATGTAGATAGGGTGGTAAAGAAAGCTTTTGGGGTGCTGGCCTTTATAAATCAGAGCATTGAATATAGAAGTTGGGATGTAATGTTAAAATTGTACAAGGCATTAGTGAGGCCAATTCTGGAGTATGGCGTACAATTTTGGTCGACTAATTATAGGAAGGATGTCAACAAAATCGAGAGAGAACAGAGGAGATTTACTAGAATGTTGCCTGGGTTTCAGCAACTAAGTTACAGAGAAAGGTTGAACAAGTTAGATCTTTATTCTTTGGAGCGCAGAAGGTTAAGAGGGGACTTGATAGAGGTCTTTAAAATTATGAGCGGGTTAGACAGAGTTGACGTGGATAAGCTTTTCCCATTGAGAGTAGGGAAGATTCAAACAAGGGGACATGAGAATTAAGGGACAGAAGTTTAGGGGTAACATTACGGGGAACTTATTTACTCAGAGAGTGTTAGCTGGGTGGAATGAGCCAATGGAAGTGGTGGAGGCAGGTTCGATTTTATCCTTTAAAAATAGATTGGATGGGTATATGGACGGGAAAGGAATGGAGGGTGGTCTGAGTGCAGGTAGATGGGACTAGGGGGAAGGGAAAAAAGTGTTCGGCACGGACTTGAAGGGCCGAGATGGCCTGTTTCCGTGCTGTAATGGTTATATGGTTATATGGTTATAAATCTCATAGCGACTATGTGTACACAACCCGAGAAAACCGCGCCTGCTGTTTGCTCTTCGCCTCCTTTGTGAAATACTCTGCTTTCACCGACAACAAATGCCTTTAGTACGCACAGAAAAGGCGCGAAAAACAACTGTCGGTCCTGCAGTAAACCAATTTTTTTTCTGGTTTATATTCTATCTCCTTACCTGGGAGAGTAAGCACGCCATATACATTCCTCACCAGTGTATTCCACGAGGCTGCATCCTATGTCAGACCC
>JAXLNO010001545.1:1313674-1335301 GCA_038087875.1 Malacoraja senta
CCGGGTGTCGCGTTTTGCATTAAAAAATGGTGGCAGTGACGTTCCGTTACGTACTACAAATCAGTCCATTGGATTTCGTAGGAGTGGTCTATCTTGCTCCTCTAGTATCTTTGGTAAATACGGAGTTGTGTCGCAGTTGTTTGCGAGTTGGACACGAGAGGCCGCAGATCCTTCTATGCAGGGGACTGTAGTTTAAAACAGCAGCAGTACAAATCGGCGAGAGTTTGTCAGTCTATCTCTATGTTGTGTATACATGGCAAGATGTCGTCCTTGGGATTGTATAACATTTTAGACTGTTTTTTTTTTTGTCAAGTTCCTTAAGCTGATAGCCTTTGTACAGCTAAGTTTTAGGTGAATTGTTACATCAGAAACAGACAGGAAATCTGGGTTTTTGATTTGTCTTTAAAAAAAAGAGAATAACACGATGGCAGCGTCCACGGGCTACATCAGAAACCTTGGCACTTTTGACAAGAGTATAGAGCCGTTCAGCTCCTATATGGAGAGAGCAAACATGTTTTTCACAGCTGTAAATACCTTAGTCTTGTAGAGGTGCCGCTACAGTCTCACACAGGTTGAAGCATAAGCATCTTTATTGTCTAGTTCATCATCACATATGCATTACATCACATGTTCAGTCTACTGCAGCTACTGCCAGGCAGCAGGCAAGTTCTTACACTATGAATCATATAATTAGGCAGAGTTATAATTACTAAGCATTCTGATTGGCTAACATGCAGTAGCCAATCTACATCTCTTCTTGTAGAAATGAAAAAGCAACTAAGGCATTTCAAACTACAACGAGTAAATAATAATGGGGTTAAACATAATCGCCATATCTAATTGGTGGCTTGCTAAACCGCCCGGTCCTCGTACGGTATGGGGCTGCCTCATCAACCTTTTCCTCTGAAAAGTTGGGGGCCGGGTAGGTAAATCCGTGGGTCTGTGTGGAGAGACTGCAGGGGAACCTGGGGTGGACTGTCCGAGGGGATCCCGGGATGCCGGTTACAACAGGGGACACAGGGACAGACCGACGTGGGGAGTGGGTGGACCCGGTAGCGGCAGGTGCTGGAATGGCTGCAACAGGCGTTGGTTTAAAACTTGAGCGGCGAGGCATCAGGACACTAGGACGCCGGACGCCGGACGCCGTTCCTTCACAGGAAGGAGATGTTGACGATTGCATCTATAGAGGACACCATCGACTTCGACCAGGTAGGAGCGTGGTTCCTTAGAGGGGCCGTGAATGTGTCCCAGTTTGGTATGTCCTTTATCTGTTTGCAGTCGTACCACTTGGCTTTGCATAAGTGGTTTAAGTGGTTTGCTTGGCTTGTCATAACAGCGTTTCTGCGTGTCTCGATTAAACTGTACACACTTTTGTATTATGGCAGGGGGGCAGACTTTTGGTCGTAGCTGTTGCTGAGACACAGGCAGTGGAGGGCGTGTCTGGCGGGACATCAGCCACTGGGCTGGAGAGCCTAGAATGTTATCTCTTGCAATGTTTCGCAGGTTCAGCAGGTCCAGGTAGACGTCAGATTTAGCTGGATAGGAACACTCCATGAGTTGTATTGCGCTCCGAACAACACGCTCGGCAAGTCCATTGGACTGTGAGTATTCCAGGCTGCTGGTGACGTGTTGGAAGTTCCACCGTTTTACAAAGTCTTTGAACTTTTGGCTGGTGAATTGTTCCTTTGTCAGTCTGAAGGAGAACTGGTACCCCATGCACAGAACGGTGTGTTTTCAGCTTTTGGATCATTATTTCTGAAGTGATTGTTGGCAGAAAATCAATTTCAAACCAGTTAGAGTATGAGTCCACTAACACAAGGTAGTGTTTCCCATGCCATTCGAAGATATCGGCAGCCACTGATGACCATGGTAGAGAGGGAGGTGGTTGGGATAGGAGGGGCTGCTTCTGCTGGTGTGGTGATTGACTGTTGCAGATCACGCATGATTCTGTTTTCTCACGTATGTACTTGGTCATCCCGGGCCAGTAGAGCATTTCCTTGGCTCGTTTTAGGGTAGCTTCCGCGCCAGGGTGGCCTCTGTGGATTTCATCATAGTACTCATTTCGCAAGGTTGAGGGAATGACTGCCTTGCGACCCTTGACAATTATTCCGTCCTGTAACACCAGTTCGTCATGGACCAGGAAGTAGGGTCGTATTTCAAATGGGGTGCTTGACTGCTTGTTTGGCCACCCGCCTCTTATGACGGAGGTCAGCAGCTGTGAGGTTTTGTCTGCACCTGTGTGTTCGGTAAGGCGGCGCAGGCTTCAGTGGGCATGAACGAGACCTTCAGGACAGGAGAATTCGTCCTGTTCAAACGGGTGTCGTTCGCTGCTGGTACGCGGGGCTCTGGAGAGCATGACTGTGATGTGCATGTCTTTACCATTTTTGTAAATGATTCGGAAGGCAAACCGTTGTAACTGCATCATCATTCGTTGTAGTCGAGCTGGGGCAGCATGGATAGGCATGCTCAGGATGGTGACAAGTGGCTGGGCGTCGGTTTCGTCCGTGAAGGTTTTGCCAAAGATAAAGTCTTTAAATTTTGAACAGCCAAAAACCATGACGAGCAGCTCCTTCTCTACCTGAGCATAGCATTGTTCAGTTTCAGTCAGGGTGCGTGACGCGTAAGAAATGGGCATCACGTCGCCGTTGAAGGATGTTTGTAGGCATGTTGCACCTAGCCCATACTGAGATGCATCGCAGGTGATAGTGACTGGCAGATTGAGATTGAGGTATGCCAGTGTAGGCGCACTAGCTAGCTGTAATTTTAAAGTCTCAAAAGCTTTTTGGTGTTGCGGGTACCAAGACCATGCATTGTCCTTGTGGGTCAGTTGTCGTAAGGGAGCAGAAAGTTCACTGAGGTTGGGAATAAACCAGTAATTGACCATGCCGCTAAATCGTTGTAAGCTGGTGACCTCGGTTGGGACCGGCAGCTCGTTGATGTCTGCAGTCTCTAGTGGATCAGGTTTTAATCAGTTGCGCATGAACACGTGACCGACGTACGTAACTTCGGAAACTCTGAACTTACATTTCAGAGGGTTGAGTTTCAGATTAATGTCTCTGGCACGGTTCAATATCTTTTTCAGGTTGGCATCATGCTCGATCACATCGCGACCATATACTAGGATGTTGTCAACAATGATGGCACATGGATATTCTGCTAATAGTTGTTCCATTGCGTGCTGAAAGACTTCACTAGCAAAGTTGATACCAAAGGGCATTCTTAAAAACCTGTAGCGGCCGAACGGTGTGGCAAAAGTTGTTAGGGCAGATGATGCTCAGTTCAACGGGATTTGCCAGAAAGAGCTTTTGGCATCGAGGGCTGAGAATACTGTTGCATTACCAATCTGTGCCGCTACGTTCTCAGTGGTTCTCATCGGATAGTGTTGGTGTTTGATTGCTGTGTTCAAATCTTTAGGGTTGATGCAGATGCGTAATTCTTTCTTATCTTTTTTGGTGGTGACGACCATAGTGGAGACCCAATCCGAGGGTTCACTGACCTCGGCAATGACTCCACCGGAGATCATATGCTTGAGTTCATTGTGTATTCTCTCCGGCATGACATGGGGGATGCGGTGAGGTGCACGGACTATTGGGGGTGACAGTATGATCTACAGTGATCTTGTATATCATAGGCAGTTTGGCAAGTTTGTCATCAAATAAGTCTTTATAGTTGGATAGCATCTGTTGTGTTGGTTCCTCTGTCAAACAGAGTTTGTGGACAGCACGCCCGAAATAAACCAGACCCAGGTCGTGGCATGCATTGATGCCAAGCAAGGTTTCTGAGTTTGGTTGGACAATGTAGAAGATTACGTTTTTTGTCTGCTCATTGACAGTGCACTTTAAATCAGTTTTACCCAACGGGCGAAGAACATCCTCCCCGTAAGCATGTAGGGTGGAGGAGTCCTTTTTCATGAGTTCAGTGGTTCTTATCTTGTTGCACTCTTTGAGTGACATAACGTTTACTCTGGCACCAGTGTCGACTTTGGCATTCAAAGTTTGTTATTGATTATCATGGTCACCGCAGGATCCATCAGTTTGCCTGGAAGCGCAGGTTTAGGGAGAGTACGGTAGAGTCATCGTCTGTGTTATCAGAATCGTTCCCGTGGGAACATCGTCTTGTTCTTGGGAATCAGAATCAGATGGCTCTTGTTGAATCAGGTGCAGAATTGTCCTTGAAGCAGTGCTCCCACTGGAGCGACAACAATTAGCAAAGTGGTTGAGTTTCTTGCACTTATGACAGACTTTCCCATGGGCAATGCAGAATTGGCGCCCCCTAGAGTGGAAATAATTGCAGTTTGGGCATCTCGTGGCAGGCATATTTGGATCTTAGCGGGACGCATTTAAACATTTCTGCGGCGAATAGTTAGCTAGATTTACATTATGCTGCTGTTGAGGACGTACTGTCAAAATCAGCTAGTGAGGCTACAGTTTCTGCCATTCGACCTGCATGAATGGCTTGCTCTAAAGTCAGTTCAGCGTTCTGCAGCAATTCGGCTCTTAGCTTGCGGTTGCTCATTCCTCCCACTATTTTATCTCGCACGAGCTCATTTGTCAACTCACCGAAGCGACACCATGAGCTGATGTGTCTTAGGTCGCTGATAAATCGTTCCACAGGCTTGTCAGCCTGTTGCTGTCGGGCAAAAAATCTTGTTCTCTCAAGAATGCGATTCGATGGCAGGTCACACAGTTGTCTAAACTTTCTCAGCAGAACCGCTGGGTTGTCGATAGTCTTAGCTGGCACCACTACCAGATCGTTCGCGTCGAGGTGTGCTGGTGCGAATTCAAAGAGTCAGCGTGGATCATAGCTTCCGGACCCGCTAGATTCAACAGTAGCGACGCCTTTAGGTCATCGGGGTCGTTTCGGTGAACGATGCGGATATAGTGAGCATAGTCTCGCTCAAACATTTGCTAGCGCTCGGCTATATCAGAATCAAACACGAGCGGGCTTGGCATTCCACAAGAGTTAGCCATGTCATTAAAATCACTCACAAATAAAAACTGATAAACAAAATAAATCACGGGCTAGACACGATTTTCTGACACCATGTAAATACCTTAGTCGCACACAGGTTGAAGCATAAGCATCTTTATTGTCTAGTACGTCATCACATATGGAGTACATCACACGTTCAGTCTACTGCACCTACTGCCAGGCAGCAGGCGCGTTCTTAAACTATGAATCATATAATTAGGCGGAGTTATAATTATTAAGCATTCTGATTGGCTAACATGCAGTAGCCAAACTACAACAGCAAACAACATAATGAAGATTGGTGAGGAACGAGAGATAGTGACTGAAACAAACAAGGCCGTTTGCGAACGCATGAAAGTGATTCTGCTCACGGAGATCAGTCCTGAAGTGTACGGCACACTCGTGAATCTCCTTGCTCCCATAAAGCAAAAGACATGCCATTCAATGATATTATGAAGAAGTTCGAGGAGCACTTCAACTCAAAGCCTCTGGAAATTGCAGAAAGCTATACATTTGGCACTGGAAACCAGACGCAGAATGAGACAATCAATGAGTACATTGTTGCCTTGAAAAACGTAACTATGCACTGTAACTTTGGAACCTTTCTCGGACGCGCGCGACGCGACAGAGTTATTTGTGGTCTAGTGGATGAACAAATTCAGTCCAAACTCATGAACACTCCAGATCTTACATTTGAGAAAGCATCCAAGATTGCTACCACAATAGAGATGGCATCAAAGAATGCTCGTGAGTTTCGTCCACCACAGACTGCAGTGGCCATTTACAGTCACAAGGCAGTGGCTATGGCAAAACCAAGAGATACTAAACCAAAACCAAAGTATGGCAGGGAGCCAAGTTCAGCCAATTGTTATTGTTGCAAAGGTAATCACGCATCCCAAATTTGTCAGTTCAAAATGGCCAAGTGCTAAAACTGCCAGAAGCAAGGCCATATCACCTCAGCACGTCGGGCCAAGCTTAAAACAGGAAACCAACAATCTGCGGGAATCAAGTGACAATACCAGAGAGGAGTTCATAACTTGTAGAGGAACTCAGATGGAAATGAACTTAGGTTGTACACCATTTATGCAACCACCATCGATAAGCCTACAACCAGCCAAGGCAAGGACTTTCGAACAAAACTATTGATAAATGAACAGTTAATCGATATGTGTATTGACACGGCAGCAGATTGTTCGGTCATGAACAGAGACCTGTACGAAACAAAGTTCCCACAGACACCATTGTTTGAGAGTAAGGTCAAACTGAGAACCTACTCGGTCAATGTTTTGGAGATGTGGACAAATGAACTGTAAAGTGCAGCATAATGATCAGTCAGTAACACTGCCCATCATAGTGGCCAGCTACATAAATAAACCAACCCTCCTTGGAAAGGATTGGCTGAGTAGAATGGAGGTAGACTGGAAGAACATTTTCAGCCTCAATTGTCCAAATCATGTCTTGAAAACGTCATAAGCAAACATGCACGTATTTTTGCTGACAGTTACATGGGAAGAACAGGGCACTCTGCACACATTCGAATTAAGCAAGATGTGAGACCTGTGTATTGTCCACCAAGAACTGTACCATATGCAGTAAAGCAACAAGTGGAGGAAGAACTTGACAGGTTAGAGCGGAATGGAGTACTCGTGAAGACAGACCAGAATAACTGGGCAACGCCAATTGTGGCTGAACCCAAGGCCGAGAAAACCGTTCGACTATGTGGTGACTACAAAGTCACAATCAACCAAGCCGTTGACAACGAACAATATCTGTGACCAACCTCGCAAGATCTGTACGTAGAACTTAGCGGAGCAAGAGTCTTCACTAAACTGGATTTGTCTAACGCTTACGCCCAACTCAATGTCGACAAGGAAAGTCAGCAGTACTTGACTATCAACACACATAAGGGCTAGTATTCATATACAAAGCTGCCCTATGGTGTGATATCCTCCCCGAAAATTTTCCAGTCTGTCATGGACAAAATTTTACAAGGCATTCCGCATTGTGTGTGCAACCAGGATGACCTACTGATATTCACAGAGGGCATGGTAGAACATCTGGAAATCCTCAAGCAAGTTCTCACATGACTGAACTGCAACAATGTCAAACTGCGACAAAGTAAATGTGCATTTGCACAGTCAGATGTGGTCTACCTTGGACTCAAAGTAGACGCCAACAGTCTTTGCCCTGTGAAGGCGAAAGTGGAAGCAATAGTGAATGCTCCAAAACCCAACAATGTGTCAGAGCTACGATCATTCCTTGGGATGGTGCAGTTCTATGTACGATTCCTTCCAGATTTAGCAACTGTGCTAAAGCCACTACATCATCTGCTACAAAAAGTTGTGAAATGGACGTGGAGAAAGCAACGAACATATGACATCTGCAAGGAAAACTTGACAAGTGACAAACTCCTTGTTCACTACGATACGACACGCGAGATGAAACTTGCTTGTGATGCTTCAAATTATGGTGTGGGTGCAATAATCTCCCATATAATGAATGACGGACACGAAAAGCCTATTGCTTTTGCATCCCGCACCCTATCACCGAGTGAACGGAATTATGCACAGATAGAAAAGGAAGCACTCAGCATCGTGTTCGGTATCAAGAAATTCCATCAGTTTCTTCTCGGCTGACCATTCACCCTAGTGACTGATCACAAGCCACTAATAGTGATACTTGGTCCCAAGTCAGCTATACCTTCCATGGCGGCATCAAGGATGCAGCGTTGGGCAATTTTGCTGTCCCAGTATGACTACAAGGTGGAGTACAGAAGCTCCAAGTGCAACGCAGTTGCAGACAGAGACTTTAAGACTTTTGCCTCCATCACAGTGAGGATGTGCCTGGTGAACTCACTGTGGTGGATGTTAATTTGTGTTTATTGTGTGTTTTGTTATTTATTATATGTATGACTGCAGGCAACGAAATTTCGTTCAGACCGAAAGGTCTGAATGATAATAAAGGAACCTAAGTCTAAGTCTAAGTCTAAGATGCATTGTCCCGGTTGCCCCATGAGAACTCTGATGTGGGAAGTGAGAACTCAATCTACACACTGCAAGTTGTAGATGAAGACTTTCCGGTGACTACAACAGAAATTGCAGTAGGTACAGAGAAAGACAATGTTCTGAAGTGGGTCTATGAACAGACATTGAACAGTTGGACTGAAATCGATAGTGGATTGAACTCAGTTCTGAACTCAGAGCTGAAGCCTTTCCATAATCGACGCCATGAATTATCATGTGAGCAGGGATGCATTAAGTGGGGTTACAGAGTGGTTGTACCAGAGTGTTTGAGAAACAAAATCATGAATGAATTTCATGCCGAACATCCTGGCACAGTAAGCACGAAGTCAATTGCCAGAAGTTTTGTGTAGTGGCCTGGTATTGACAGTGACATCGAGTCACTGGTGAGCAAATGTAGTGTCTGCCAAAATTGCCGGAGTAAACCACCAAAATCACCACTGCAACCCTGGTCATGGCCAAGTAGACCTTTTCAGAGTTCATGTAGATTTTTGTGAAAAGTGTAATCATCACTTTCTGGTACTAGTAGATAGTCATTCCTAATGGATTGAGGTTAAGCATATGGGGTCAAGCACTACAACTGAGTGTACCATAGATGAATTGAGATATATTTTTGCATGCCATGGTTTACAGGAAGAACTTGTTTCTGATAACGGGCCTCAGTTTCGTTCAGAACGGTTCAAAGAGTTCATGCAGCGGAATGGTGTAAAACACACACTTGTTACCCCATACCATCCAGCCTCCAGGCGGAAAGGTCTGTAAGAATAGTCAAAGATGCTCTCAAGAAACAGGTTTTGCTGGGTGGTTCAAAGCTCAGCATGAAGCATCGTTTGGCTAGTTTCTTGCTGAAGTAGAGAACCACACAACACACAACGGGTTACTCACCTGCAAAACTGTTGATGAAGAGAAGGTTAGGAATACGTCTACTGTAAGTCTAGTTCAACCCAATTTGGCCTTGAGAGTTGAGCAAAAACAGTTACGTCAAAAACGCCATTTTGACTCCCACAAAAAGGAGATGTACTTCAAGCCAGATGAGCAGGTTTGTGTTCTCAGTCCTCCCAACAAGCCCAGTCGAGACAGATGGGATGTTGGGAAAATAGTGGAAGATATTTAGTTGAAGTTGGAGATAGGATCAAAAGTGTTCATGTTATTCAAATGATTCCAGCCAAACATGAACCAAAAACTGAGCATGAAGTTCTAATCCCTGAGTTTTTATCTGAAAGTGAGTTGGAAGAGACCACTGTGATTGAAACACAAAGTTCAGTTAGTACAGAAACAGATTCCTCTGGTCAAAGTCAGGGTACTAAAACAGAGCCAAACAAGCCAACAGTTGAGTCAACACCTAAACCCGTTACACCTGTTACTGTTAAACGATCAGGCAGGATCCGTAAATAAGTAGTCAGGTTAGGTTTGTAAGTTAAGTAACTCACTGTATAAGTAAAACGAAAATGTGTAAATATGTAAAATAAATATATTGTTTATCATTTAAGATTTCATAAATACTGTTTTAAATCAAGTATCACAACAACAAATTTGTAACTGAGTACTTAGATTTAATACTTTAAAAAAGGAGAGCAGTGTAATGTATGTATACATATTCATGTATATGTTAATGAGTTGGTGCTCAATACAAGCAGGGAAGGTTGGGTAATAAACCTCTCTCATGATCCAGGCAACCTGCGTGTAAGTTGTTATTCATTCTGCCGTCCGGAATATAACACCAAGGGTGCAGTCCATCTGGTCCAGATGACTTACCCACTTTTTTCCCTTTCAGCTTCCCAAGCACCTACTCCTTAGTAATAGCCATTTATAGGTCCCTACCTGGTCGGTGAGGCAGCTTTTTCTCCGGGCTGCCCCGTCGACCCGTCCTTGCGGCCTACCAGCGGGCGTGGAGCGGCGTTTCCTGGCGGGGACTGCCCAGCACCTTCAGCTTCGGTGGCGGCACAGCACTGGAGCGCTATCGCAGAGCGGAGCGGGCGATGCCTTGCCTGAGTCTCCGCGCTGGATCGACGCGCTGGAGCTCCGGTGAGCTGCGACCGCCGAGCTCAACACCTCCGGGCTGCGGGTCTGTGGAGCGGCCAGCTCCCGATGTTGGAGTCGGCGCCTCTGAGCTCCAAATCGGCGCGGCCTTTTCGGCTTCGGGTGCCACGGACTCCGGTAGGAAATCGGCCGTTCCAGCCGTCCCAGCCGCTGTGAGGACTCTTCCGACGCCGGGGCAACTGCACCTGGCGAGAACGGCCAGGAACATCGGGCCTCCATAGGCCTGACTTTGGGTGAACTGGGGTTGGGGACTGGACATTGTGCCTTCCCCCACAGTGGTAATCATTGTGGGGCGATGATTTTGTGTGTAATGTGTAGTGTCTATGTTAGTCTATGTCCAAGATGGAGGAGGGAAGGGAGAGTGGACGCTGGCGCGCTTTAGCAGCCGCTGCTCTCTCTTCCATATTGTGTTTTTGATTTTTGTTTTGGGATTTAATTCTATCTTTAATTTGTGTACTGATGATGTCTTTGCTATTTATTTCATTCCGCTTACATGTTTCTACACTTTTTGTTAAACTTTGTAAGGTGTCCTTGAGACTTTTGAAAGGCGCCCATAAATAAAATGTATTAATATTATTATTATTATCTTCCACCCCCTAACTCTCTTGAATCGTACGCACATTGTTGGTGTCTTCCACAATGAAGACTGATACAAAAACATTATTCAACACCTCTGCCATTTCTTTATTCCCCATTATCACTTCATTTTCAATACCCATTATTTTCCAGCAGTCCAACATCCACTCTTGTCTCTCTCTTACTTTTTATATAACTGAAGAAACTTTTGCTATCCTCTTTTATATTATTAGCTTGCTTACCTTCATATTTCTTCTTTTCTCCCCTTATTGCCATTTTAGTTGCCATATCTTGTTCTTTAAAATCTTCCCAATCCTCTGGCTTCCGACTAATCTTTGCAATGTTATACACCTTCTCTTTCAGTTTTATACTGTACTTGACTTCCCTTGTCCGCCACGGTCACCTCATTCTCCCGCTAGAATCTTTCTTCCTCTCTGGAATGAAAAGATCCTTCATATTCCAAATTATTCCCAGAATTCCTTGTCATTGCTGTTCCACCATCATTCTTGCTAGGGTCCTTTTCCAGTCAACTTTGGCTAGCACCTCCCTCATGCCTCTGTAGTCCCATTTGCTCAGCTGTAATACCAGGTACACATTCGATTTCACCTTCTCTCTCTCAAATTTAAGGATACATCTTTTATCATATTGTGGGCGCTACCTCTGAGTGGTTCCTTTACCTTGAGTTCCCTTATCAAATCCGGTTCATCACAGTACTAAATCCAGAATAGCTTTTTCCCTGGGAGGCTCCACTAAAAGCTGTTCTAAGAATCCATATCGGAGGCACTCTACAAATTCCCTTTCTTGGGGTCCTATACCAACCTGATTTTCCCAGTCTACCTGCATATTGAAATCTCCCATGACCACCGTAGTATTGCCTTACTGACATGCCGATTGTATCTCCTGATGTAACGTACCCTATATATTGCCTACTGTTTGGGGCCTGTAAATAACTCCCATTAGTGTATTTTTACTGTTTTAACCCTTGTTACCCTTTTTACCCTCAGCTCTACCCACAATGTCTCTACATCTTCTGATCCTATGTCACCCCTCGTTAAGGATCGAATTTCATTCAGCAACAGAGCTACCCCACCTCCTCTACACACCTGTCTGCATTTTTGATAGGACATATAACCTTGAATATTCAGTTCCCAACTCCGACTATCTTGCAGCCATGTCTCTAATTCACACAAGATCATACCTACCAATTTCTAACTGTGTTACAAGCTCATCCACTTTGTTTATTATACTATGTGTAATTAAATACAACACTTTTAATTCGGTATTCACCTCCCCTTCTCTCACACTGGTCCCGATTTTACCTGACCTTACTCTGTTAGCCCTTCTTAAACTTTACGTCCTGTACTTCTGGAGATGTCTGTAACTTTTCCTGCACTCTCTTTCCCTTTTACTTCCAATTTGTCGACACCCCCCCCCCCCCCCCCCCACACACAATTTAGTTTAAAGCTCTATCCACGGCCCTGTTTAAACAGTTTGCCAGGAGTTTAGTCCCGGTCAATGTCCTTGCTGACCATTGAGAATCCATCTCTACTAATTCAGCACAGTCAGCTTAGAGAAGCTTAGAGAACATAGAACTCTCATACCTTCACTCTCTCTGCAACCTGCAGTCCTGTGACATTCTTTAATTGTCATGTGTATCAAAAATGGAACAATTCATTCTTACTTGGACCAGCATTGAAGCTCAGTAAACACAGTACATATTTTAAGATAATAAACCCCCCCTCAAAAATCAATAAATGATACCCCAATATTCGTGCAATACACATATCCTTGTGCAATAAAACCCAACGGTTGTTATTGAATCATAGTCATAGAGTGATACAGAATGGAAACAGGCCCTTCGGCCCGACTTGATACACTAATTCCCAACTGCCAGCATTTTGTCCTTATCCCTCCAAACCTGTCCAATCCATGTGACCTTCTAACTGCTTCTTAAATGTTTGGATATTCCCTGCCTCAATTACCTCCTCTGGCAGCTTGTTCCATACATCCACTATCCTTTGTGTAAAAAAGTTACCCCTCAGAATCCTAATAGATATTTTTCCCCTTCACCTTAAACCTATGTCCTCTGGTCCTCAATTCTCCTACTCTGGGGAAGAGACTCTATGCATGTACCCGATCTATTCCTCTCATGATCTTATGCACCTGTATAAGATCATCTCTTTTCTTCGTGCATACGGAATTGGGGGTTCAGTATTGATGTGGATAGAGAACTGGCTGGCAAACAGGAAGCAAAGAGTTGCAGTAAACGGGTCCTTTTCAGAACGGCAGGCAGTGACTAGTGGGGTACCGCAAGGCTCAGTGCTGGGACCCCAGCTATTTGCAATATATATTAATGATTTGGACGAGGGAATTGAATGCAACATCTCCAAGTTTGCAGTTGACACAAAGCTGGGGGGCAGTGTTAGCTGTGAGGAGGGTGCTAGGAGGCTGCACGATGACTTGGATAGGCTGGGTGAGTGGGCAAATGCATGGCAGATGCAGTATAATGTGGATAAATGTGAGGTTATCCACTTTGGTGACAAAAACAGGAAAGTAGACTATTACCTGAATGGAGGCCGATTAGGAAAAGGGGAGATGCAACGAGACCTGGGTATCATGGTACACCAGTCATTGAAAGTAGGCATGCAGGTGCAGCAGGCAGTGAAGAAAGCGAATGGTATGTTAGCATTCATAGCAAAAGGATTTGAGTATAGGAGTAGGGAGGTTCTACTGCAGTTGCACAGGGTCTTGGTGAGACCACACCTGGAGTATTGCGTACAGGTTTGGTCTGCTAATCTGAGGAAGGACATTCTTGCCATAGAGGGAGTACAGAGAAGGTTCACCAGACTGGTTCCTGGGATGTCAGGACTTTCATATGAAGAAAGACTGGATAGACTCGGCTTTTACTCGCTAGAATTTAGAAGATTGAGAGGGGTCTTATAGAAACTTACAACATTCTTAAGGGGTTGGACAGGCTAGATGCAGGAAGATTGTTCCTGATGTTGGAGAAGTCCAGAACAAGGGGTCACAGTTTAAGGATAAAGGGGAAATCTTTTAGGACTGAGATGAGAAAAACATTTTTTACACAGAGAGTGGTGAATCTCTGGAATTCTCTGCCACAGAATGTAGTTGAGGCCAGTTCATTGGCTATATTTAAGAGGTAGTTAGATGTTGCCCTTGTTGCTAAAGGGATCAGGGGGTATGGAGAGAAAGCAGGTACGCGATACTGAGTTGGATGATCAGCCATGATCATATTGAATGGCGGTGCACGCTCGAAGGGCCGAATGGCCTACTCCTGCACCTATTTTCTATGTTTCGATGTGCACTCCCAGCCTCATCAACCTTTGCCTATAGCTCAGACCCTCTAATACTGTCAACATCCTCGTAAATCTTCTCTGTCCCCTTTCCAGCTTGACAACATCTTTCCTATAACAGAGTGCAGATAGTGAAATGTTTGTGAAAGATTGCAGCAGGATCTGGATCGATTGGCCAGGGGGGAGGAGGAAGGGTGGATGGAATTTAATACAGAGAAGTGTGAGGTGTTGCATTTTGGGACACCGAACAAGGGCAGGACATACACAGTAAATGGTAGGTCATTAGTAGTGTTGAGGAGCAGACGGATCTAGGAGTATAGGTGCATGGTTCCTTCAAGGTCAAGTCGCAGATGGATAAGATGGTCAAAAAGGCTTTTGGCATTTTGTCCTTATTCAGTCAGAGTATTGAGTATAGACGTTGGGAGGTCACGTTGCAGTTGTATAAGACGTTGGTGTGAACGCATTTAGAATATTGTGTTTAGCTCTGGCCACCATGTTATTGTAAAGATATTGTCAAGCTTGAAAGGCTTCAGAAAAGATTTATGAGGAAGTTGCCAGGACTAAAGTGTGTGAGCTATAGGGAGAGGCTGAGTAAGCTGGGTCTCTATTCCATGGAGTGCAGGAGGATGAGGGGTGATCTTATAGAGGTATACATAATCATGAGTGGAATAGATCGTGTAGATGAACAGAGACTCTTGCCCACAGTAGGGGAATCGAGGACTAGAGGAAATAGGTTCAAGGTGAAGGGGGAAAGATTTAATAGGAATCCGAGGGGTAACTTTTTCACACAAAGGGGGGTGGGTGTATGGAACAAGCTGCCAGCGGAAGTAGTTGAGGCTGGGATGATCCCATGGATACATGGATAGGACAGGTTTGAAGGGTTATGGACCAAGCACAGGCAAGTAGGACTAGTGTAGCTGGGACAATGTTGGCCGGTGTGGGCAAGTTGGGCGAAAGGGCCTGTTACCACACTGTATCCAATGACTCTATGCCCAGAACTGAACACAATAAGTTGATTAAGTTGTGCAAAGATTTCCAGTGTCATAGAATCTTACAGGTTGAAACCACGCCCATCGGCCCAATTTGCTCACACCGACTAATATGTCCCATCTACATGTCCCATCTACCGACCAACATGTCCCACTTGCCAACGTTGGCCCAAATCCCTCTAAACCTATCTTATGGCACCTATGTAAATGCTTCTTAATCATTGCAATAATACCAGCCACATCTACGTCCCCCGGCAGCTCGTTCCATACACCCACCACCCTTTGTGTGAAAATATTATCCTTAAGGTTCCTATTAAATCTTTATCCCCTCACCTTAAGCCTATGTCCTCCGCTTCTCGATTCCCATACTCTGGGCAAGTGCGTTTACAAATTCTGTGCATTTACAAAACTCTGTACTTTCAAAATCTGTTCCTCTCATGATTTTGTACACCTCTATAAGATCACTCCTCATTCTCCTGTGCTCCACGGAAGTCTTAGTCTGCTCAATCTCTCCCTATACCTCAAGCCTCCCCTCTACCCAAACCCCACCTACCTCTCCCCATCCCCAGGAATATAAACTAAGCGGCAAATAATTCAAGATGGGAATTAGGAGGGCCCGGAAGGGACCATGAGATGTCACTGGCAAGTTGGATTAGAGACTGACTCAAGGATAATAGCGGGTATTCAGAATTAGAAGCCAGTGTGGCTTCACCTCCCGATACAGGAAGCACCGAGGGAGACGGTACAAACACACTGAGACTGAGGGAGACACGGGCCGTGATGCAGAGGGACTCAGTGTATACAGATCCTGAGATCGCTACAATCTCGCAGCCTGTTCATTCAAACACCACAACTATATTTAAAATTCATGCAGAATAGAATTGTGCCTCCAATTCAAGTAGTGAACTACCGCTTAATGTGCCCAATAACCAGGGTCCAGTCCTGGATGTGATGAACAGCACTGACTGCGAACCGATGGCCGCAGTCACCTGTGGACTTGCGGTGTCTCGGCAGCTGCAGTGATCAAACGCCCCGTGTACGTACCGCACAATCAACCTTTCTGTTCAGCATGAGTCTCAGCTGGTGGGTCGATTGAGTGAACCCCTTCCCGCAGGTGAACAGTCTCTACCCGGTGTGCACTCGCTGGTGAGTGAGCAGCCTGGATGACCATGTAAATCCCTTCCCCCACTCCAAGCAGGTGAACGGCCTTTCCCCTGTGCGTGTTAGCTGGTGCATCAGCAAGTCACATGGTCGACCGAATGCCTCCACAGACTCGGAGCAAGTCAAGTCAAGTCACTTTTATTTATATAGCAGAATTAAAAAACAACTCTCGTTGGCCAAAGTGCTTTACATTGGTGGAGGTATTAAAGTTATACAGCAGTGGTTCATATTAAGTACATACATAAATACATACATAAATACATACATATAGCCCTCACTCAGAGGACGTCAAGAAAGGCTTGAGAGTAATGCCCCTGTCCCACTTAGGAAACCTGAACGGAAACCTCAGGAGACTGTGCGCCCCAACCAAGGTTTCCGAGTGGTTCCCGGAGGTTTTTGTCAGTCTCCCTAATGGTCGAAATTGGTTTCCGCTTCTTCTAGGTTCCGGCGATTATTTAAAAAAATTCAAAACCAGCCGCAACAAAAAATAGGTTGCCGTTTTAAAAATCGGTAATTTTTTAGTTGAAGCCGATGCTAGTTGAAGGTGGTTGCCGGAGGTTGCAGGTAGTGGAAGGTAAGACCTCCCTGGTGGAATAAAACTGGGTGAAAAAAAGGTCTTACCTTCCACTCCCTGCAACCTCCGGCAACCACCTTCAACTAGCATCGCAACCAGCTTCAACTAAAAAATTACCGATTTTTTAAACGGCAACCTATTTTTAGTCATGGACGGATTTGATTTTTTGAAATAATCGCCGGAACATAGAAGAAGCGGAAACCACTTTCGACCATTAGGGAGACTGACAAAAACCTCCGGGAACCTCACGGAAACCTTCGGTGGGGCGCAAAGTCTCCAGAGGTTTCCGTTCAGGTTTCCTAAGTGGGACAGGGGCATAAAGATGAGTTTTAATTCTCGACTTAAAGGAGTCGATGAGCAGTTCTGATGGGAAGAGGGATGCAGTTCCACAGTCTAGGAGCTGCAACCGCAAAGGCGCGGTCACCCCTGAGCTAATGCCTAGACCGCAGGATATTCAGTAACCTCACGTCGGCCGATCTGAGGGACCTGGAGGTGGTGTGGTGGGAAAGCAGACATTTGATGTAGGTGGGGGCAAGCCCGTTAAGGGCTTTGTAGACATAAAGGAGGATCTTGAAATTTATTCGGAACCGCACAGGGAGCCACTGGAGAGAGGCCAGGATCGGGGTGATGTGGTCCCTTTTTCGGGTGCCCGTCAGGAGTCTCGCTGCGGCGTTTTGGACCAGTTGCAGGCGGGACAGGGAAGATTGGCTAATGCCAGTGTAGAGGGAGTTGCAGTAATCTAGGGGGGAGAAGATAAATGTGTGGATGATCTTTTCGAGGTCATCAAACTGGAGGAATTGTTTTATTTTACCTGTCGTCCGAAGCTGGAAGAAGCTAGCTTTTACCACGGCATTGACTTGTTTGTCAAATTTCAGTGCTGAGTCAAATATCACGCCAAGGTTTTTGACGTGAGGTTTGAGTAGTGGGGTAAGGCTTCCAAGGCTGCCTGCTATCATTTTGATTGAGTCCGAGGGGCCGAGAAGGATGACCTCAGACTTATTCTTGTTTAGTTGGAGGAAGTTCTGGGCCATCCAACACTTTATATCCTTGAGGCAGCGGATAAGGTTAAGCAGATTTGATCCGTTTTGGGGCTTCAGGGGGAGATAGAGTTGTGTATCGTCTGCGTAGCAATGGAAGGAAATGCCGTGCCTTTGAATGACTTGGCCTAAGGGGAGCATATACAGGGAGAAGAGAATGGGGCCAAGGATGGTACCTTGAGGAACCCCACAGCAGAGGCTAGTTGGGGAGGAGAAAGAGTTGCCTATGTTAGTAGAGAAACTCCTACCTTTGAGGTAGGAGATGAAGCAGCTGAGGGCAGTGCCATCAATACCAACCCCATACTGGAGACGGTCAATTAGGATGGTGTGGTCGACAGTATCAAATGCTGCGCTGAGGTCGAGAAGGAGCAGGATTGCACAGGCGCCGGAGTCAACGGTGAGCAGTAGGTCATTATGTACATTCAACAAGGCAGACTCTGTGCTGTGGTTGGCCCTGAAACCTGATTGGAAAGTTTCCAAGATAGTATTTTGGTGAAGGTAAAGCATAAGTTGACTTAAAATTACCTTTTCAAGGGCTTTTGAAAGATAAGACAGTTTTGAAATGGGTCTGTAGTTGCTTCGCACGGTGGGGTCGAGGTTAGGTTTTTTCAGGAGGAGCATGCTTGAAGCAGGTAGGAACAGTGCCAGTGGCCAGAGAACTGTTGAAGATGGCGAGCAAGTGAATGGCCTCTCCCCAGTGTGTGTTCGCTGGTGCATCAGCAAGTCACATGGTCGACCGAATGCCTTAACAGACTCGGAGCAAGTGAACGGCCTCTCCCCAGTGTGTATTCGCTGGTGCGTCCCCAGGTCTCACGGCCTCTCCCCGGTGTGAACCCGCTGGTGAGTCTATAGACTAGATGACCGGCTGAATCCCTTCCCACACTCAGAGCAAGTGAACGGCCTCTCCCTGGTGTGAACCCGCTAGTGTGTCAGAAGGACCGATGAATCATTGAACCCCTTCCCACACCCAGAGCAGATGAACGGCCTCTCTCCGGTGTGAACACGCTGGTGACTCTGCAGAAGGAGTTGGACAGGTTGTGAGAGTGGGCAGAGAAGTGGCAAGTTGAATACAGTGCAGCAAAATGTGGAATCAGACATTTTGGTAGTAGGAATAAAGGCTTGACTGTTCGAAATGGGGTGAGAATCCAGAAATCGGAGGAGCAAGGGACTTTGGGAATCCTGCACCAACACTCCCAAAATTTATTCTGCAAGTCGAATCGGTAGTAAAGAAGCAAACTCAATGCTAGCATTTATTTCAAGAAGGCATGTACAAAAACATGGATGTAATGCTGAGGCTCCATAAGGCGCAGGTAAGGTCGCATTTGGAATAGGGTGGAGCAATTTTGTTCAGTACATCTGAGGAAGGATGTGCTGTCTCTGGAGAGGGTCCAGAGGAGGTTTACAATAGGCAATAGGTGCAGAAGTAGGCCATTCGGCTCTTCGAGCCAGCACCGCCATTCAATGTGATCATGGCTGATCATCCGCAATCAGTAAACCCTTCCTGCCTTCTCCCCATATCCCCTGACTCCGTTATCTTTAAGAGCCCTGTCTAGCTCTCAAAGTATCCGAGAGAACCGGCCTCCACCGCCCTCTGAGGCAGAGAATTCCACAACTCACAACTCTCTGTGTGAAAAAGTGGTTCCTCATCTCCATTCTAATGGCTTAACCCTTATTCTTAAACTGTGGCCCCTGGTTCTTGACTCCCGCAACATAGGGAACATGTTTGCTGCCTCTAGCGTGTCCAAACCCTTAATAATCTTATATGTGTCAATAAGATCCCCTCTCTTCCTTCTAAATTCCAGAGTGATCCCAGGAATTTGTAAGTTAACCTATGATGAGCGTTTGTCGGCACTGGGCCTGTACTCGCTGGAGTTTGGAAGAATGAGGGGGGCCTCATGGAATAATACAGATTAGTGAAAAGCTTGGATAGAGTGGATGTGGAGAGGATGTTGCACTGGTGGGAGAGGTCTAGGACGAGAGGTTTAGAATTAAAGGATGTTTTTAAGAAGGAGATGAGAATAAATATATTTATATCATCGATGCAGCGGATAAGGTTAAGCAGATTTGATCCGTTTTTGGGCTTCAGGGGGAGAGGGTGGTGAATCGGTGGAATTCTTTGCCACAGTAGGCTGTGGAGGCATCAATTGATATTTTTAAGGCAGAGATAGATAGATTCTTGATTAGTACAGAGGGGAGAAGGCTGGAGAATGGGGGGTGAGGAGGGGAAGATACTGTAGAACAGCCATGATTGAATGGCAGAGTAGACTTGATGGGCTGAATGCCTAATTCTACTCCTATCACTCATAACCTGATTAACTTCCCCACACCGGCCAGCAAGTCCCAGCTACATTAGTGCCACCTGTTTACATTTGATCCATATCCCTCCAAACTGTCCATGTACATTTCTAACTGTTTTTTTAAAGTTGCGATAATTTCCTGCCTCAACTACGCCTTCTGGCAGCTTGTTCCATACACCCACCAACCTGTCTGCGAAAAAGATACCCCTCAGATTCCAACAAAATCATTTCCCCTTTACCTTAAACCTATCTCCTGTGGCCCTTGATTCATTTATTCTGTGTAAAAGTGTGCATCTTCCTGACCTATTACTCACATGATTTTCTGCACCTCTATAAGATCATCACTCATCCTCCTGTGCTCTAAAGAATAGTCCCAGCCGACTCAACCTCACCCTATACCTCGGACCCTCAGACTCCTGCAATATCTTCATAAATCCTCTCTGCACCCTTTCCAGCTTGACAACATCTTCCTATAACATGGTGCCCAGAACTGAACCCATGCTCTAAATGCAGCCTCACCGAAGAGGATTTCTTGGAATGTATGCGGGATACTTTTCTAAACCAACATGTAGAGGAACCAACGAGAGAGCAGGCTATTCTAGATTGGGTATTGAGTAATGAAGAAGGGTTAGTTAGCAGTCTTGTTGTGCGTGGCCCCTTGCGCAAGTGACCATAATATGGTTGAGTTCTTCATTAGGATGGAGAGTGACATTGTTATTTCAGTAACAAGGGTTCTGACTTAAAGAAAAGTAACTTTGAGGGTATGAGACGTGAATTGGCCAAGATAGACTGGCAATTGATTCTTAAAGGGTTGATGGTGGACAGGCAATGGAAGGCATTTAAAGACTGCATGGATGAACTACAACAATTGTTCATCCCAGTTTGTTGTGACTACTTGGCCAATAAACTTATTCATTTCATGTATGACAAAGAATAGAAGAACCAACCAACATCACTGAGCAGAAGTCTGAAATAGGAAGCAATGCCAAGGATGGAGGATGGTCACTGCTCCAGAGGGGGTTACAGAGAGCGTGAGTAAGTCAGGTGTGCCAGTCTTTCCAAAAGTCCCCATACAATTTGCAGCAATTCGATGTCGAAATAATGCTACAACTCTTTCAGTGAGATTGTGGGTGTCTCTAAAAAGAGCCTTTGAGTTTTCGGTTTATCAGGAGGATTGAGAATCTTTACTTCGAACTGTATACTTCGTCACCGCCTTTGTCCCTTCCGACACGGCTGTGCTTGGCCAGCTCCCCGGGCCAGCAGCAGGCGCACGGCGGTCTGGATCTCCCGTGAGCTGATGGTCGACCGCTTGTTGTAATGAGCCAAGCGGGAAGCCTCACCCGCGATGCGCTCGAAAATATCGATGACGAACGAGTTCATGATGCTCATGGCCTTGGAGGAGATGAACCTGCTCGGGTGAACCTGCCTCATCACTTTGTAGATGTAGATGCCGTAACTCTCCTTCCTCGACCTCCTGCGCTTCCTACCCGCCTTGCCTGCAGGTTTGGACACGGCTTTCTTGGCGCCCTTCTTGGCCGCTTTTGGTACGTCAGCCATTTTGTCTGTCGGCTTTGGACACACAAATGTAGGGAACTCAACCCGATCGCGGATAGGCTGCACCACCGCCCTATGCTAATGAGGGATTGGG
>JAXLNO010001545.1:1335501-1371498 GCA_038087875.1 Malacoraja senta
GGCCTACTCCTGCACCTATTGTCTATTGTCACGCCCCATCCGGGGGGCCAGGAGAATAAAGCCCCGGAGGCTGGACTTGTGTCAGTCACTCTGGAAGAACGTTAGTGAGAGTTGAGTCCAGAACTGTGTGTGAACTGAACTGCAAGTCTGCACTGTGCTTGAAATGAATTGTTAGCCTGCACTGTGCTTGAAATTAGTTGTTGGCCTTGCACTGTGCTTGAAATGGAAATGAAATGAGTTGTTGGCCTGCACTGTCCTTGAAATGGAAACAAAATGAGTTGTTGGCCTTGCACTGTGCTTGAAATGGAAATGAAACGAGTTGTAGGACTTGCACTGTGCTTGAAATGGAAACAAAACAAGTTGTTGACCTTGCACTGTGCTTGAAATGGAAATGAAATGAGTTGTTGGGCCTACCTGAAACCACTCATTTCAGCCCACAAGGCCCCTATTAGCCCAAAAACCAGTCCCTTTTGCCCAAAATGCCCGTATTAGCCCAGGAGGTGCATTTTGGCCCAAAAGGCCCGTGCCAGGACAGGAAAAATCCAGAAAAAGTGCCTTTCAATGAGCTTTCACTCATTTAAAAAAAAATTGTTAAGTCACTTCGGCCAATCAGGCCTGTACTAGCCCATGAGGAGTCCCTTTGGCCCATCAGTAAGTATTCCCCCTGTAAATATTAAACCTCACCCCAGTATTTTTTTCACTCCCTTCATTGGCACCCTGTGAGATCCAGGCCAGGATAGACTTTCCTCCTTCATTGCTGTGATTTGCAGAAAAACATGAAAAATTTCTAAAATTGATTCTCCACCTTCTATCTCACAGAGTCTCTCACCTGTTTTGGACAACATTTCTGGCAGTTTCTGAGCTGTCAGCCCACCAGCCCTGAGTGACTGAGCTGCCAGCCCACCAGCCCTGAGTGACTGAGCTGCCAGCCCACCAGCCCTGAGTGACTGAGCTGCCAGCCCACCAGGCCTGAGTGACTGAGCTGCCAGCCCACCAGCCCTGAGTGACTGAGCTGCCAGCCCACCAGGCCTGAGTGACTGAGCGGCCAGCCCACCAGGCCTGAGTGACTGAGCTGTCAGCCCACCAGGCCTGAGTGACTGAGCTGCCAGCCCACCAGGCCTGAGTGACTGAGCTGCCATCCCAAGTGTCCATTCGGCCCACAATGACAATACTAGCCCTCTGGAAACCTGTCCCCTCGGCCCACAACACTCATATTAGTGCTCCAGAAAGCCCCAATTAGAATTGGTGGAGAGGTGGAACATTTCATTGGGGGAGCAGCCCTCTCATGTGAACATGGGACCCAATGGGTCCCACTTAGTCTAGTACATAACTAAAACTCTGATCTAGTTATCTTCCGGTTTGTGCACTCTCTTTTTTCTTTTCTTTTAAAAAAATTGTATTTATTAGAAGTACATTACATTACAACCACATACATTAGTACTCGTCACATATATCTTCTTACAATTAATGTACTCCGTTTGTTTTTTACACTAATAAAGGGAAAGGATGAGATTGAGAGAAAGAAGAAAGTGAAGGAAAAGGTGGAAGTGTAAAAAACGTGACAACAAGAAAGAAGGAAGACCCTCTAAGAACGAAATGAAAAACAAAAGAAAAAGAGTTAAGAAATAGACCCTAGAAAAGAAGAAGAAAGAGAAAGAGGGAAAAGAGAAAAACAAATAGTTTTTGTAAGCATCACGCAAATGGGACATACCAACTCTCCAACTTCCTCCCCCCTTACCTGACCTCAGTTTTTTTAAGGTACTTTTGCACCCTATATTTGTAATAATTCTATAAATGCAGACCGCGTCAGGTGGAAGTGATCTGGTTTACCTGCCAGGAGGAGTCTTATCTCTTCTAGGTGTAATGTTTCGAGTTTATATTTTATTTTTAATTGTTGAAATGAAAGTAATTTTCCAGTTTCATACAGGTCACTGAATGTTTTAATTCCTAGTCTATCCCAATGTGTGAAAGATTTATCTATAATAGAGGGATTAAACGAAGGATTATTAACTATGGGAGGTAAATGTGATAAATTTCTTAATTTTAAATTTTGTTTTATACGTTTCCAAATTCTGATTGTGCTATGTATAATTGGGTTCTTATTATAATTTATGTTATTCAGTTTCATTGGTGAGAGGAGGATCGCTCCAATGTTTCCAGAGGAGCAATCCTCTCTCTCCATTACAATCCAGTCAACTAGCTGGGCAGATATCCATCAGTTGAATCATATTTTTAATATTTACTGACCAATAATAATACATGAAATTAGGTAGTGCTAAGCCCCCTAATACTTTAGGTTTATTCAAGTGAGTTCTTTGTATTTATGTGATTTATAGTCCCATATAAAATTAGTGATATCTGAGTCCAATTTAAAAAAAAAACTTCTTTGGTAGGTATATAGGAATCGATGGAAATAGGTATAAAATTTGTGGTAGAAAGATCATTTTTATTGCATTTATTCGACCTATTAAAGACATCGGGAGCGTTTTCCAAAATTTAATTAGTGTCTTTAATTTATTAAGTAGAGGATCAAAATTTGCTTTAAACATACCTTGATATGTTCTAGTAATTTCGATTCCCAAGTATTTAAATTTTTCTGTAGCTATTTTAAAAGGGAATTTTAAAAGATGTGTTGAGTCTTTCGGTTTTATTGACATAATTTCACTTTTATTCCAATTTATTCTGTATCCAGAAAAAGATCCAAAGTCTTCAATTAAATTTAATATATTTGGTATAGTGATTTGAGGTTTTGTAATGTACAGTAATATATCATCCGCGTATAAAGATATTTTATTATTTGAATATTTAGTATTATACCCATGGATATCAGGATGTATTCTAATTTTTTCTGCTAACGGTTCAATAATAAGAGCAAACAACTGTGGTGATAATGAGCATCCTTGTCTATTTCCCCTTGATAGTTGAAATTTCGAGGATAATATGTTATTAGTTCATATTCTAGCTGTAGGTTTATTATATAATAATTTAATCCATAGAATAAAATTCTCTCCCAGTTGGAATTTTTGTAATACTTTATCCATATAATTCCATTCTACTTGGTCAAATGCTTTTTCAGCATCCAGCGAAATAATTGATAATTCTTGTTCTTCAGATTTATGTGAGTGCATTATGTTGAGTAAACGTCTCATATTGTTAGATGAATATCTCTTAGGGATAAACCCCGTCTGATCTGGGTTTATTAGTTTACTAATATATTTACTTAATCTTCTAGCTAATGTTTTCGCTAATATTTTTTGATCTGTGTTTAACAATGCTATAGCTCTATATGAACCCGGTTCTTCTATATCTTTGTCTTTCTTAAGTATTAGTGTAATCGTTGATTACGCTAATGTTTCAGGTAGTATTTGTTTTTTTTTAAAGCATATTGGTACATTTTTTGTAATCTTGGTATAATTTTGTCATGGAAGCTTTTATAAAATTCATTAGTAAATCCATCAGGACCTGGTGTTTTTCCATTCTTTAGTGAGTTTATTGTATCTTCTAATTCCTTAATTGAGATTTGTGCTCCCAATTCCTCTTGTTCCTTCAACTCTAACTTTGGAAGATTACAATTATCCCAAAACTCTGTAATTTTATTGGAGTCAGTTATCGTTTTAGATGTATACAAATTCTCATAAAATTGTGCAAATCTTTTATTAATATCCTTCGGTATGGTTAATAATTCCCCTCTATCTGATTTAATCTTTGGGATCGTATGTTCTTTTTCTCGTTTTTTTAGCTGGCGAGCCAAAAGTTTATGCGGTTTATCCCCAAATTCAAAGTGCTCTTGTTTTGTAATTTGAAAAAGTCTTATCAGTTTGGCTGATAATAGTTTATTTAATTTAAATTTCAAAATTATTATTTTATTATGTTTATCTATTGATGGATCTTTAGCATTATCTATATCCATTTGTCTAATAAGTTCCTCTAACTGTTTTTGTTCATTATTAATCTTTTTATTTTGAAAAGCTTGATATGAAATTATAATACCTCTAATGTATGCTTTAAAAGATTCCCATAATACAGTAGGCGATATGTCTGGAGTGTCATTTATTTCAAAAAAGGCATCCGTTTGTTCTTTTAAATATATACTCGCTTGTGGATCTTTTAGGATTTGAGAATTAAATCTCCAAAACGGTTTATTCTTAGACATTCCTTCCAGTTTTAAAAAGAAAGTTAGTGGTGAATGGTCTGAAATCGAATTTGAATGGTATGTTGGGTTAAAAGTATGAGGGATTAATTTTGTGTCCACCAGGAAATAATCTACACGTGAGTATGTTTTGTGTACCATTGAATAAAACGAGTATTCCCTGCCAGTTGGATTAACAATTCTCCAAACATCTGCTATATTAGTATTGTTTATATAAGTATATAGAAGTTCACCGGTTTTAGATTTCGTATTCCCTCTCTGTTTTTGGCTTGATTTATCTAAATACGGATCTAAAACACAGTTAAAGTCTCCTCCTATTATAACATTTTGATAGTTAGACTCTGCGATTATGTTCAGAATTTTATTGAAAAAATGAGGGTTGTCAAAGTTAGGCGCGTATATATTTACCAAGGTAATTGGAGTATCATGAATTTCTCCATTAACTATTAAGTATCTCCCTTCGATGTCTGTTATGGTATTCTTTGCTTTAAATGGTATACCTTTTCTTATAATGATTGACGTACCTCTAGATTTCGAAGTAAATGAAGAATGGTATGTTTGACCTATCCATTTCGCCCTCAACCTAGCTTGATCATGAGATTTTAGTTGAGTTTCTTGTAAGAAGATAATGTCAGAGTTGTACAGTTTCAGCTGAGCTAGTATCTTACCCCTTTTAATATGTTCGTTAATACCTCTTATATTCCAACTACAGAATGAGACTCCTCCTAGGTTCTTTTGCTTAGCATCTTGCATTTTGAATAATTATAGTACCTTTAAATCTTGTGGTGCATCCATATCCCAGGTCTTTGGGTATTGGGGGAACTTTTGAATTTCTAAGTTTTGTTGGTATATCCCTTTTACGCTTATCACTAAACACAAAACACAAACATGTGAGTTTATGTGATAATTTAAAAAAAATTTAAAAGGTGAAAATACAGTGTCTAAAATAGTCGACACTGTAACAAGTGGCCCACCTGTAGGTGGGAGAAAACCTTGTTTCGACTTCCATTGTTGATGTTAAACAAATAGCTCCGCTCTCTTGGTTAATCATAACATAGTAAAATATGAAAACGGGGCCTCACATTCAGATATATAATACAGTTTTACCCTATATATTTCATTATAACATATCATGTATATATCGCAATTTTAGCTACTAATTATTAAACAGATAATTTTGACTTCAATAATGGTCAACTGTTGGTTGAAGGGTTTAACAAGACTTGCTCCTGGACCGAAGCCAGGTGCTCGTTTCTCATCCCCTCCTCCCAGTTATAGATAAGGTTTGAATTTAGTAAAAATTCATATTAGTATTGTTATTTCGTTATTTATTATTTTTTTTATTTTTATTAGCGTCCGTAGCTATTCTAATCTAACATAGATAACTTATTAGGTTGTTAATAGGATAAGTTCTTACAATTGGATTTAATATTGTAGTCTATTAAACAGATAATGCTTCTGGTATATACCATTCACTTCAGTTCAGCTGTTTACTCATTTTGAACAGAGAGTGTCCTTGATTCAAAATTCCATAGATAACAGTCTAGCCATCCCAAACAAAACATTGCTTGGAATGGTTCAAATCTGCCAAACCTCCATTAACTGTGGAATTCTAGCGTTTTAAAATTAATTTGTACTATTAATTTCTATTTTTCAACGATACTCTGGGCATATTTGAACGCATCCTCAGGTTTTACAAATGACTTTTCAGAACCCCTGAAAGAAATACGCATTTTAGCTGGATAAAAAACCCCGTATCTGACCCCTTGTTTCCCTCTTAAAAGCTCTTTAACATTCCCGAATTGATTTCTCTTTTGCACAATTTCATACGGATAGTCCCTGAATATTTTGATAATGTCATTGTCCAGCCGCAGCTGCACTCCGTATTTGATTTTGCTCATGACATCTTCCAGTTCTAAAATATCCCGAAATTTCACAATAATATGTCGTGGATGAGTTTTTCCAGCATCAGATCTCTGTTTAAATCTTGGAACACGATGAGCCACTTCAATTTTCGGTTCTTTGGAAAGATTAAGCAGTTGTTTAAGTAAGCCCATGGCAAACTCACGAACGTCCTTCCCCTCGACTCCCTCTGAGACTTCAAGAATTCTCAAATTCTGCCGTCTAGAGTCCAGGCATTTGTCTGAGACTTTCCCCAGTTGAATCGCCATCTGTAGTGAAGTTTGTTCATTTTCTTGCTTCATTTGCTCATGTTCTTGCCTCATTTTCACCATGTCTTCAACCACTCGAGCCATATTTTTCTCCAATTCCGTAATTGTGCGCATACTTGCAGCTACTGTTTCAAGCACAGCCGTGAACCTGTCCATAGTAATTTCATCCATCTTGTCCATTCTCCCCGATAGTCCATCTTTCACATCATCAATTTGTTTATTTATAGTGTCCAGTGAATCAGCCACCTTCTGATTACCAGCATTCGAATCCTTCATCATCTTTTCAATTTTCCCATCATTTTTCCCATCAGTTTTATTTTCATCCAAAATTTCATCTTTCATATCTTTCACTGATTTCTTCAAATCATCAAACTCTTTGTCCTTACCAGACTCTGTCTTAGATCTTGTATCCATTTCTGCAGCCACTTCAGAAACTTCAGAGATAACTTGTCCTTCAGGCTTCTTCTGGATTCTCAGCAGCTTTTTCACTGATCTCTGAGGGCTCTTGGCTGGAGACAGTTTACTCATTTAAAAGGCTTTAAACCACCGTTTAAAACATCGCGCTTACTGATGACGTCATCAGCCCGGCGACCAGAAGCTCCGGTAAGGTTTTTTAATCCAGTCCCGATTTATGGACCCGTTTTACACGAAAAATCGTGAAATTTTTCGGGAGCGGAGCTAGGTGCACGTCTGTTAATCCAACATGGCGCCACCGGAAGCCTCTTTCTATTTGCGCACTCTTTCTATTTGCGCGAAAACAGTTCGTGGTGGCGCTACGATTTTTCAGCAGTTCACTAACCGTTCGCCTCTGCTGCGCATGCACCAAGTTTTCTTCCGATTGGTTGAATGTCGTAAAAGTTAGCGAGGTTTAAAAATCATAAAAAACCGCGTGCGCAGATCAAACTCTTCTCCTGCCAGTCAGCGCCGCGCAGATTCGTCTCTTCCCCTGTCACTCTCCAGACAGTCCATCCCTTCGTGTGCCATCGCGTCTTTATTGGAGCTGAGGATGGCCAGCTGAGGTTTCTAACCGGACACAATTTTCAGAGGGACCCGAAGCGACCCCAAGCAGCCCAGCCCCAAGGAGCCCAGCCCCAAACATCCCAGCCCCAAACAGCCCAGCCCCAAGCAAACCAACTTCAGAGACCCTGCCCAGCCCAGTGTCGGAGACCCAGCCCGGAGTCGTAGATGTCACCGATGTTGCCAAACGGAAAGCGGAGACTCTGATCCCGGCGGAGGAGAACGACCAGAGACCAGCGCTGGCTGTGCATCCCCATCGCACCGCCAATTCCAGCCACGACCCCTCTGGTCCCCCTCGCTGGCTCCTCCCCTCCTCCTCTGTGATGCCCCGTGGCTCATCCTCATCTTTTCTCCAAGCTCACTCCACCCCTCCCTTGCCCCGCCCACACACCCCTCTCCTCCCACAACTCCCCCCGCCCACACACCTCTCTCCCAACACAACCCCCCTGCCCCCACAATCTCCCCCGCCCCCACAAACCCCCTCCCCCACCCACACAACCCTCCCCCCACACACACCCCGCCCCACCCACATACCCCTGCCTGCCCACACACCCCTCCCCCACAACTCCCTCGCCCACACACCCCTTCTCCCCCCACAACCCTCCTCCCCCCACAACACTCTCACCAAAGATAGTCAGCATGGTTTTGTACTTGCGAGATCATGACATATGAATCACAGTTTTTTGAAAAAGTGATCAAAAAGGGCAAACAAGGGGAAAGAAGATGTTGCCTATCTGTTGCCTACATGGACTTCAGCAAGGTATTTGATCAGGTTGTGACTGGTAGACTGCTCTGGAAGACTAGATCGCATGGGATCCAGGGAGAGGTAGCTAATTGGATAGAGAGTTGCCTTGATGGAAGGAAGCATAGGGTGATGGTGAAATGTTGTTTTTTCAGATTGGAGGCTTGTGACTGATAGTTTGCTTCAGCGATCGGACTGAACTGATTTCTCTTTGTGGTTTACATGAACAATTTGGAAGAGAATGGTCCCACATAAGAGATTAATATACAAACTTAAAGCACACGGTATTGGAGGTTCAGTATTGATGTGGATAGAGCACTGGCTGGCAGACATGAAGCAAAGAGTAGGAGTAAACGGGTCCTTTTCAGAATGGCAGGCAGTGACTAGTGCGGTACCGCAAGGCTCGGTGCTGGGACCTCAGCTATTTACAATATATATTAATGATTTGGATGAGGGAATTGAATGCAACATCTCCAAGTTTGCAGATGACACAAAGCTGGGGGGCAGTGTTAGCTGTGGGGAGGGTGCTAGGGGGCTGCAAGATGAGTTGCATAGGCTGGGTGAGTGGGCAAATGCATGGCAGATGCAGTATAATGTGGATAAATGTGAGGTTATCCACTTTGGTGGCAAAAACAGGAAATTAGATTATTACCTGAATGGTGGCCGATTAGGAAAAGGGGAGATGCAACGAGACCTGGGTGTCATGGTACACCCGTCATTGAAAGTGGGCATGCAGGTGCAGCAGGCAGTGAAGAAAGCGAATGGTATGTTAGCATTCATAGCAAAAGGATTTGAGTATAGGAGCAGGGAGGTTCTACTGCAGTTGTACAGGGTCTTGGTGAGACCACACCTGGATTATTGCGTACAGTTTTGGTCTCCTAATCTGAGGAAGGACATTCTTGCCAAGAGGGAGTACAGAGAAGGTTCACCAGACTGATTCCTGGGATGTCAGGACTTTCATATGAGGAAAGACTGGATAGACTCAGCTTGTACTCGCTGGAATATAGAAGACTGTGGGGGGATCTTATATAAACTTACAACATTCTTAAGGGGTTCGACAGGCTAGATGCAGGAAGATTGTTCCCGATGTTGGGGGAGTCCAGAACAAGGGGTCACAGTTTAAGGATAAAGGGGAAATCTTTTAGGACTGAGATGAGAAAAACATTTTTTACACAGAGTGGTGAATCTCTGGAATTCTCTGCCACAGAATGTAGTTGAGGTCAGTTCATTGGCTATATTTAAGAGGGAGTTAGATGTGGCCCTTGTGGCTAAAGGGATCAGGGGGTATGGAGAGAAGGCAGGTACGGGATACTGAGTTGGATGATCAGCCATGATCATATTGAATGGCGGTGCAGGCTCGAACGGCTGAATGGCCTACTCCTGCACCTATTTTCTATGTTCTATGTCTATGTCTATGTAAAAGGCATGAAACTGGGTGGTATCATAGAGAGCAAAGATAGTTATAAAAAATTACAGCAGTATTTTGATCAGCAGCATGTGGGCTAACAATTACTAAATGGAGGTCATTGTAAATAAGTGCTAAGTGTTGCATTTTGCAAACTTTGCAGTGAATAGCAAGGGTCGGGGTTGTGTTGTAGAGCAGAGTGATCCAGCAGTGCAGGTACATGGTTCCATGAAACTGGCATCACAGATAGATAGTGTGGTCAAGAAGGTATTTGGTACATTGACCTTCATCTATCAGCGAGTTGGATACAGAAGATAGACACAAAAAGCTGGAGTAACTCAGCGGGACAGGCAGCATCGCTGGAGAGAAGGAATGGGTGACGTTTTGGATCGACACCCTTCTTCAGCCTGGAAGTCGGGATGCTAGTTTACAGTTGTACACAATGATAAGCCCACATTTGGAGTATTACCTTCAGTTTTGTCCACCCTGTCATAGGAAGGATGTCATTCAGCTGAAAAAACGTGCAGAGAAGATTCATAAAATGTTGCCTGTTCTTGATAGGCAGGCTAGGGATGTATTCCTTGGAGGATAGAAGACTGAGGGGTGATCTTATAGACGTGAATAAAATTATGAGGGGAACAGATAAGTTGAATGTGTAGGGCCTTTACCCAGAATAGGCAAATCAAGAACCGGGGGATTTACTGTAGGTCTGAGGTACATGGGGAAAGATTTAATAGGAACCATAAGGGCAACATTTTCACATACAGAGTGGTGGGTATATGGAACAAGCTGGTAGATGAGGTAGTTTGAGGCATTTACTAGAATAACATTTAAAGTAACTCGTGTCCCAGGAATCTGAGTTTTTTGAAGATATGACAAAAAGGTTGATGAAATGAGAGGAAGGTGTATATATGGATTTCAACAAGGCATTCGCCAAGGTTCAGCATGGTAGGCTGCTCTGGACGGTTGGAGCGCATGGGATCATCCGAGATGTATCTGACTGTAAAGAAAATTGACTTCATGGAAGGAAACCGAGGGTGATGATGGAAGGATGCGTTTCAGACTGCACAACTGTGACTAATGGTGTGCCTCAGGTTCTGTGCTGGGCCCTTTGCTGTTTGTCATTTATATCAATGATTTGGATGAAAATGTGTATGGCATGCTTTGAAAGTTTACAGATGACACAAAAGTGGGTGGTATTGTAGGTAGTGAAGATGGTTGTCAAAATTTACAGCAGGATCTTGATCGGTTGGGTAGGTGGTCTGAGGAATGTTTGATGGAAATTAATACAGAGAAATGCGAGGTGTTTGGGAAGTCTAACATGGGCAGGACTACACAGTGAATGGGAAGACTCTGGGGTGTGTTGTAGAGCAATGAAATCTAGGAGTGCAGGTACATAATGCCTTGAATGTGGCGTCACAGGTAGATAGGATGGTCAAAAATACTTTTGGCATGTTGGTCTTCATCAGTCAGAGTATTGAGTTTTGAAGTTGGGAGGTCATGTTGCAGTTCTATAAGATGTTGGTGAGGCACATTTAGAGTATTGTGTTCAGTTTTTGGTAGCTTGTTATAGGAAAGATGTCAAGCTGGAAAGGGTGCAGAGAAGATTTATGAGGATGTTGCCAGGATGTGAGGGTCTGAGTTATAGGGAGAGGTTGAGCAGGCTAGGACTCTATTCCTTAGAGCATAGGAGGATAAGCGGTGATCTTATAGAGGTGTATTAAATCATAAGAGGAACAGATTGTGTAAATGCACAGAGTCTCTTGCCCAGAGTAGGGGAATTTGAGAACGAGATGAGTGGTTTAAATGGAGGGGGAAATGATTTACTAGGAAGCTGAGGGGGAACCTTTTTACGCATAGGGTGGTGGGTGTATCGAATGAGCTGCCAGAAAAGGTAGCTGAGGCAGGTATTATTGCATTGTTCAAGAAACGTTTGTACAGGTACATGGAGAGGATAGGCTTAGAGACATATAGGCCAAACGCGGACAGGTGGGACTAGTGTAGATGGGACATGTTGGTCGTGTGGGAAGTTTAGCCGAAGGGCCTATTTCCATGTTGTATGACTCTGTAAATACCTGAACTTTTCTCAGCACCACCAAAATGAAGAAGGGTCTCGACCCAAAACGTCACCAATTCCTTTGCTCCAGAGATGCTGCCTGAGTTACTCCAGCTTTTTGTGTCTGCCACCAAAATCTTACCTGAAAGAGGAATCAAGTAATTCCTGTCCGAGACCTGTCTCAGTGCCAAGGGGAAATCATTTCCATTGGACAGAGAATGGACTGTCCGGACTGAGGATGTGTGCAGCTCATGGCTGAGATCAAGGCCTTTCACTTCTCTGTGAGACGGTTACACTGATGATGAAACCCCGCTAATGGCAAAGCCCAATTTTGGAGGTTCACCTAATTAGCGGGTTAAGGTGCTTGTAACCTGTTGAATTATATGGGAGGTAGACAAAAAAAGCTGGAGAAACTCAGAAGGTGAGGCAGCATCTATGGAGCGAAGGAATAGGCAACATTTCGGGTCGAGTCCCTTCTTCAGACTGATGTGGGGGGGGGGGGAAAGGAAGAGGCGGAGACAGTAGGCTATGGGAGAGCTGGGAAGGGGAGGGGAAGGAAGCAGAAAGCAAGGACTACCTGAAATTGGAGAAGTCAATGTTCGTTGGGGTGTAAACTACCCAAACGAAATATGAGGTGCTGTTCCTCCAATTTGCGGTGGGACTCACTCTGGCCATGGAGGAGGCCCAGGACAGAAAGGTCGGATTTGGAATGGGAGGGGGAGTTGAAGTACTGAGCCACTGGTTGGTTATTGCGAACTGAGCGGAGGTATTGGGCGAAGCGATCACCAAGCCTGCGCTTGGTCTCACCGATGTAGAGCAGTTGACACCTGGAACAGCGGATGCAATAGATGAGGTTGGAGGAGGTGCAGGTGAACCTATGCCTCTCCTGGAAAGACTGCTTGGGTCCTTGGATGGAGTCAAGAGGGGAGATAAAGCGACAAGTGTAACATTTCCTATGGTTGCAAGGGAAAGTACCAGGGCAAGGGGTGGTTTGGGTGGGAAGGGACGAATTGACCAGGGAGTTACGAAGGGAATGGTCTCTACGGAAAACAGAAAGGGGAGGAGATGGGAAGATGTGGATAGTGGTGGGATCCCACGAAATGGCAGAGGATTACATGTTGTATGCGACGGCTGGTGGGGTGGAAGGTGAGTACAAGGGATACACTGTCATTGTTACGAGTAGGGGGGTGAGGAGTGAGAGCGGAGCTGCGGGATATAGGAGACCCTGGTGAGAGCCTCTTCTATATTAGAAGAGGGGAACATCCGTTCCCTAAAGAATGAGGACATCTCCGATGCCTTGGTTTGGAATAACTCATCCTGGGTGCAAATGCGGCGTGGACGGAGAAATTGTGAGTTGGGGGATAGAGTCCTCCCAGGAAGCAGGGTGGGAAGAGAAGTGTAGTTCAGATAGCCATGGAAGTCAGTGGGTTTATAGTAGATGTCGGTCAGCAGTCTGTTACATGCGATGGAGATGGCGAGGTCTAGGGAGAAGCGGTTTGGGGAGAGGGAACAGGTTGTGGAGATGAATGGGAAGGAGACGAAGTAACGTCACAGTATTTAGGCAGTAATATTACTGATTGACCTTTAATGTGGAATCCGTGCCTGTGAAAGTTTGCGCTCCGCTGAGTCTCGGGTGTATTGTCAGCAAACCGTTGGAAATTGGCGGTTGCAGATAACCGGGGGAGGAGCTGGGGATGAGAGGCCGCACTCTGCTCAGTCTGTCACTCTGATTCTGTCTCCTCCCCTTCTCGCCTGTCTCTCTCTCTCTGCGTTTCTCGAGCAGGTCGGGGCGCTGTGTATAAAAGGAGACAGTAGCAATCGGCCTTTTATTGTGCAGCCACCTGAGTGAAGGAGCATCATGTCTGGTAGAGGGAAAGGAGGTAAAGGACTAGGCAAAGGCGGAGCCAAACGGCATCGCAAAGTACTTCGCGATAATATCCAAGGCATCACCAAACCAGCCATCCGACGCCTGGCTCGGCGTGGCGGTGTCAAGCGAATCTCGGGTCTCATCTACGAGGAGACCCGTGGGGTGCTGAAGGTTTTCTTGGAGAATGTGATCAGGGATGCGGTCACCTACACCGAGCACGCCAAGCGTAAGACGGTCACTGCCATGGATGTGGTGTACGCTCTGAAACGCCAGGGCCGCACTCTATATGGCTTCGGCGGTTGAAGAATTCCTCTCTTTATCCAATCGACAAAACAAAGGCTCTTTTAAGAGCCACCCACCATTTCACTGAGGGAGCAGTGACCGGGAGCATGAAAATATGTAATGAATGAACTTGCATGCGCTTGATTGATTGTTGCTTTCAGCGGTTGTGATCAAAGATACGCTTTAGGATCTTTGGTTGTGATGAGGAAATCTGGTTACGCAGATATTCTGAAGGTTTAAACTGAGTAGGGGCTTATAGTAGACCATTCTCCAGGCCAAATATCATCTCTCCTTTGCCACTTAACGCGTTGCAAATCCAGCAACAAAACGGTCGACTCGAAACTTCCCCGGGAAGCAGTCGTTTGTCTCAAGTAGAGCTGAATACCGTCAGTTTCGACATCGGGTCTGTAATTTCGCACCGCATATTCAGACTTAGTGGTTTACGGAGGTGATTAAAGTTAATTCGAAATTAAGTTGGTAGTTACAAAATAGTGCTGCATTCACAATTGCAAGGGAGTATTTACCTCGGTTCCCGCTTGCTGTTAAATTAGCGGGCAATTTGAAATTGAACCAGTAGCCAACCACACTACCGGGTGCCCTCACTGGTTGCCTGAGCTCCGCCCGCCGCTCACAAATCTATTTGGTCACAAATAATATTTCCCCCACGGATACTAGTG
This sequence comes from Malacoraja senta, assembly GCA_038087875.1. Lineage (NCBI taxonomy): Eukaryota > Metazoa > Chordata > Chondrichthyes > Rajiformes > Rajidae > Malacoraja > Malacoraja senta. Next base: position 1,349,869 of record JAXLNO010001545.1, read on the forward strand.
CGGAGACGGAAGCCGGTTACGGAAACATCCTCGTACAAATCAATGTTCTTTGGTAAAAATCTTCTCCCCATTTTCAGAATTATAATTTATTAACACATATTGTTCCCCCGCAACGTTGATTACACTGCGAGAGGGATAACCAAAGTCGGGTCGGGATTACTGAAATGTCCGAAGAAATGACCGACGTTCCGCTCCGTTGCGTACTACACGTCAGCCCATTGGATTTAGCAGGAGTGGACTATCTTGCCTGAATCTGCCGGCCAGTTGCTGACTGAGCTGCAGCCAATCGCAGCGCGGGAACGACATGTTTACATCTCTACTACAACCAATCACACGCTGTGGGCCGGCCCTTCACCAAGGCTTTAAAAGTCGGCCCCAGAGCCGGCTCCGTCATTCCAGTGCCTCTATTTCAGGCTGTAATACAACTGTTGAAGCACAATGGCCCGGACCAAGCAGACTGCGCGCAAATCGACCGGAGGGAAAGCTCCTCGCAAACAACTGGCGACCAAAGCGGCGCGGAAGAGCGCTCCAGCCACGGGCGGAGTGAAGAAGCCTCACCGCTACCGGCCCGGCACCGTGGCTCTGCGGGAGATCCGGCGCTACCAGAAATCCACCGAGCTGCTCATCCGCAAACTGCCCTTCCAGCGCCTGGTGCGTGAGATCGCTCAGGACTTCAAGACAGACCTGCGCTTCCAGAGCTCGGCCGTCATGGCCCTGCAGGAGGCCAGCGAGGCTTACCTGGTGGGGCTCTTTGAGGACACCAACCTGTGCGCCATCCACGCCAAGCGAGTCACCATCATGCCCAAAGACATCCAGCTGGCCCGCCGCATCCGCGGGGAGCGCGCTTAAACTCGGAACCAAGGACAACAAATGGCTCTTTTAAGAGCCACCAATCCGGCAGTGAAAAGAGCTGTGCCCTCCTGTTTATTGTCCTCTTCATTATTATGTCGTGTCGGCCGTTCTTACCAGAACTGGCACCGCAGTCACAGCTGCCGAGCGGAGTCTGACTCCAGTATCCCTTTGTGACGCGTTCTCTTCTCTCCAAGAACAAACGCATTTATTGATCATTTCCCCCGCATCACATTATTCGGCCCTTCCACAGACACCGTGAGTGGTCGTGAATAATGTCTGGGTCGCTGGGTTGTTTTGTCCTTCACGTGCTCTACCCAGCTGTTCATTATATCATTACAGTGGCGGCCCGGGCTATCAGCGGGACTTTATTTAACAACGTTCCACGCTCGCTTTCGCTGAGCGGAATCTCACGCCGCTGATCCAATGTCTCGGGTAGTCAGTTTATGTTGTAAATCTTATAGCGACCGGAGAAAACCGCGCCCGCTGATTGCTCTTCGCCTCCTTTGTGAAGTACTCTGCTTTCACCGACAACAAACGCCTTTAGTACGCACAGAAAAGGCGCAAAAAACAACTGACGGCTCTGCTCTGGTTTATATTCTATATCCTTCTCTAGGAGAGTAAGGACGCCATATACCTTCCTCGCCAGTGTATTCCACGAGGCTGCATCCTATGTCAGACCCCAATGTCTGTTCATCAACATTCCTTATAATCCCTCTGCTGTGTCCAGCCCCCCTACACCTCAATACTCCTCCAGGAAGGTCGTGAGGCTCTCTGGTTTTCCTTGAACAGAGACCCAATTAGTTTTTCCTCTATTATCCTCCTTGTCCAGTCCCTCCCGACAACCATTGGAGACACCTCACACGTCCAACTCTTCAATAACTTGCATTTCTAGGACCCCATTGGCTCGTCTAAATTATGTTTTATTTTTAATTGTCTACTGTATATTGTGTTGTTACTTGCGGGCAAAGCATCAAGGCATATTCCTTGTATGTATACATAATACTTGGCTAATAAAATGTATTCAATTCAATCTTTACCATGAACATGAATGAAAATTGTTAAGGTGGTTCCAATCTATAAAAAACATATTGTATCAAATTATAGACCTGTGTCTTTGCTACCTCAATTTTCTAAAATACTTGTAAAGCTATTTGTGAATAGACTTGATGACTTCATTGTGAAATATGAGTTATTGAATGATCATCAATATGGGTTTAGGAGTAATCGATCAACATCTTTAGCGGTGATGGATTTTGTAGAAAATATAGCAACAGCAATAGATAAGAAACTACACACTGTGGGTGTATTTATTGATTTACATAAAGCATTTGATACAATTGATCATTCCTTACTTTTGCAGAAATTGTAACTTTATGGTATAAGAGGTGTCACACACAATTGGTTGGGAAGTTATTTAAGTAATAGGTTTCAGTATGTAAAAAATTATAATACTGAATCGCAGCTTAGAAGAGTAACCTGTGGTGTTCCACAAGGTTCGGTACTGGGACCTAAGTTATTTATACTTTATTGAAATTATATTTGTAAAGTATCCAATACGTTGAAGTTTGTTACATTTGCGGATGATACAAATGTATTTTGTTCAGGGAATGATATAAAATAACTATTGAAAACAGCAGAAAGAGAATTGAAAGTGCTAAAAAATGGTTTGATATTAATAAATTATCCCTAAATGAAAATAAAAAATTATGGTGATTGGTGGTGACAGGGTTAATTGTGAAATAGAATTGAATTTAAAATGGAGTTGAAACAGTATATCAAACAAAATTCCTGGGAGTGATTATAGATCATAAACTTTGTTGGAAGCCACATATAGAATACATCAAACAGAAATTATCTAAATCCATTGCTATTCTTTACAAAAGAAAGGATCTATTGAATAAGAAGTGTTTGTATATATTGTATTGCTCGCTTATAATGCCATATATGTCATATTGTGTTGAAGTTTGGGGAAATGTATATAAAACAAATATAGACCCTATAATTCAACTCCAGAAAAGAGCTATTAGAATAATACATAACGCTTCTTACCGTGAAACTACAAATCCATTAATCGTAAAGTCCGGTACCTTAAATTTTTTGTATATTGTGCATGTAAAGACATTAGAAATACTTTTCCGAGTTAGGAATAAAAGCCTTCCTGTTAGTATTCAAAAACAATTTAAATTAAGAGAAGGACTTTATAATTTAAGAGGGTTGTGTATTTTTGAAACATGTAAAGTGAGAACCAATATAAAATATAAATGTGTCTCAGTTTTGGGAGTCAAATTATGGAACAGGGCTTAGTGATGAGTTGAAATTTTGTAGCTCTCTGTTGAGTTTAAAAAAAGCCTTAAAATGTAAAATAATTAAGGATTATAATGTTGGTTATATCAAACAATTCTTGTTCCAAAGGTGCACTGGCACCATGCCCCACATGCTTCCCTGCCGCATCGATGACTGCATTGGGACTGTCCCTTGCACCCGTGCAGAAACCATTGATTCCATTAACTTTACCATTAATTCTACCCTGCCCTCTTTCACGTGGCATACTTCTGACACCTCTCTGCATTCTTGATCTCTCTGTCTCCATCACGGGGGACAGGCAGTAGATTGGCATTTGTTGCAAACCTACTGACTTCCAATGTTATCTGTACACCTCCTTACATCCTGCCCCTATATCCTTTGTGTCCTGCAGTTCTGCACTCACTCCCCTGCCCCAGATAGAACACAAAGATTCCCTGATTCTCATCTTTCACACCACCTGTCTCAACATACAACACATCATCCTCTGACATTTCTGTTACCGTCACCGTGATCCCACCACCGGTCACAGCTTCCCATCTTCATCCCTTTCTGCCTTCAACTAACCACACCTTCTGCAACTCCTTGTTTCAGTCATCCCTTCCACCCAAACCACCCCTTCCCCAGCTACTTTCCTCTTCAACCACGGGAGATGTAACACCTGTGCCTAGACCTCTCCCCTCACATTTACCCAAGAACCTCAGCTGTCCTTAACATGAGACAAAGATTCATGCGCACCTCCTTTAAGCACCTCTGTTGTATTTGGTGTTCCTGCTGTGGCTTCCTGTATGGCAAGACCAGGTGACTGTTTCACTGAAAGACTTGCGCTCAATCCACCAAAGGCCTGGAGTTCCCAGTGGCTAACCATTTTAACTCCCCCTCCAATTCCAATACTGACCTTACTATGCTGGGCCTCCTCCATTGCCAGAGTGAGGCCACACGCAAACTGGAGGAACAGTACTTTATATTCCGCTTGGGTAGCTTACAACCTGATGGTATGAACATTGAATTTACCAGTTTTAGTTAACTAATCTACAAACAATTCCCAAACTCACCCCTTCTTTTTCCCCCTCGCTCATCACAACCTCTACCACAATCCGCAATTCTTCTGTCATTCTCACTCACCTTTTCGATTGTTTTCGTATCTTACATTAGTGAAACCATCTGCCTATCAACAATCCCAACCTGTATCTACCTATCACGCAACTGGCCTTGTCCTGTTCCCGTTTTCTCCCCTCCCCACTCTAATCAGTCCAAATGCAGGTAGACCCTATTTCTCAAAATCCCCCGCAGTAACTTCCCCAATACATGACCTGTGCCTAACAATGATGCAAGTATATCTCCCAGATCCACTGCAATTTTACCCTGGCTTCCCACATTGTCCTGGAATACACCTTGTCAGGCCTCAGGGATTTATCCATCTTCGAAAGACATAGAAAATATAAATAATATGTGCAGGAGTAGGCCATTGGCCCTTCGACCCAGCACCGCCATTCAATATGATCATGGCTGATCATCTAAAATCAGTACCCTGCTTTTTCCCCATATCTGATTTCTTTAGCCCTAAGACCGAAATCTAACTCTCTCTTGTAAACATCCAGTGATTTGGCCTCCACTGCCTTCTGTGGCAGAGAATTCCACAGATTCACAACTCTCTGGGTGAAAATGTTTTTCCTCATCTCAGTCCTAAATGGCCTACCCCTTATTCTCAAACTGTGACCCCTGTTTTTGGAATCCTCCAACATCGGGAACATTTTTCCTGCATCTAGCCTGTCCAATCCCTTAAGAATTTTATTTGTTTCTACAAGATCCCCTCTCATCCTTCTAAATTCTAGTGAATACAAGCCCAGTCGACCCATGCATTCATTCTATGTCAGTACTGTCATCCAGGGAATTAACATGGTGAACCTATGCTGCACTCCCTCAATAGCAATAATGTCCTTCCTCAATTTAGGAGACCAAAAATGCACACAATACTGCAGGTGAGGTCTCACCTGGGCCCTGTACAATTGCAGTAGGACCCCCTTACTCGTAAACTCTCGTAAATCATCTCGCAATGAAGACCAACATGCCATTAGCTTTCTTCACTGTCTGCTGTACCAGCATGCTTCCTTTGTGTAACTGATGTACAAGCACACCCAGGTCTCTTTGCACCTCCCCTTTTCCTAATCTGACACCATTGAAATTCAGATAATAATCTGCCTTCCTCTTCTTGCCACCAAAGTGGATAATCTCACATTTATCCGCATATACTGCATCTGCCATGCAACTGCCCACTCACCTAACCTAACCAAGTCACCCTGCAGCCTCACAGCATCTTTCTCGCAGCACACACTGCCACCCACCTTTGTGTCATTCGCAAACTTGGAGATGTTATATTTAATTCGATTGTCTAAATCATTAATATATATTGTAAATAACTGGGGACCCAGCATCAAGCCTTGCAGCACCCCACTAAACACTGCCTGCCATTCTGAAAAGGTCCCATTAATTACTACTCTTTGCTTCCTGTCTGCTAACCAGTTCTCTATCCATGTCAATACCCTACCCTAATTTTGCACACTAATCTCGTGTGGGACATTGTCAAAGGCTTTTTGAAAGTTCAGATACACCACATCCACTGGCTTCTCCCATACTACTTGTTACATTCTCAAAAAATTCCAGGTTAGTCAAGCATGATTTTCCCTTCATAAATCCATGCTGACTTTGACTGACCCTGTGACTGCTTTCCAAATGCGCTGCTATTACATATTTAATAATCGACTCAAGCATTTCCCCCACTACCAATGTAAGGCTAACTGGTGTATAATTTTCCATTTTCTCTCTCCCTCCTTTCTTTAAAAGTGGAGTTACATTAGCTACCCTTCAGTCCACAGGAAACTGACCGAGACTCTATAGAACATTGGAGAATGATCACCAATACATCCATAATTTCTAGGGCCTTCTCCTTGAGTACTCTGGGATGCAGACCATCAGGCTCTGGGGATTTATCTGCCTTCAGTCTCAACAGTTTACCTCATACATTTTCCTGACTAATGTGGATTCCCTTTAGTTCCTCCCTCCCACTAGATCTTCGGCCCCCGAGTATTTCTGGGAGATTGGTTCTGTCTTCACCAAGGAAGACACAAACAAATTATCTGTTTAATTGTTCTGCCATTTCCCTGTTTCCCATTATAAATTCACCTGTCCCTGATGTAAGGGATCTACATTTGTCTTCACTAATCTTTTCCTTTTTACATATCCAAAGAAGCTTTTAGTCAGTTTTTATATTCCCCGCAAGCTTTCTTTCATGCTCTTTTTCCTGCCATTTAGTTAACCCCTTTGTCCTCCTCTGTTGAATTCTAAATTTCTCACAGTCCTCCGGTTTTCTGCTTTCTATGGCCAATTTATATGCCTCTTCCTTGATTTCCCTCGTTAGCCACGGTTGAGCCGCCTTCCCCGTTTTATTTTTTCGCCTGACAGGGATGAACAATTTTTTGGTAGTTCATCCCTGCGAACTTTAAATCTCTGAATTAACCGTGTCACTCTCTATCCTAATGCAGAGTTCCACCATATTATGGTCACTGTTGCCCAAGGGGCTTTGCACAACAAGATAGCTAACTAATCCTTCCTCATTACATAATATCCAGTCTAGAATGAGCTGGCCTCTAGTCGGTTCCTCTACATATTGGCTTATAAAACCATCCCGTATACGTTCCAGGAAATCCTCCTCAGCGGTTACCAATTTATACCCAATCTATACGAAGATTATAGTCACCCATGATAACTGCTTGATGCACTTTAAATCACACGGCACTGCCTTTTTCATAATGTGGATATGTTTCAACACATTACTGTACTCGTCCATGAATTCTCCAGTTCATATAATCTCCATGGAAATATAGATGAGAAATATTCAATTATGTCCCTGCCCTTTACTCGTGATTTCACACACACTATCACATTGACGTTCTAGGCACACTATTCTCACTGTAGTTACCCTTTTGCTCTGAATATACTGAAACAATATCTTAGTATTTCCTTAACTTTACCAGCCAAAGCTCTCTCATCCACTTTTTGCCCTCTTGATTTTTGTCTTAAGTGTACTTCTGCATCCTTGATACTCCTCAGGAGATTCATCTGATCCCAGTTCCCTTTACATGACTCTTTCTTTTTCCTGACCAGAGCCTCACTATCTCTTGTGTATCCTGGTGGATTGATTGATTTATTGATACTTTATTGTCACATGTACAGTGAAATTCTTTATATTGCATACGTATAGGGCGCCAACAAATGACAAAATTATTCAATATAGTCCCAATAGTCTCTCTTCCTACTCCCACCCCCCACCCCCCAACAAGCTTTCAGTCTTCTCCAAATATATTGGTCAAACCTGGATTCTGCTTAAGATGACCTTGTTAACTTTACCTAGCGGAATTGGGGGAACTAGGGGGAAGTAAAAAAAAAACTGTTCGGCAAGGACTTCAAGGGCCGAGATGGCCTGTTTCCTTGCTGTAATGGTTATATGGTTACCTAGTGGAATTGCTACTTACCTAGGCCTTGTTATTATGTCTTCAATAATAACAGCTAACATGGTGACCTGGACAGGTTGAGGGAGTGGGCAGATGCAGTATAATATAGATAAATGTGAGGTTATCCACTTTGGTGGCAAAAACAAGGGGGCAGATTATTATCTCAATGGGGTTAGGATAGGTTAGGGGGAGGTGCAGCGAGACCTGGGTGTCCTTGTACACTGAAAGTTGGCGTGCAGGTACAGCAGGCAATGAGGAAAGCTAATGGAATGTTGGTCTTTGTTTTGGTCTCCTAATTTGAGGAAGGACATCCTTGTGATAGAGGCATTGAGGCAGGTTCACGAGATTGATCCCTGGGATGGCGGGGCTGTCATATGAGGAAAGATTGAAAAGACTAGGCTTGTATTCACTGGAGTTTAGAAGGATGAGGGGGGTCTTATAGAAACATATAAAATTATAAAAGGACTGGACAAGCTAGATGCAGGAAAAAAAATCCCATTGTTGGGCAAGTCCAGAACAAGGGGTCTTAGAATAAAGGGGAGGCCATTTAAGACTGAGGTGAGAAAAATCTTTTACACCCAGAGAGTTGTGAATTTGTGGAATTCCCTGCCACAGAGAGCAGTGGAGGCCAAATCACTGGATGGATTTAAGAGAGAGCTCTTGGGGCTAGTGGAATCAAGGGATATGGGGAGAAGGCAGGTAAGGGTTATTGATTGGGTACGATCAGCCATGATCATAATGAATGTCGGTGCTGGCGTGAAAGGCCGAATAGCCTCCTCCTGCACCTATTTTCTATGTTTTCTGTGACAGGTGGTAGAGCTAACTAGCCTGGATTTTCCTGCTTTACCTCTTCCACATTTTTAAAAATATAAAGTACAATAGTTCCCTTTGTGGTGTCCAGAGGAACCTTCCACTAATCTGGGGATTTTTGCAAACTAACAAAAAGCCAAGTATCAACTAACTCATAAGTTGATTTTTTTAACAACACTGGGACGGGAAGATGTTCCAGAGACTTGTCTGCTCACAGCTGTAACAACTGGCTCAGTGACAATTCCTTGCTGATTGTAGTTTTTTTTGTGTTCCCTTATTTCCAGTTCTTGATTTGTCACCATCATTGGAAGTCTCTGTGTATCCTGTGTAGTGATGACTGATCGAGCTATGGAGACGAGCAAAACAGAGACAGTCCGTGTGGCCCACCATGCTGACCATCAAGGACCCCTCTATATAGTCTGGTTCAACCTGCCACCTTGTCATTGGTTCTCAAAGTGACGTTTCGGGTCAAGACTCTTCAAGTTTTTTGTGTTAATCTTCACGTTTGATGCTTCAAGTGCTCATCTCCTGCTCCCTCTCTAGGGCATTCCTGCCCCTCCTGTAGTGTGGTGACCAGAACTGCACACAGCGCTCCTGCTGTGGCTTAAGTATTTCATTCTTAGTTTGGTTTTTTAATCCCGCGGAGTATGAAATAATTTGTCCATGAATATATGCCTTAAAAGCATCCCAGACTACACCATTGGATATTTCTTCAGTAGAATTTGTTGAGAAGAAGAAAGCAATCTGATCTTTAATAAAATTAACAAAATTTAGATCTTGAAGCAAAGTAGTATTAAATCACCATTGTTTAGCACTAAACTTGGAATCAGGTAGTTTGATTGATAGTTTCAATGGTGCATGATCAGAAATAGCAATTGCATCATACTCACATGCACTGACCGATGAAACTAGCCGGGAATCTACTATAAAGTAGTCAATCCTATAGTAACTATGATATGCATGAGAGACAAAAGAAAATTCTTTGTCATTTGGGTGTAGGAATCTCCAGACTACTAGCATTCTAGAAACAAGTAAAAAAGAATTGATATAACTAGCTGATTTATTTGGAAGCAGATGCAGATCTGTCCATCGAGGGGTTCAAACAGCAGTTAAAATCTACACCAATTATCAAAAGATGTTCATTTAAATTGGGAAAGGATGCGATTAACTGCTTAAAAAAACTCAGGGTGATCAATATTATGTGCATAAACATTCACCATTACAACTTTTTGGTTATGAAGAACATCAGTGATCATCAAAAATCTACCATTTGGATCAGAAATTGTTTCATAATGAACAAACAAAATTGAGGAGTCAATAAAAATAGAGACTCCATTCACCTTCACCTGTGAATTTGAATGAAACTGCTGTCCTCTCCAAAACTTTGAATCGTTGAGTGTTGTCTTTCCTTAGATGAGTTTCCTGAGCATTTAGTCTACGAAGAACTTTAAAACAAAATTCCTCTTAATGGGATTATTCCTGAAAAGCGCTATATAAATAAAATCTATTATTATTATTATTATTAACATTCCATGAATGGAAGTTAATAACTTTATCCATATTGTTTGTCAAAATCATGTGGAATGTAAAGGGTTAATTTCGTAGACCATAGCAGTTCATGATACTGGAAGGAGAAAAACCTAAGGCGGAGCCAGAAGTGACGACATTTCAGAGATTTTTGTAGTTCAAATTCTGCCCAGATAGAAAAAACTAAGCTAAAAGCAAAAGTCCCCCCCCCCCACCCATGCAAAGCCCGAAACTGACCAGTAAACAGTCAGTATGCTACCTAATCCCTCCACTACCCCCATCTCTTCCAATGACAGCTCCCAATGTAAAAATAATGTATATTTACCACTCAATATCCAACACAAATTAATATTATGATTAAAAAAGTACATGCTAACTTGTGAACAACAAGAACTACTTCATATTGTTTATCCAAGGTCAAAGTACGTGCAAACTATAAAAAACAAGAACTGCTTCACTTTATTTGTCTAAAGACAAGATGAAAAATCCTTCGGTGGACATTTTAAAAGTGGAAAAGCTAACAAAGAAGATCTTGATAGTTAATATATAATACCATTACATTAAATTAACAGCATATTAGAGAATGTAAAAGTTATGGTTTGATACCATAATTCTAAAATTCTAAAAAGTAATTTGAAAATAACTCATTCAATTAAATTCTTAATCATTTACAGAATTATATATTGTCAAAATAGGAACAATCGGCTGAATCAATGCTATTAAAATGTTTATCCTACCTAAATTTTTGTATTTATTTCAGACGTTACCGATTTTTATTGCTTAATCTTTCTTTGATATTATTGACTCAAAAATTTCTTCATATATATGGCAGAATAAAAATCCCAGACTAAGTAAAAAATACTTACAGAAATCAAAAAAAGACGGTGGTTTGGCACTGCCGAACCTTAGATTTTACTATTGGGCAGTTAATGCTCGCTATTTATCATTTTGGACAAAAGATTTAGATGATACCCAATGCCTAGGATGGATAAATCTTGAACGTGATTCTATGCAAGGGCTATCATTGCCTTCTATTCTAGCGGCCTTGTTACCCTTTACAATTACGAGATTGAATAAATATACGATTAACCCAATAATAAGACATACATTCCGAATATGGTTTCAAATTCGTAAATTTTTTGGATTGAATGATTTTATCTTATCAAGTCCTATCATATCTAATTTTTTCTTACATTTTCTTACATTTTTCTATCTAAGCCTTTCTATTATGGAAGAGGAAGGGATTAGCAGTTTTTCGTGACTTGTTTTTGCATGGTTATTTTATGTCTTTTGAACAAATCTCCAATAAATATAATCTACCTAACTCACATTTCTTTAGATATTTACAAATTAGACATTTTTTGAAGGCTACTCTACCCCCTTTTCTGTTACCACATCAAACCGAAATCTTGCAAACAATTTTACATTTGAACCCTTATCAGAAAGGTTTAATAACGACTATTTATGAGTTGATTTTAAAATTACAAATAGATACATTGGATAAAATTAAGAATGACTGGGAAAGAGAACTTCAAATTTCTCTACCTATAGAGAAACGGGAGAGGATTCTTCAATTCGTTACTACCTCTTCAATGTGTGCAAGACACGCTCTGATACAATTCAAGGTGGTTCATATGTCAAAAGATAAGTTAGCTCATTTTTATTGTCATATAAATCCTATATGTGACAGATGTAAGGGAGTTGCAGTAATCAAGGCGAGAGGAGAAAATGCGTGGATGATCTTTTCAAGGTCGTCGAATTGGAGGAATGGTTTGATTTTAGCTATCGTGCGAAGCTGGAAGAAGCTAGCTTTTACCACAGCATGGACTTGTTTGTCAAACTTTAATGCGGAGTCAAATATCACGCCAAGGTTTTTGACGTGAGGTTTGAGTAAGGAGGTTAGGCTTCCAAGGCTGCCTGCTTTCGTTTTGATGGAGTCCGAGGGGCCGAGTAGGATGACCTCAGACTTGGTCTCGTTTAGTTGGAGGAAGTTCTGGGCCATCCAACACTTTATATCCTTGAGGCAGTGCATAAGGCTGAGTAGATTTGATCGGTTGTTGGGTTTCAGGGAGATATAGAGTTGTGTATCGTCTGCATAGCAGTGGAAGGAAATGCCGTGCCTTTGAATGACTTGGACTAAGGAGAGCATATACAGAGAGAAGAGAATGGGGCCTAGGATGGAGCCTTGTGGAACCCAGCAGCAAAGGCTAGCTGGGGAAGAGAAAAGGTTGCCTATGTTTGTCGAGGAACTCCCATCTATGAGGAAGGAGACGAACCAGTGCCATCAATACCAACCCCATACTGGAGACGGTCAATTCGGATGGTGTGGTCCACTGTATCAAATGCTGCACTGAGGTCGAGAAGGAGCAGTATTGCACAGTCGCCGGAGTCAATGGCAAGAAGCAGGCCGTCATGTAATTAAGCATTGAGAGTATTTCCTGCAGTTCTGGTCGACACACCACAGGGAAGATCTGTTTAAGCCAGATAATGCACAGAAATTATCATGAATATTGCTCGATTTGGCAGACCGGCAGGAGGGATTTGACAGGCTGCTCTGTCGCGTGTGAAGAGGCTGAGGGATGACATGATAGGGATGCATAACATTCTGAGAGGCACAGATAGTTGGAATATGTTTCCCATTGTTGGACTGCATGAAATGGAGGGCATAGGTTTAAGGTGAGAGGAAGCTGAGGGATAAATGTTTCACACACAGCGTTATTGATGTATGTAATGAGTTGCTAGAGGTGGTGGAGGCAGGGACAGTAACAACATTTAAGACACAACTGGGCAGGTACTTGAATGAGTAAAGCAGAGGGGAATATGGAATTAATGCATGCAACTGGGATTAGTATAGGTAGACACGATGGGGGGGAAGATCCTCAGTAGGCCGAAGGGCCTGACTCTACACAGTGCAACTTTGACACTCCTTTACTGCCTGCAGTGGCTTTGGTTACCTGGGCTCTCAGCTGTGAGCTTGCCTCACTGAACCCCTTGTCCTTTGAAATGTTATTTGGACCCCCTCACTGTGACCAATCAGCCATTGCTGCCAGTGTTGCCCATAGTGGTTCAGCAATTTACCATGTGCAAGGAGTGATATTGATGCTATGTTGTAACCAGCTCAGTGATAGGAGATGGCAAAATGTTGTTGCCCAGTGGGAGGGAGGTGGTCCATTATTTATCCTTAAACACCCTTCCCCAACAGAAACCCATCAGCCTGGATATTGAATGTTTAGTTGAGTCTGGATTGAAGTGTTCCACTTTCCCACCGAACCATCTTAGTCACAGACCTATGGAGCAGAGAAACTGGACCTTCAATCCATTTCATAAGGTCATAAGTGATAGGAGCAGAATTAGGCCATTCAGTCCATCAAGTCCGTCATTTAATCATGGCTGATCTATCTCATCCATTCCCCCCAGCTTCTCCCCATAACCCCTGACACCCATACTAATCAAGAATCTACCTATCTCTGCCTTAAAAATATCCATAGATGCCCTCCATAGTGTTCTGTTGCAAAGAATTTCAGATTCACCACTGTCTGACGATATAAATTCCTCCTGCTCTCCTTCTTAAAGGAATGTCCTTTACTACTGAGTCCTTGACTATATCACTAGAGGAAACATCCTCTCCACATCCATTCTATCCAGGCCTTTCATTATTCGGTAAGTTTCAATGAGGCTTCCGCCATCCTTCTAAACTCCAGCGAGTACAGGCCCAGCGCCCTCAAATGCTCATTGTACGTTAACCCACTCATTTCTCGGATCATTCTTGTAAACCTCCTCTGGATCCTATCCAGGGCCAGCACATCCTTCCTCAGATATGGTGCCCAAATTCGGGCACATTTTGCTCCATTATATTCCATCTGCCACTTCTCTGCCAACTCTCCCAACCTGTCCAAGTCACTCTCCCAACCTGTCCAAGAAGTCCCTGCTTTCTCTGCACTACCTACCCCTCCACCTATTTTTGTATCATTCGCAAACTTGGCCACAAAGCCTTTAATCCCCTCATCCAAATCATTAATATACAACGTGAAGAGTAGCGTCCCCAACACTGACCCCTGCGGAACTCCGCTAATCACTGGCAGCCAACCAGAAAAAGCTGCCTATATTGCCACTATTTGCCCTGCCATCAAGCCAACCAGCCATTCATGCTAGTATCTGTTCTTTGAAACCATGGGGTCTCATGTTCCTTAGCAACCTCACATGAGGCACCTTATCACAGGTTTTCTGAAAATCTAGGTAAACAACATCCACTGACTCTCCTTTGTCTGTCTTACTATTTACTTCTTCAAAGAATTCCAGCAGATTCATCAGGCAAGATTTCCCCTTTACTAAACCATGCCGGCTTTGGCCTATTTCATCACAAACTTCTAAGTACTCCATAACCTCATCTTTTATATTGGACTCTGAAATCTTACCAACCATTGAAGTCAGACTAACCAGCCTATAGTTATTCTGCTTTGCTCCCTTCTTGGCAATTTTCCAATCATCTGGAACCACTCCTGTCTCTTGTGCCACTTGAAATATCACTATTAATGCCTCCAAAATATCTAAAGCCAGCTTTTTCAGAAGCCCAGTGTAATGTATTCATACATATGCATGTATATGTTAATGAGTTGGTGCTCAATATCAGCAGGGAATGTTGGGTAATAAATCTCTATCTCGTGATCCAGGCAACCGGCGTGTTAGTTGTTATTCATTCTGCCGTCCGGAATGTAACAAAATTGGCGACGAGGATGGAATAGAGTTTGTGAACTCATCCTTTGAATACAATGCAGGACTGTTTTACAACATGCAGTATTGGTTAACATTTTAAACAGTAAATACAGAGTTGTGTCGCAGTTGTTTGAGAGCTGGACATGAGAGGCCGCAGATCCTTCTAAGCAGAGAATTGTAATTTAAAACAGCGGCAGTACAAATCGGCGAGAGTTTGTCAGGCTATCTCTATGTTGTGTCTACGTGGCAAGATGTCGTCCTTAGGATTGTATAACATTTTAGACTGAGTATTTTTTGTCAAGTTCCTTAAGCTGATAGCCTTTGTACAGCTAAGTTTTAGGTGAATTGTTACACCAGAACGGACAGGAAATCGGGGTTTTTGAATGGACCTAAAAAAAAAAAGAGAGAATGGCCACGGGCTACATCAGAAACCTTGGCACTTTTGACAAGAGTAGAGAGCTGTTCAGCTCCTATATGGAGAGAGCAAATATGTTTTTACAGCAAACAACTTAATTAAGATTAGTGGTGAAGGAGAGATAGTGACTGAAACAAATAAGGCCATTTGCAAACGCATGAAATTGATTCTGCTCACAGAGATCGGTCCTGAAGTGTACGGCACATTCCTGAATCTCCTTGCGCCCATAAAGGCAAAAGACGTGCCATTCAATGACCTTATGAAGAAGTTGGAGGAGCATTTCAACCCAAAGCCTCTGGAAATTGCAGAAAGCTATAAATTTGGCACTAGAAACCAGAAGCAGAATGAGACAATCAATGAGTACATTGTTGCCTTGAAAAACGTAACTGCACACTGGAAATTTGAACCTCTCTCGGACACGCACTAAGCGACAGATTTATTTGTGGTCTAGTGGATGAACGAATTTAGACCAAACTCATGAACACTCCAGATCATACATTCAAGAAAGCATCCAAGATTGCTACCACAATGGAGAATGCTCGCGAGTTTCGTCCACCACATCAAAGAATGCTCATGGGTTTCGTTCACCACAGACAGCAGTGGCCGTTTACAGTCACAAGGCAGTGCCTATGGCCAAACCAAGAGGCACTAAACCAAAACTAAAGAATGGCAGGGAGCCGAGTTCAGCCAGTTGTTATCGTTGCAACGGTAATCAATACCAATTTTGTCTGTTCAAAATGGCCAAGTACTATAACTGCCAGAAGAAAGGCCATATCGCCTCAGCATGTCGGGCCAAGCTTAGAACAGGAAACCAACAATCTGCAGGAATCAAGCGACAACACGAGAGTTGAGTTCATAACTTGGAGATGAACTCAGATGGAAATGAACTTAGGTTGTACGCCATTTATGCAACCAACATCGATAAGCCTACAACCAGCCAAGGCAAGGACCTTCGAACTAAACTATTGATAAATAGAAAGATTAAACGAGAACTTACGGTTTGAAGTTTGATCTTTATTTTATGAGAAGTTGCGATGAGGGATTACGTGAAGAAGCCCGCCAGCCCGCATGCACGTCAACCTTCAAAGCAGCGGTGTGAAAACACAGAACAATTGCTGACCTGATTATAGGAAGATTTGACAAAAACTAGAACTACCGAATGATCATTATGAGAATAGGGTTGGGAGTGGAGGGCACGTAATCCCTCATCGCAACTTCTCATAAAATAAAGATCAAACTTCAAACGGTAAGTTATCATTTAATCTTTCTATTTTATTTCGGTCACTTGATTGACTACGCGAAGATTTTAAAGCTCTGTGATTTCATGCCACGAACTCGAGTCCATGCAAACACAATGCATTAGTTGACCAGAAATGATTGAAAAGATAATGCATTCAGAGATGACATAGATTTAAAACATGCTGATGCTTTTAATGAACAAATGATAATAATAATAATAATAATAATAATAATAATAATAATAATAATAAAAGTGATCCCTTACATCCGGGAAAGAAAATTATTCAACACAACTTAAAATTGCGTTGGCAAACAAACCCGGCCTGGCATTCGGTTTATTGTAATAGGTTTGGAAAGTCCGCTCATTCGACCATCCTGATGTCGCTAGGATGCGGTCCAGCGGAACCTCCATGAACCTCACTGCTGAAGTTATTGCAGCCCTGGTGGAGTGAGATTTAAAAACATCAGTGTCCACTCCTGCACAAGCCAATACATGTCTTAACCACCTGGAGATGGAATGCACTGATACCCTCTTGTGTGTTTTTTTTTGTGACTAATGAACATTGCCAGCTCAGTGCCTCTAAGGTTCTTTGTAGCCTTAAAATATTGTTGAATATGTGTGACAACACACAATCTACGGTCCATAGGATATGCCAAAAATTCCAGCTTAAGACCTAACACCCCCGGTCTGCTTTGTTTAATTAGCTCATTTACATAGAACGTTATTTTGTTGGTAGACATAACCGCTCTGTCCAGCCATAGTTTATGCAATGACTGGACGTGTTGCGCTGAAACTAGTGCCATGAGCATAACTACCTTATATGTGAGCTGAACCAAAGATAAGGATGTAGCTGGAACCCATCGGCGAAGCAGTGTTAACACAATGTTAACGTCCCATACTTCCGTGTACCTGGGCCTGGGAGGATTTATGTTAAAGATACCCTTCATAAATTTGGATATCAAAGGGTGAGACCCGACAAAGTGGTGTCCCAATCCCAGCAGCAAGTATGATGACAAAGCACTTTTGGCAGAGTTAATGGCACTATAACTTAATCTTTCGTCATAAAACAATTTTGAAAGAAACTCTAAGACATCAGTTATCCATGCCGTATTATACGTTATATTAGAATTTAAACAAAACACTTCCCATCTCTTGATGTAGGAAATGTACTGCTTCTTGGTGCTATCCCTCCAAGCTGCAGTGATCATGTCCACGGTTCGGTCTGACAATCCGAGCCCCAGAAAAGGTCTTCTTAAACTCTGCAAATCAATAAGTTGATTCTATCATGCAGAGGGTGGGATTCCCGAGTCACGTGATGAATCAGCAAATCTTTGTGTTTAGTAATAACCATATAAGGTTCTATTATCATTCCCAACATCAGCAGGAACCATGGCTGCGTAGGCCAGTCAGGCACTACCAAAATCCCTGAAGCAGAATCTTGCTTGATTTTTTGCAAGCACCGACTGATGAGGCAAAATGGAGGAAAGGCATAAAAGAACATTCCTCCCCAGTGTAACGAGAATGCATCTATCGCCACTGCCCCTGGGTCTGGCTCCCATGCAAAATATTTTGGCAACTGGTGATTGAGCCTAGATGCAAATAAATCAATATCCGGTGTTCCATACCAAGCAACAATGTCGTTAAATGCTTTGTGATCAAACATCCATTCTGTGTTGTCATTAAATTTATGTGACCTAGTGTCCGCCACCATGTTAAACCTACCTGGCAAGTAGGTAGCTGAAATCCAAATCCTTTTTTCGATACACCAGCGCCAAATGAGGTTAGCTAAATTATCACAGGATACTGACTTGATTCCACCTATGTGATTAATATATGCCACTGCTGTATTGTTATCAATTTGCAGTTGAACATGCAGATTATGCATATTCCCACAATAAGCCTTTAACCCATAGAATGTCCCCAGCATCTCCAGGTAATTGATACCATATAACTGAAGAATTGGTAACATCCCATCTGCCACTGCAACTAGAGATGGTATTAGTAGCTCCCCATCCTTGAGCACTAGCATCAGTTTGTAATATAACTGAAAGTTTACTAACCAAAATGTCACTGGAGCAATGCTGAATATTGGTCATCCACCATTGTAATTCTGATATAGCTACAGCTGGTAATAGCATAGGTCTGTTAAAATGACCTAAATGGTACTTGAGTGCTTGCTTCTTTGCACGCTGTAAATTTTGATAATGCAAAGGCCCAAATTGTGCAGTTGTAAAAACAGCTGCTCCATAACAACAAAGTTGTTACAGGCTTCTATTAATTCTAATCTCTTGCCCCAGGGCAGAGTCACAGACATATTAATAGAGTTAATGGTAAATCCTAAATAATTAATAACTCTAGTTGGTATCAACCTGGATTTAACTGGATGGATGAGAAACCCCAATTTCTCAAATATGAGTTACGTGGCTGAAACAGCTAATTTAGCCAAATACAGCGTTTTTCCTATAATTAGAATATCATCCAGCCAGGCCATAACAATGTGTTTTTGAGCTCTGAGCAGCCTAAGCACAGGTTTTAATAATTTGGTAAATAACCTGGGAGCTGAAGTTAACCCGTTAGGCAATGCTTTAAACTGCCATAGCTGCCCCATCCAGCTAAATTTCAAATATCTCTGGTGATCCCTGTGAATGGGAACTGAATAGTATGCATCTTTGAGATCGATGCATGCCATAAAGCATCCTTTGGAAATCAATTGTTTGGCAGTAACGAAGTTTTCCATTTTTAAATGTCTATACTGCACATGTGAGTTAAGTTGTGTTAAGTCAAGTATGATCCGACATCCTCCATCTTTCTTTTGCCTAGAGAATATATTGGAGACGAATTGATCTCGATTACCCCTATTTTGTGTAATGTATCAATTTCAGCTTGTATATCCAAACCTTCTTGTTTGGAATGAATAAATGCCCGACTTGGTGTATGTTGTGTGGGTGGCAATGAGTTAGGAAGAAATTCAATTTCGAACCCTTGTATACTGTGCAGTATAAACGGATCTGATGTTATCCACTGCCATTTGTGCAAAAAACAAGAGCAATCTACCACCAACTTGTAACTGGTCCACACACCCTATGTTCCGGAAAGAACCAGACCCACCTACCTCCATGGTTACCGGTGGTCTATTAGCAGGCCCAACGGCCCCTAATACGGGTTCTGTTTCCGTCCTCGAGGTTTGGAGGGTAGGAATGCTGGGGTGCGGGGATTGCGCATTTTCCATGATGGCCGGCCTGGGCCTTGGCCTGAAAAAGACCTCTGCCCAGAAAAATCAACTTTCGAGCTGCCACCAGCTTCAGGCAACCGCTTATTGCTGATGGAGGCTTAGGGGTGTTGTCGCCGAAACAGTGAAGCTTTGCTCGTCGTAGGTGCTTTGATCAACCCGACAGCTTTGGCTTCCTCATCCAGGTCTTTCACTTGTTTGGGTAAGTCTTCCCCAAACAGAAGATTAGGCGGCTGGACATTACTGGACTTACCTAGGCCTGCAAACTTTGGATTTAAGGGAGGCCTGATGGCGCTCTTTTGGAAGCAGTTCATTTCAAAATGTGCATTGCACATTAACGCCAGGGCATCCTGCTGGACGTCCGATAATGGCCCGCCATCCACAGATCTGGCAAACGCCGTGATGTCTGAAGCCAGTAATTTTAAAATCCGTTGGAGCTTCATTTCCTGGGCCATGATGCCCCCTCCAATGTATCCCCAGATAGAACTGTTGACTGCCAGTACTTTTAGGGATGCACAATTTGCAGGCGTGAGGTATTTTGCAGCCATTTCAACCATGACCTGTTCTTGTAACTGATGTGACATGAGGTAGTTGATGCTGGAAGCCAGCTCTTCTTGAAGAGGCTCCCCTGTTTGCGAGGGTATCGCAAATCTCAATGCCAGGGCAGGCAACTCTTGTTGAGCCTCACGCATCTCATGCATCCCAGTATGTCCCTCCGACATACCTCCGAATTCGGAGTCAGTCATGTACTGACCCCTGACACTCCCCTCCTCAGAGTGGGAGGCATTAAGCAGCCCTGCACCAGGCGCTGCCGCAGGCACGAAAGGTGACCTGCGCTGATATGTCTCCGTATCACGGAGCATATTATGATGGAGCATCCTCTCCATGAGGTGCTCCATTCGGGATAAACGCCCGAAGACTTTATTCATATTTGTAGGAGGGGAATCCTCCTGGCCTGACTCATCTGAGTGCACAGGCCGCTCAGACTTGCGTTTGGCTTTGCCCCCTTTCGGGGTTGCCAAAGTGCTTTGAGCAAGCACCAAGTCTGAAGTCGCTGACCGCACTGTCAGCGACTCTGAAGGCGAAACAGACGGCCGCCGGCTACCCGCACTCCAGCGGTCCTCCTTAGCTGGTTTCCCCGCGGCCCGTCTGGGTTTTGCCTTGGACTTATCCATCATCCGTCAGCGACCACTGTAAAGAGAAGATTTCCACCAAAAACATGACCTCAGAATATGTTTAAAACTTACCTGCGAGGTTTTTCGCTTACCGATGGAGCAGCGACGTTCCTCCCAGCCAGTCGTGCACCATGCTCATGTGACTTCGAAATAAAATGAACAGTTAATCAATATGTGTATTGACACGGGAGCAGATTGTTCGGTCATGAGCAGAGACCTGTACGAAACAATGTTCTCACAGACACCATTGTTTGAGAGTAAGGTCAAGCTGAGAACCTACTCAGGTGGTTTTGGAGATGTGGACAAATGAACTGTAAAGTTCAGCATAATTGTCAGTCAGTAACACTGCCCATCATAGTGGCCAGCTACAGAAATAAACCAACCCTCCTTGGAAAGGATTGGCTGAGTAGAATGGAGGTAGACTGGATGAAAATTCTCAGCGTCAATAGCCCAAATCATGTCTTGAAAACGTCATAAGCAAACATGCAAGCATTATTGCTCACAGTTACACGGGAAGAACAGGGCACTCTGCACACATTCGACATAAGCAAGACGTGAGACCTGTGTATTGTCGACCAAGACCTGTACCATATGCACTAAAGCAACAAGTGGAGGAAGAACTTGACATGTTAGAGCGGAATGGAGTACTCGTGAAGACAGACCAGAGGAACTGGGCAACGACAATTGTGGCCGTACCCAAGGATGACAAAACTGTTCGACTATGTGGTGACTACAAAGTCACAATCAACCAAGCCGTTGGCAACGAACAATATCCGTTACCAACCTCGCAAGATCTGTACACAGAACTTAGCGGAGCAAGAGTCTTCACTAAACTGGATTTTTCTGACGCTTACGCC
>JAXLNO010001545.1:1371698-1505756 GCA_038087875.1 Malacoraja senta
GTGATACTTGGTCCCAAGTGAGGTATACCTTCCATGGCGGCATCAAGGATGCAGTGCTGGCCAATTTTGCTGTCCCAATATGACTACAAGGTTGAGCACAGAAGCTCCAAGTGCAACGTAGTTGCAGATGCGTTGTCCTGGTTTCCCCATGAGAACTCTGAAGTGGGAAGTGAGAACTCAATCTACACACTGCAAGTTGTAGATTAAGACTTTCCAGTGACTACAACAGAAATTGCAGCAGAAACAAAGAAAGGCAATGTGTTGAAGTGTGTCTATGAACAGACAATTAACATTTGGACTGAAATCGATAGTGGATTGAACTCAGTTCTGAACTCAGAGCTGAAGCCTTTCCATAATCGACGCCATGAATTATCATGTGAGCAGGGATGCATTAAGTGGGGTTACAGAGTGGTTGTACCAGTCTTTGAGAAACAAAATTATGAATGAATTTCATGCCGAACATCCTGGCATAGTAAGCATGAAGTCAATTGCCAGAAGTTTTGTGTATTGGCCTGGTATTGACAGTGACATTGAGTCACTGGTGAGCAAATGTAGTGTCTGCCAAAATTGCCAGTGTAAACCACCAAAACCACCACTGCAACCCTGGTCATGGCCAAGTAGACCTTTTCAGAGAGTTCATATAGATTTTTGTGAAAAGGGTAATGTTCTCTTTCTGGTACGAGTAGCTAGTCATTCCAAAAGGATTGAGGTTATGCATATGGGGTCAAGCACCACTACTGAGTGTACCATAGATGCGTTGAGATCCATTTTTGCATGCCATGGTTTACCGGAAGAACTTGTTTCTGATAACGGGCCTCAGTTTCATTCAGACGGTTCAAAGAGTTCATGCAGTGGAATGGTGTAAAACACACACTTGTTCCCCCATACCATTCAGCCTACAATGGGCAGCTGAAAGGTTTGTTGGAATAGTCAAAGATGCTCTCAAGAAACAGGTTTTGCAGGGTAGTTCAAAGCTCAGCATGAAGCATCGTTTGGCTAGTTTCTTGCTGGTAGAGAACCACACAACACACAACAACGGGTACTCACCTGCCAAACTGTTGATGAAGAGAAGGCTAAGAATATGTCTATGTCTAGTTCAACCCAATTTGGCCTTCAGAGTTGAGCAAAAACAGTCAAGTCAAAACCGCCATTTTGACTCCCACAAAAAGGAGAGGTACTTCAAGTCCGATGAGCAGGTTCGTGTTCTCAGTCCTCCCAACAAGTCCAGTCGAGACAGATGGGATGTTGGGAAAATAGTGGAAGTGTGTGGAACAAAAAGATACTTAGTTGAAGTTGGAGATAGGATCAAATGATTCCTGCCAACCATGAAACAAAAACTGAGCATGAAGTCCTAATCCCAGAGTTTTTACCTGAAAGTGAGTTGGAGGAGACCACTGTGATTGAAACACAAAGTTCAGTTAGTACAGACAAAGAAACAGATTCCTCTGGTCAAAGTCAGGGTACTAAAACAGAGCCAAAACAAGTCTGCAGTTGAGTCAACACCTAAACCTATTACAGCTGTTACTGTTAAACGATCAGGCAGGATCCGTAAAGAGTAGTCAGGTTAGGTTTGTAAGTTAAGTAACTCACTGTATAAGTAAAACGAAAAAGTGTATATATGTAAAATAAATATATTATGTTTATCATTTAAGATTTCATCAATACTGGTTTAAATCAAGTATCACACAACAACATTGTAACCGAGTACTTAGATTTAATACTTTAAAAAAAGGAAAGCAGTGTAATGTATTCATACATATTCATGTGCATGTTAATGAGTTGGTGCTCAATATAATTAGGGAATGTTGGGTAATAAACATCTCACGTGATCCAGGCAACCTGCGTGTAAGTTATTATTCATTCTGCCGTCCGGAATATAACACCCAGGGTGCAGTCCATCTGGTCCAGATGACTTATCCACTTTCTGCCCTTTCAGCTTCACCTTAATAATAGCCATTCAACTAATTTCCACCCCCTAATTCTCTTGAATCTTAGGCATATTGTTGGTGTCTTCCACAATGAAGACTGATGCAAAAAAGTTATTCAACACCTCTGCCATTTCTTTATTCCCCATTATCACTTCTCCTGCATCATTTTCCAGCAGTCCAACATCCACTCTTGCCTCTTTCGTACATTTTATATAACTGAAGAAACTTTTGCTATCCTCTTATAAATTATTAGCTCGCTTACCTTCGTATTTCATCTTTTCTCCCCTTATTGCCATTTTAGTTGCCATCCATTGTTCTCTAAAAGCTTCCCAATCCTCTGCTTCCGACTAATCTTTGCAATGTTATACATCTTCTCTTTCAGTTTTATACTGTACTTGACTTCCCTTGTCAGCCACGGTCACCTCATTCTCCCGCTAGAATCTGTCTTCCTCTCTGGAATGAATAGATCCTTCATATTCCAAATTATTCCCAGAATTCCTTGTCATTGCTGTTCCACCATCATTCCTGCTAGGGTCCTTTTCCAGTCAACTTTGGCTAGCTCCTCCCTCATGCGTCTGTAGTCCCATTTGCTCTGCTGTAATACCAGGTACACATTCGATTTCACCTTCTCCCTCTCAAATTTAAGGATACATCTAATCATATTGTGGGTGCTACCTCTGAGTGGTTCCTTTACCTTGAGTTCCCTTATCAAATCCAGTTCAATGCACAATACTAAATCCAGAAAAGCTTTTTCCCTGGTAGGCTCCAAGAATCCATATCGGAGGCACTCTACAAATTCCCTTTCTGGGGTCCAGTACCAACCTGATTTTCTCAGTCTACCTGCTTATTGAAATCTCCCATGACCACCGTAGTATTGCCTTTCTGACATGCCAATTGTATCTCCTGATGTAACTTGTACCCTATATATTGGCTACTGTTTGGGGGCCTGTAAATAACTCCCATTAGTATCTTTTTACCCTTACAATTGCTCAACTCAACCCACAATGACTCTACATCTGATCCTATGTCACCCCTCGCTAAGGACCAAATTTCATTCAGCAACAGAGCTACCCCACCCCTTCTACACAACTGTTTTTTTGTTAGGATGTATAACCTTGAATATTCAGCTCCAGGTATGACTATCTTGCAGCCATGTCTCTGTAATTCCCACAAGATCATACCTACCAATTTCTAACTGTGTTACAAGCTCATCCACTTTGTTTCTTATACTATGTGCAATTAAATACAACACTTTTAATTTGATATTCACCTCCTCTTCCCTCACACCGGTGCCGATTTTACCAGACCTTACTCTGTTAGCCCATCTTAAACTTTCCGTCCTATTACTTCTGGAGACTTCTGTAACTTTTCCTGCACTCTCTTTCCCTTTTACTTCCAATTTGTCAACCCCCCCCTCCCCCTCCACCCCACTATTTAGATTAAAGCTCAATCCACGGCCCTGGTTATACAGTTTTCCAGGAGTTTAGTCCCAGTCAATGTCCCTGCTGACCATTGAGACTCCATCTACTAATTCAGCGCTTGGTCATGTGTCCACAGAAGCTTGGAGATCAAAGAACTCTCATACCTTCACTCTCTCTGCAACCTACATTGAAGCTCATTAAACACAATATTATTTTAAGATAATAAACCAAAAAAAAATCAAGAAATGATACCCCAATATTCGTGCAATACACATATCCTTGTGCAATAAAACCCAAGAGTCGTTTTTGAGTCATAGAGTGAAACAGAGTGGAAACAGGCCCTTTGGCCCGATTTGCAACACTAATTCCCAACTGCCAGCATTTTGTCCATATCCCTCCAAACCTGTCCTATCCATGTGACCTTTTAACTGCTTCTTAAATGTTCGGATAGTCCCTGCCTCAACTACCTCCTCTGGCAGCTAGTTCCTTATATCCACTACCCTTTGTGTAAAAAAGTTACTCCTCAGAATCCTATTAGATATTTTCCCCTTCACCTTAAACCTATGTCTTCTGGTCCTCAATTCACCTACTCTGGGGAAGAGACTGTATGTATGTACCCGATCTATTCCTCTCATGATCTTATGCAACTGTATAAGATCATTTCTTTTCCTCGTGCACTCCATGGAATAGAGTCCCAGCCTCATCAACCTTTGCCTATAGCTCAGACCCTCTAATCCTGTCAACATCCTCGTAAATCTTCTCTGTCCCCTTTACAGCTTGACAACGTCTTTCCTATAACAGAGTGCAGAAAGTGAAATGTTTGTGAAAGATTGCAGCAGGATCTGGATCGATTGGCCAGGGGGGCGGAGGAAGGGTTGATGGAATTTAATACAGAGAAATGTGAGGTGTTGCATTTTGGGACGTCATATAAGGGCAGGACATACACAGTAAATGGTAGGTCTCTGGGTAGTGTTGAGGAGCAGAGGGATCTAGGAGTATAGGTGCATGGTTCCTTCAAGGTCAAGCCGCAGATGAATAAGGTGGTCAAATAGGCTTTTGGCACTTTGGCCTTATTCAGTCAGAGTATTGAGTATAGACGTTGGGGGGTCATGTTGCAGTTGTATAAGACGTTGGTGAGACTGCATTTAGAATATTGTGTTCAGTTCTGGCCACCATGTTATAGTAAAGATATTGTCAGGCTTGAAAGGCTTCAGAAATGATTAATGAGGATGTTGCCAGGACAAGAGGGTGTGAGCCATAGGGAGAGGTTGAGTAAGCTGGGTCTCTATTCCATGGAGTGCAGGAGGATGAGGGGTGATCTTATAGAGGTATACAAAATCATGAGTGGAATAGATGGGGTACAGAGTCTCTTGCCCAGAGTAGGGGACTCGAGGACTAGAGGACATAGGTTCAAGGTGAAGAGAGAAAGATGTAGTAGGAATCCAAGGGGTAACTTTTTCACACAAAGGGTGGTAGGTGTATGGAACAAGCTGCCAATGGAGGTAGATGAGGCTGTGGATGATCCCATCGTTTAAGGTACGGCTAGACGGGTACATGGATTGGACAGGTTTGGAGGGATATGGACCAAGCGCAGGCAAGTGGGACTAGTGTAGCTGGGACATTGTTGGTCGGTGTGGGCAAGTTGGGTCGAAGTACCTGTTACCACAATGTATCCAATGACTCTATGCTCCTATGACTATGCCCAGAACTGAACACAATAAGTTGATTAAGTTGTGCAAAGAGTTCCAGAGTCATAGAATCATACAGGTTGAAAACACGCCCATCGGCCCAACTTGCTCACACCGACCAACATGTCCCATCTACACTAGTCCCACCTGCCAACGTTTGGCCCATATCCCTCTAAACCTATCTTATGGTACCTGTCTAAATGTTTCTTAATCATTGCAATAATACCAGCCACATCTACCTCCCCCGGCAGCTCGTTCCATACACCCACCACCCTTTGTGTGAAAACATTATCCTTAATGTTCCTATTAAATCTTTATCCTCTTGTAGCGGCACCTGCTGGCGGACGCAGAGATCGAACCCGGCGTTCGGAAGCGTGACTCGGGAGGGGACGCTTGTTTCACGCGGGTTTTACTTGCATGCGTTAGTTCAGCGCTGACCACTGTTGTGGGCAGACGTGTCTAAAGAACCTGTATACTGGAAATCGAACTTTTGAAAAAAGATCTGTTGGAAACCCCAGGTGTTGTTCTTCAGACTGCCAAATTGGTGACCCCGACCTAGCCGTCATTAGACAAGAAGAATTATGCAGGAAGAGTGTTCCCGCAGAATCGGCCAGCACGAGGCAGGGCTCACCGGCCTTCAAACTGCCAGCCTTTTGGCCAGATCAACCTCAGGTGTGGTTCGCCCATGTTGAGGCACAGTTCCACCTTCATCGCATCGCAATGTATTTCCATGTGGTGGGGGCTTTGCTGCAGGACTGTGCCTCGAGGTTGTTGCCCTACGTCAGGGACCCGCCGTCCATCGGCAAATAAGAAGGGCTGAAGGCCCTGCTGTTCCACGCTTACGGTCTCAGCCGCAGAGACAGGGCAGCCGAAGCTGCTGCACTTGAACTGTGTCGGCGATCGGCGGCCATCAACCATCATGGCAAAGATGTTAGCCCTGATGCATGGGCATCGCCCATGTCTGCTTTCGAACAGGCATTCCTGGAGCACATGCCAGACGAAGTCCGGCTAATGCTCGCCGGAGCTGATTTCAACGACCCGCAACAACTCGCGGAGAGAGCTGACGAACTGTGTGCGCACAGGCGGCGGGATGGTTTTGCTTTTGCCGGCCCCGTGGTCACACAACGAGTGCAGCCGAGCCGACATCGAGGAGAGGAGGAAGAAGCCCAGCCCAGCGCCGAAGAACAATCGCCGTGGCCAGTGGTCTACAGTCAACGCAGATGGTGCTACTACCACCAACGATACGGACCCGAAGCCCAAAGATGTCGGAGCCCCTGTTCGTTTCCGGGAAATGCCTCGGCCGATCGTCCATAGAGGCGAAAGCGATCGGCCCACACGAACGCCTCTACGTCCGCGATCGCCATTCCGGCCACCGTTTCCTTGTGGACTCCGGTGCCCATGCCAGTATCCTGCCTCCAAGTGCCTGAGATATTCGCGCTGGTAAGGTAGGACCCGTCCTCTTGGCTGTTAACGGGAGCGATATTCGCACTTACGGGACGTGGACTGCGAATCTAAATTTCGACTCCCGCCAGTACAGGTGGATGTTTATCGTTGCTGACGTCGCCCAACCGATCTTGGGGGCCGATTTCGTGCGCGCGTTCTCCCTGTTAGTCAATGTGCGAGGTGGACGCATGGTCTCTGGGTCGGGCCGATGCCCTGCCAAGCTGCGCAATCCGTCAACGCCCCTACAGCAATTCAACGAGGTAGCTGAGATCCAGCAACCTTTCGCAGCCCTGCTCGCCGACTTCCCAGGGTTGCTCACGCCCCGGTTCAATGGGGCCGTGCCCCATCATTGCGTGGGCCACCACATTCCCACCGAGGGCCCACCGGTACACGCCCGCGCACGCCGACTCCCGCCCGATAAACTGAGCATCGCACGAGACGAGTTCCAGCTTATGGAGGACCTAGGGATCGTCCGGCGGTTGGATAGCCCTTGGGCTTCCCCGTTTCACATGGTGCCCAAAGCGTCCGGGGGTTGGAGACCTTGCGGTGATTACAGGCATTTGAACCCGGTAACCACAGCTGATCGTTACCCAGTCCCGAACATCCAGGATTTCTCGGCCCATCTGGAAGGTGCGACCTTCTTCTCGAAGATTGACCTCATTCGCGGGTATAATGAAATCCCGGTCCACCCCGACGACGTCCCTAAAACGGCCACCATTACCCCTTTCGGCCTTTTCGAATGGCTCAGAATGCCTTTTGGCTTGAAGAACGCTGCTCAGGCATCCCAAAGGCTAATGGATCAGGTCGGTCGGGGATTGCCGTTCATTTTCATCTACCTGGATGATATCCTGGTGGCCAGCAGCTCACAGGTGGAGCATGTCAGGCACCTCCGCCTACTTTTCGAACGTGCTGCGCAAACACGGGTTGGTGATTAACCCTGCGAAGTGCCAGTTCAGGTTGCGCTCCATTTCTTTCTTGGGTCATAGCATCACCTCCCACGGTGCGCAGCCACTGCCCGAGAAAGTCGACGCTATCCGTCGCTTCCCAAGGCCCCAAGGGTCTACAGGAGTTTATCGGGATGGTTAACTTCTACCACCGATTCGTCCCGTCAGCAGCCGCCATCATGCGGCCGTTGTTCCAATGCCTGGCCGGTAAGCCCAAGGACCTGGTCTGGTCCAAGGAGGCACAGAAGGCCTTCGAGGGGGCTAAAACTGCATTGGCCAACGCCACTATGCTGGAACACCCCAGGGCGTCAGCCCAAACGGCCCTCACCATAGACGCTTCCGACGTCGCGGTAGGCACCGTCTTCAAGCAGCGCGTAGGTAGTCGCTGGGTGCCGCTGGCATTGTTCAGCCGGCAGCTGTGAGCCCCCGATGTTAAGTATAGTGCTTTCGACCGGGAGCTCCTCGCACTTTACCTAGCGATCCGCCATTTCCTGGAGGGGCGCGCTTTCACTGCATTCACAGATCATAAGCCACTAACGTTCGCCTTGACCAAGGTATCTGACCCCTGGTCTGCAAGACAGCAATGGCACCTGGCCTACATTTCTGAATTCACGTCCGATATTCGGCATGTGGCAGGGAAGCTGAACGTTGTGGCTGATGCGTTATCCCGTCCAGCGCTGCCCGAAGTCTCAGCGCTTAGCCTAGGCATTGATTATGAGGAGCTGGCCGCTGCCCAACAGGCAGATGCCGGTATGGAGGTTTACCGCAATGCTGAATCAGGGCTCTAGCTGGCTAAGCTGCCCTGTGGCGACGCTGGCGTGCAAGTCCTTTGCGATATCTCCACGGGCAAAGCCCGTCCCATTGTCCCAGTTGCTTGGCAGCGTAGGAGTTTCGACACTATCCACAGCCTACCGCACCCGTCTATTCGCACCACCTCTGCCTTGGTCGCGGCGATTTTCGTCTGGCACGGGTTAAGGAAGCAGGTTGCAGCATGGGCCCGTTCCTGCATCCCATGCCAGACCTCCAAGGTACAGAGACATGTGCACCCGCCAGTCCAGGATTTCGCCGTCCCGGACGGCAGGTTCCTGCACATCCATGTTGACCTGGTAGGTCCCTTGCCGTGTTCGCACGGGGCTACTCACTAACTGACCATCGTGGACAGGTTTACCAGGTGGGCGGAGGCAATACCATTAACAGATACCTCCGCTGAGGCATAAGCGAGGGCCATTGTCTCCAATTGGATCTCGCGTTTCGGGGTCCCCTCAGATATTACTACCGATCGTGGGGCACAGTTCACGTCCTCCCTGTGGTGTGGTATCATGCAGCTGTATGGCGCGAAGATGCATCAGACCACCGCGTATCACCCAGAGTCCAACGGGTTGGTTGAGTGTTTCCACAGGCACCTCAAGTCGGCGTTGAAAGCTCGGCACACCAGCCCAGATTGGGTCGACCAGTTACCTTGGGTCCTCCTAGGCATCAGAACGCCTAAGGAGGACCTCAAAGCCTCCTCGGATGAGTTCGTTTATGGCTTGGTTTTGTGACTGGGGATTTCTTGCCTGTCCCCCAGGACCAAGAGGTCCCGGTTTCAGCTTTGTTAGCTGACCTTCGCGAGCGGGTGGGCGCTTTGGTCCCGGTTCCCACTTCCCGGCATGGTTCGTCTTCGGTGCATGTGCCTACTATGTTACGGGATTGTGCTTATGTTTTTCTCCGTAGAGATGCTCATCGCTCGCCGTTACATCCGGTGTACGAGGGTCCGTACAAGGTGCTCAGTACTGGTGTCTCGACGTTCACATTGGACATGGGTGTCAAGGAGGAGTTTGTCTCCGTGAGCCGCCTTAAGCCAGCACACGTCGACGAGGATAGCCCAGTGACAGTGGCTACTCCGCGGCGTAGAGGACATTCTCCAGCCATTTTACCGCCCTCTACACCTGTTACCCCCGGTAATGTTTCGCCGGTCTCCTTTGTTACGCCTGTCCCTCGTTCGCTTTTTTCACGCCCCTCCGGTCCTGTTCTGCCGGTCTCTACTGTTACGCTCGCCCTGCGACCTCGGACTACGCGTTCTAGTCGAACCGTCCGTTTACCCATGCGTTTCTGTACCGCGGATTCTGTGGGGGGTCATGTAGCTGCGCCTGCTGGCGCACGCAGAGATCGCACCTGACGTTCAGAAGCTGCGGCCACGTGACTCCGGAGGGGTTGCTTGCTTCGGTCTCTACGGTGGGCACTCGCTGGTGCACTCCCACACTCCAAGCAGATGAACGGCCTCTCCCCTTTGTGTGTTCGCTGGTGCATCAGCAAGGCACAGGGTCGACCGAATACCTTCACAGACTCGGAGCAAGTGAACGGCCTCTCCCCAGTGTGTTTTCGCTGGTGCGTCCCCAGGTCTCACGGCCTCTCCCCGGTGTGAACCCGCCGTTGAGTCTGCAGACTAGATGACCGGCTGAATCCCTTCCCACACTCAGAGCAAGTGAAGGTCTCTCCCCCGTGTGAACCTGCTAGTGTGTCAGAAGGACCGATGACCTAGTGAACCCCTTCCCACACCCAGAGCAGATGAACGGCCTCTCTCCGGTGTGAACACGCTGGTGACTCTGCAGAATGAGTTGGATAGGTTGGGTGAGTGGGCAGAGAAGTGGCAAGTGTAATATAGTGCAGCAAAATGTGGAGTCAGGCATTTTGGTAGTAGGAATAAAGGCTAGACTATGTTCGAAATGGGGTGAGAATCCAGAAATCGGAGGAGCAAAGGGAATTTGGGAATCCTGCACCAGCACTCCCAAAATGTATTCTGCAAGTCGAATCAGTGGTAAAGAAAGCAAACTGAATGCTAGCATTTATTTCAAGAAGGCTTGTGTACAAAAACACGGATGTAATGCTGAGGCTCCATAAGGCGCAGGTAAGGCCGCATTTGGAAAAGGGTGAGCAAGTTTGGTCAGTATATCTGAGGAAGGATGTACTGTCTCTGGAGAGGGTCCAGAAGAGGTTTACAATAGACAATAGGTGCAGGAGTACGCCATTCGGCTCTTGGATGATCATCCTCAATCAGTACACCCTTCCTGCCTTCTCCGCATATCCCGACTCTGTTATCTTTAAGAGCCCTATCTAGCTCTCGAAAGTATCCAGAGAACAGGCCTCCACCGCCCTCTGAGGCAGAGAATTCCACAGACTCACAACTCTGTGTGAAAAAGTGTTTCCTCATCTCCATTCTAAATGGCTTACCCCTTATTCTTAAACTGTGGCCCCTGGTTCTTGACTCCCCCGACATAGGAAACATGTTTGCTGCCTCTAGCGTGTCCAAATCCTTAATAATCTTATATGTTTCAATATTATCCCCTCTCTTCCTTCTAAATTCCAGAGTGATCCCAAGAATTTGTAAGTTAACCTATGTATGATGAGCGTTTGTCGGCATTGGGCCTGTACTCGCTGGAGTTTAGAAGAATGAGGGGGGCCTCATAGAATAATACAGAATAGTGAAAAACGTGGATTGAGTGGATGTGGAGAGGATGCTGCCACTGGTGGGAGAGTCTAGGAAGAGAGGTTTAGAATTAAAGGATGTTCTTTTAAGAAGGAGATGAGAAGACATTTATTTAGTCAGAGGGTGGTGAATCTGTGGAATTCTTTGCCACAGTAGGCTGTGGAGGCCATCAATTGATATTTTTAAGGCAGAGATAGATAGATTCTTGATTAGTACAGAGGGGAGAAGGCTGGAGAATGGGGTGAGGAGGAAAAGATACTGTAGAACAGCCATGATTGAATGGCGAAGTAGACTTGATGGGACGAATGGCCTAATTCTACTCCTATCACTCATAACCTGATTAACTTCCCTATACCGGCCAGCAAGTCCCAGCTACATTCGTGCCACCTGCTTACATTTGATCCATATCCCTCCAAACCTGTCCTATTCATGTACATTTCTAACTTTTTTTTTAAATTGTCATATTTCCTGCCTCAAATACGCCTTCTGGCAGCTTGTTCCATACACCCACCAACCCGTCTGTGAAAAAGGTACCCCTCAGATTCCAACAAAATCATTTCCCCTTCACCTTAAACCTATGTCCTGTGGCCGTTGATTCATTTATTCTGGGTAAAAGACTGTGCAATCTCCTAGCCCAATTACAAATTGTAGATTTCCACCAGGGTCCCTGCAATTTCCTCTCTAATTTCCCACAATGTTCTTGGATATATTTGATCAGGCCCGGGAGATTTGTCTACCTTCGTACTTAATATTACCTTTAGCACCTCTTCTACCATAATATTGACTACCCTCAAGACAATTCCATGGATTGCCCCAAGTTCCTCCATCCTCCTGTCTTTCTCCTCGGTAAAAACAGAGGAGAAGTACTCAT
This sequence comes from Malacoraja senta, assembly GCA_038087875.1. Lineage (NCBI taxonomy): Eukaryota > Metazoa > Chordata > Chondrichthyes > Rajiformes > Rajidae > Malacoraja > Malacoraja senta. The sequence continues at coordinate 1,383,460 of JAXLNO010001545.1, forward strand.
TGAGGACCTTGCCCATCTCCTGTGGCTCCATGTAGAGTTGACCACTTTGATTCCTGAGTGATCCCACTCTTTCTAGTTAGCCTTTCCCCCAGATATATTTATAACATTTCTTGGGATTGTCGTTTATGCTCTCTCCTGGCCCCTTGTTGGCCTTGACTGATGTTGCTTTCCCCTCAAACAACCTACTCCAAAGAACTTGAGAGAGACCTTCTCTCATACCCTCCAAGTTGGCCTTGCCCCAATTTAACATTTTATCTCGTGGGCCCTTTCTGTCCCTATCCATAACTATCGTAAACCTAATCAAATAGTTGTCACTGGTCCCAAAAGGCTCCCCCACGAACAGTTCATTCACTTGCCCTTCCCAATTTCCCAAGACCAGATTAAGTGTTGCCCTCTCACATGTGGGGCCCTCTACATATTGCAAACTCTCCTGAAAACCTTTAAGAAATTGCACCCCATCTAAACCTTTCACACTATGATTTCCCAGTCAATATTGGGAAACAATGATTTTCCCAGTGAATTTGGAGCTTTTTAAGTCTCCCAGTCCCCGAGTTGTACTAATGTTACGACACACTTTGATGCAACTGTTTCGACCCACCCACAGTCCGATGCCTTCACACAAAGATCGACCTCGACATATTCTGTGAATCGTGAATCCGATAGCTTCGCAGTGGAAAAAAATGGAAGAGACTGTAATTAATTCAACAGCATCTCTTATGGTGGAATTCATGTATACTTTGTGTGTATTGTATGTGGGTCGGAATCATACAATACCGGAAATCCATGTTCACACACCAATTGGAATAGATTTCCTTTTGGCCTATTTTTAAATATTTTCTTTTTGGTAAGGAATGGAATACTTTATTATCACATGTGAATAGGCACAGTGACATTCTTTGCTTGCATACCCAATGTATACAAATAGCAGCCACCGACGGCGCTGACAAATTATAAAAACGCCAGCTCCCCGTTTTGTTCACCCCCACCGCGATTTCCCCCACGTCGGGTCCCCATTGTCTTTTGTTCTCCCACCATCCCCAATTGCCGGACATTTCAAATTTCAAGTCATTTTTGCGACTATCGGTTATTTTCCGTGGTCGTCTTGTTGCCGTCTGATCATTGGAGAATGAAGCAACTATCTAATTGGACTGTTACATACCACCAATGAGATACAGCGCTGCATCACCAATCGTAAGCGCCTAACGGCATTATATACAATAGACAATAGATGCAGTAGTAGGCCATTCGGCCCTTCGAGCCAACATCGCCATTCAATGTGATTATGGCTGATCATCCACAATCAGTACCCCGTCCCTGCCCTCTCACCATATCCCTTGATTCCGCTATCATTAAGAGCTCGATCTAACCCTCTCTTGAAAGCATCCAGATAATTGGCCTCCACTGCATTCTGAGGCAGTGAATTCCACAGATTCACAGTTCTCTGGGTTACATTTTTTTCCTCATCTCCGTTCTAAATTGCCTACCCCTTATGGATTCCCCAACTTGGGGAACACGTTTCCAGCCTCTAGCGTGTCCAATCCCTTAATAATCTTACGTCTTCCACGCTGTAAAAAATTGTGGAAGTCGGGGTAAGTGTGAGAGACATGTACCCAACTTCAGAATTCCTAAAGTGAAGCGAAATGAAGGTAAAGAGAAGCGAGAGCTGAAGGGACAACAGCAGCTAAAATGCTTGGCGAACATTGGCCGTGCAGATATCGGAATTGAAAATATCGGGATTTATCGCGCTTGTTCGCTGCATTTAATCAACACTAAGGCATTATTTGTTTTTTTTTTAATTTCTTTGGTATCTAAAAAGTCTCAGAAGTGGTAAATCTGGTTGTAAATTTTGCTTCAGAGGCGTTTTCTTTTTGTATGTAAAAACCCACGAGAACCAGGGGCGATTTTAAAATGTTACAGCCAGATTTATCCCTTCTGAAACTTTTTAGATGCCAAAGGAATCAAGAAAAAACACAAATAATGCCTTAGTTGATGAAATGCAGTGAGCAAACGGTCAATGTTCGCCAAGCACTCTGGCTGTTGTTGTTCCTTTCAGCTCTCGCTTCAATCTACCGTCATTTCTCCTCACTTTTTGAATTCTGAAGTTAGCTAAATGTCTCTCACGCTTATCCCGATTTCCATAATTATTTACAGCGCAAAAATTGACCATTTCGGCGGGTTTTAACGGGCCCGCAACGCTGGAAACAATGGTAAGTGCCTGCCTGCAGTTCATCGCGTGTAATCCACTTGGCGTAGCGTAGCAACAGTACGGGTCATGGGTCGTGACCCGACTGCCGTGAAACCTCCCTATACAAGCCCAGCCGCTCCGTCAACTTATGATAGTCCCGCCATCCCGGGAATTAACATCGTGAACCTGCGCTGCACTCCCTCAATAGCAAGAATGTCCTTTCTCAAAAGTCGAGACCAAAACTGCACACAACACTCCAGGTGTGATCTCACCAGGGCCCTGTAAAACTGCAGAAGGAATTATCCCCCAGAAGCTATAGGAAGGGCGAATGCGTTACGATTTGTCATTAGTCGAAATGTCTGGACGAGGGAAAACAGGTGGCAAAGCTCGGACCAAGCCCAAATCTCACTCGTCCCGGGCCGGACTGCAGTTCCCGGTGGGCCGTGTTCACAGGCTTCTGAAAAAAGGTAACTCTGCTAAGCGCGTGGGTGCAGGAGCCCGTTATACATGGCTGCAGTGTTCGAGTATCTGACGGCTGAAATCCTGGAGCTGGCCGGTAACGCGGCCCGGCATCATCCCCAGACACCGACAGCTAGCCGTACTCAACGACGAGGAGTTCAACAAGCTGATGGGAAGGGTGACCATGGCTCAGGGCGGGGGGCTGCCGCCCAAGAACACCAGCGCGAACAGTAAGACCAAGTAACTTGGCGAAATATTAATTTAATGACCCAAAGGCTCTTTTCAGAGCCACCTATAGTGACCGGAAGAGTTGAGATCCGCGGGAGTGTGATATTTCCGTTATTACAACCGTTCAGTGTATCCACCGCAGACGAATCTCCGTATGCCCGTTTTAGTCTAAATCCCGCAGATAAACTACTATTTATCTGCGCACGAAGTGCTCCGTGTTAGCCGGACCCCTTACCATTTTGCTCTTACTTAGTCTTTTCTCATCAGATATATTACCAGAAATAGGGAAATCACCACCCCTCCTCCTTGTACTTCCAGGATGAATCTCTGGTAAGGGGAACAGCCCAATCAGAGTGTCTTGGTACACCAGTGAACAGGCGGCAACAAGAAAAGCGCGGAAACCATCCGTTGGACCCCAAGAGTTTGAAAAAGTCCGCAAACAAATGTTTTTCCCAATAATCTCCAAAAACCAATACATTATAAACTCAGATCTTGCGTACCTCATTTCGCCCGTCACTTGTTCCCGATCCATTTACAATAGATAAGAGAGATTCTGGGAATCTTCCATCTCCATTAACTGGTAATCGAACGGAGCAAATGCGTCTCACGGATCGTAACAGCCGGTGGGTTTCTGTGTAAATAGCATAGCATTAAATTACGGTCGGGTCAGCTCATGAAGTGCGGACGGAAGCGAGATCACCGCGTCAAGTGGTTCTGTGACCGAACCTGTTATGATCTCAGTAAAAGCGGCATCCAGGAAACAATACGGCCGCTGTTTGATAAACATAAAACACAATTCAACATATTGTACCTATCTTTCCAAAAGTCCCCATGCAATTTTACAAGTCGATGTCGAATGCTACAACTCTTTCAGTGAGATTGTGGGTGGCTCTAAAAAGAGCCTTTAGGTTGATTAGGATTGAGAATCTTTACTTCGAACTGGTATACTTCGTCACCGCCTTTGTCCCTTCCGACACGGCGTGCTTGGCCAGTTCCCCGGGCAGCAGCAGGCGCACGGCGGTCTGGATTTCCCGGGAGCTGATGGTCGACCGCTTGTTGTAATGAGCCAAGCGGGAGGCCTCACTCGCGATGCGTTCGAAAATATCGTTAACGAACGAGTTCATGATGCTCATGGCCTTGGAGGAGATGCCGGTGTCGGGGTGAACCTGCTTCATCACTTTGTAGATGTAGATGCCGTAACTCTCTTTCCTCGATCTCCTGCGCTTCCTACCCGCCTTGCCTGCAGGTTTGGACACAGGTTTCTTGGCGCCCTTCTTGGCCACTTTCGATGCGTCAGGCATTTCGTCTGTCGGCTTTGGACACACAAATGTAGGGAACTCAACCCGAGCGCGGATTAAATAGGCTGCCCCAACGCCCTATGCTAATGAGGGATTGGGGAAAGCGAACATTGTCATTGGTTGGTGTCAATCAATCGCTTGATTGGACCTTGAAGATTCGCGGCGACCAATCACAGAACGCGCCCACTGCCCCGTGTCTGGTAACACTTAAAGGACGGGGAGGCGGAGTTCGGCGGAGCCGCTGCTGACAGCAATCTTGACTACTCGTCCTCACACCCTGCTTCCTGTAAGGACTCCATCCGCTATTCCCAATTCCTCCGTCTACGCCGCATCTGCTCCCAGGATGAAGTGTTCCACACCAGGGCATCGCAAATGTCCTCATTCTTCAGGGAACGGTGTTCCCCTCCCCCACTATAGATGAGGCTGGCACCAGGGTCTCCTCCATACCCCGCAACACTGCTCTCTCTCCCCATCCCCCCAATCGCAACAAGGGCAGAGTCCCCCTGGTCCTCACCTTTCACCCCACTAGCCTGCACATACAACAGATAGTCCTCCGTCAGTTTCGCCACCTCCAACGTGACCCCACCACTCGCCACACCTTCCCATCTCCCCCCCTGTTTGCCTTCCGCAAAGACCGCTCCCTCCGTAACTCCTTGTCAATTCTTCCCTTCGCTCCCAGCTTCACCCCTTCCCCGGGCACTTTCCCTTGCAACCGCAAGAGATGCTACACTTGTCGCTTTACCTCCCTGCTCGACTCCATTCAAGGACCCAAGCAGTCATACCAGGTGCGACAGAGGTTCACCTGCACCTCCTCCAACCTCATCTATTGCATCCGCTGCTCTAGATGTCAGCTGATCTATATCGGTGAGACCAAGCGTAGGCTTGGCGATCGTTTCACCGAACACCGCACTAACCACCGAACACCGCACTGACCTCCCGGTGGCTCAGCACTTCAACTCCCCCTCCCATTTCGTATCTGACCTCGCTGTCCTGGGCCTCCTCCACGGCCAGAGTGAGCAACACCATAAATTGGAGGAACAGCACCTCATATTCCGGTGGCATGAACATTGAATTCTCACAATTCCGTTAACCCTTGCTGTCTCCTCCCCTTCCTACCTCTCCCTCAGCCCTCGGACTCCTCCTCCTCCTTTTTCCTTTCTTCTCCCCGCCTCCCCCCCACCCCCTATCAGTCTGAAGAAGGGTTTCAGCCTGAAATGTTGCCTATCTCCTTCGCTCCATAGATGCTGCTGCACCCGCTGAGTTCCTCCAGCATTTTTGTGTACCTCCGCTGCTGACAATCATCGCTTGGACGTAGACATCAAAGATCCGAGAGCTCCTTGGTACACTGGTTGCGAGGAAGTCACGCAGAGGCCAGGCTGGGGAAGGACGGCTGATGGGCTTTTACCACAGGCCAGGTCCTGTGGGACTCTACAAACTGCCGGATTGAAAGGCACGTTCTCAGTTCCACAACAGGACAGCCGTCACCACACATGGAATACCAGTGAGAGCTGACAGACATCGATATTCTGGATCCCAGTCTGGTTCCCCAAAATTCACTCAATCCTTGTTCATGTGAGTTTAGAAGGATGAGGGGGGGGGGGGGGCTCATTGAAACTTACAGAATAGTGAAAAGCCTGGATAGAGTGAACATGGAGGGGATGTTTCCACTCATCTTGGACAAGAGGTCATAGCCTCAGAATAAAAAGGATGTACCTTTAGATAGGAGATGAGAAGGACTTTCATTAGTTAGAGGGTGGCAAATGTGGAATTCATTGCCACAGATGACTGGAGGCCAAGTCAATGGATATTTTTAAGGTGGATTCGTCAGACATGATTTACCTTTCATAAATCCATGCTGACTTTGTCCAATGATTTCACCATTTTCCAACTGTGCTGCTATCCCATCTTTAATAACTGACTCTAGCAGTTTCCCCACTACCGATGTTAGACTAGCTGGTCTGTAATTCCCCGTTTTCTCTCTCCCTCCCTTTTTAAAAAGTGGGGTTACATTAGCTACCCTCCAATCCTCAGGAACTACTCCAGAATCTAAAGAGTTTTCAAAAATGATCACTAATGCATCCACTATCTCTGGGGCTACTTCCTTAAGTACTCTGGGATGCATCCTATCTGGCCCTGGGGATTTATCGGCCTTTAAACCATTCAATTTACCTAACACCACTTCCCGGCTAACCTGGATTTCACTCAGTTCCTCCATCTCATTTGACCCCCGGTCCCCGCTATTTCCGGCAGATTAATTAAGTCTTCCTTAGTGAAGACAGAACCATAGTAGTTATTCAATTGGTCTGCCATGTCCTTGTTCCCCATGATCAATTCACCTGTTTCTGACTGCAAGGGACCTACATCTTTTTCTCTTCGCATATCTATAAAACCTTTTGCAGTCAGTTTTTATGTTCCCTGCCAGTTTTCTTTCATAATCTATTTTCCCTTTCCTAATTAAACCCTTTGTCCTCCTCTGCTGGACGCTGAATTTCTCCCAGTCCTCTGGTAGGCTGCTTTTTCTGGCTAATTTGTATGCTTCATCCTTTGTTTTGATACTATCCCTGATTTCCCTTGTTATCCACGGATGCACTACCTTCCCTGATATATTCTTTTGCCAAACTGGGATGAACAATTGTTGTAGTTCATCCATGCAGCCTTTAAATGCCTTCCATTGCATATCCACCGTCAACCCTTTAAGAATCAATTGCCAGTCTATCTTGGCCAATTCACGTCTCATACCCTCAAAGTTACCTTTCTTTAAGTTCAGAACCCTTGTTTCTGAATTAATTATGTTACTCTCCATCCTAATGAAGAACTCAACCATATAATGGTCACTCTTGCCCAAGGGGCCACGCACAACAAGACTGCTAACTAACCCTTCCTCATTACTCAATACCCAGTCTAGAATAGCCTGCTCTCTCGTTGGTTCCTCTACATGTTGAATTTGAAAACTATCCCGCATACATTCCAAGAAATCCTCTTCCTCAGCACCCCTGCCAATTTGATTCACCCAATCTATATGTAGATTGAAGTCACCCATTATAACTGTTTTACCTTTGTTGCACGCATTTCTAATTTCCTGTTTGATGCCATCCCCAACTCTACTACTACTACTACTGTTAGGTGGCCTGTACACAACTCCCACTAGTGTTTTCTGCCCCTTAGTATTTCGCAGCTCTACCCATATCGATTCCACATCCTCCAAGCTAATGTCCTTCCTTTCTATTACGTTAATCTCTTCTCTAACCAGCAACCCTACCCCACCTCCTTTTCCTTTCTGTCTATCCCTCCTGAATATTGAATATTTCTGGATGTTCAGCTCGCAGCCTTGGTCACCCTGGAGCCATGTCTCCGTGATCCCAACTATATCATAGTCATTAATAGCTATCTGCACATTCAACTCATCCACCTTATTAGGAATGCTCCTTGCATTGAGACACAAAGCCTTCAGGCTTGTTTTTACAACACTCTTAACCCTTACCTTATACAATTATGTTGAAAAATGGCCCTTTTTGATTTTTGCCCTGGATTTGTCTGTCTACCACTTTTACTTTTCACCTTGCTATCTATTGCTTCTACCCTCATTTTACACCCCTCTGTCTCTCTGCTCACCCATTTAAGAAACCCACCACCTCTTATTCTCTGTTTATTATATTTTTCTTCTTTCCCCCCTACATGTTGGGTCTGAGTGCTTCCCTTCTCTGCCTCACACACTGTCTACTAGTTTTCTCTATTTGAGTCCCTCCCCCCAACCGTTCTAGTTTAAAGTCTCCCCAGTAGCCTTTGCAAAACTCCCCGCCAGGATATTGGTCCCCCTCGGGTTCAAGTGCAACCCGTCTTTTTTGTACAGGTCACACCTTCCCCAAAAGAGGTTCCAATGATCCAGAAACTTGAATCCCTGCCCACTGCACCAGTCCTTCAGCCACGCATTTATCCTCCACCTCGCTCCATTCCTACTCTCACTGTCACGTGGCACAGGCAGTAATCCTGAGATTGTTACCTTTGCGGTCCTTTTCCTTAACTCTCTTCCTAACTCCCTAAATTCTCCTTTCAGGACCTCTTCCCTTGTTCTACCTATGTCATTGGTACCTATATGTACCACGACCTCGGGCTCCTCTCCCTCCCATTTCAGGATATCTTGGACACGTTCAGACACATCCCAGACCCTGGCACCAGGGAGGCAAACTACCATCCGGGTCTCCTGACTGCGTCCACAGAATCGCCTGTCTGACCCCCTAACTATAGAGTCCCCTAGTACTACTGACCTCCTCTTCTTTTCCTTACCCCTCTGAGCAACAGGGCCGGTCTCTGTACCGGAGGCCCGGCCGCTGTCGCTACCCCCAGGTAGGCTGTCCCCCCCAACAGTACTCAAACAGGGGTACTTATTGGCAAGGTGTACAGCCACCGGGGTACTCTCTAGTCCCTGCCTCTGCCCCTTGCCCCTCCTAACTGTGACCCACTTGTCTCTCCTGTGGTTTTGGAGTGACCACCTCTCTATAACTCCTCTCTATGACCTCCTCCCTCTCCCTGACCAGATGGAGGTCATCGAGCTGCTGCTCCAGGTTCCTAATACGGTCTCTTAGGAGCCCCATCTCGACGCACCTGGCGCAGATGTGAACGTCTGGAGGGTATCAGACTCCATGACTTCCCACATCTGACATCCAGAACAGATGTCAGATGTGGCCCTGGCCCTCATACTCCTCCCTTACCCTGGATACAATACAAAGTACAATACAATACAATACAAACTGCTGGAAGAAATCAGCAGGGATCTGACACCCAATCAGCTGCTTCCTGTAGTCCGCTTCCACCAATCAGCGGCTTCCTCAAGCCCCCTTGTTTTGAACTGTGGAATGCGAGTGGAACGTTGGAACGATACAGATTTGGGTTCCTCCCTCACCAACGGTTCCTGGGCCTCTGTGGAAACAAGCCCTGCGGTCGAAGATTATACTCACTGCCCGGACGCAGCTCCTCCCTCACCAACGGTTCCTGGGCCTCTGTAAAACAAGTCCTGCGGTCGAGGATTATACTCACTGCCCGGACGCCACTCCTCCCCCACCAACGGTTCCTGGGCCTCTGTAAAACAAGCCCCGCGGTCGAGGATTATACTCACAGCCCGGACGCAGCTCCTCCCTTACCAACGGTTCCTGAGCCTCTGTAAAACAAGCCCCGTGGTCGAGGATTATACTCACAGCCCGGACGCCGCTCCTCCCTCACCAACGGTTCCTGGGCCTCTGTAAACCTTCTCTGTACCCTTTCGAATGACAACATCTTTCCTGTAACATAGTGCCCAGAACTGAAAACAGTACTCTAAATGCGGCCTAACCTATGTTTTATAAAATTGCAACATGACCTCCCAACCTCTATGCTCAATAGGTAGACACAAAAAACTGTAGTAAGTCAGCGGATCAGGCAGCATTTCTGGAGAAAAGGAATAGGTGACCGTTTTGGGTCGAGACCCTTCTTCATATTAAGAGACAGGTATAAGAAACAAGAGAAATAGTACTCAATACTGACTAATGAAGGGCAATATGCCAAAAGCCCTTTTGACCACCCAATCTGCCTGCGACTTCAACTTCAGGACCTATGTACCTACACTCCTAGATCCCTCTGTTCTACAACACTTCCCAGAGACCTACCATTTACTGTGTTTGTCCTACCCATGTTAGACTTTCCAAAATGCAACACGTCACATATCTGTTTTAAATTGTCAGAGTAATCTGATATCAGGGGAATGCTGAAGAGTCTTTGTGAAATCTGTTACGGTTTTGTATGTAAGGATCACATGAATCTTTGTATCACACGGCCATTGTATTTGTCGCTCCTAAATAAAGTCTTGATTGCCTTGCCCTATCTTTGTGGTGTGTTTTAAAATGTTCTTTAATAGACGGTCCAAGTAACATCTCAAAGAACAAAGGGTTCAGTGAGGCAAGCTCAGAGCTGAGCACTCAGGCAGCCAAAGCCAGTGCAGGCAGTGGTGGTGTGTCACAGTCACAGAGTTGTACAGTGTAGAATCAGGCCACTGAGTATATACTCTCCACCCCCCCCCCCCCCTCCCTCCACCCCACACCACCATCGTCAGGCCCTATACTAATCCCACCTGGATGCATTATTCCATATCCCTTTGTGCTCTGCTTATTCAAGTACCTGCCCAGGTATGTCTTCAATCTTGTTTCTGTTTCTGCACCACCACCTCCTCTAGCAACTCATTACAGATATCAACGATCCCATGTGAAGCATTTACACCTCAAATCAACTTAAATTATGTTCCCTCCTTAAATCTATGCTCTCCAGTTAAGCACATCTACCACGGGTAACAGATTCTAGCTATCCCCCACCTACGCCACTCAGAATGTTATGCACCCCTAACATGTCATCTCTCAGCCTCCTCGCTCCTGACAGAGCAGCCTACCCAATCTCACCTGCAGGCCCACCAAATCGAGGCAACATTCTTGCAACAATTTCTGTGCACTATCTGGCTGAAGCAAAGCTTTCATTGATGTGTCAACCAGAACTGCAGGCAATACTCTCAATACTCTGTAATCAACAGTTTCTACAACTGATGTCCCACAGTCTGTTCGTATTGGTGGAAATGTGTCAGACTCGATAACAATCAGCACGGGAGCACCCCAAGGCTGCGTGCTAAGCCCCCTGCTGTACTCACTCTATACTCATGACTGCGTAGCCGGACATAGTGCGAACTCCATCATCAAGTTCGCTGACGACGCCACTGTTGTGGGACGTATCACTGATGGGGATGTGTCAGAGTATAGAAGAGAGATCGAGCAACTGTCCATATGGTGCCAGCACAATAACCTGGCCCTCAACACCAGCAAAACCAAGGAACTGATTGTGGACTTTGGAAGGAGTAGGATGGGGACCCACAGTCCCGTTTATATCAACGGGTCGATGGTTGAAAGGGCAAGAGCTTCAAATTCCTGGGCGTGCACATCTCTGAAGATCTTTCCTGGTCTGAGAACACTGATGCCATTATTAAGAAAGCACATCAGCGCCTCTACTTCCTGAGAAGATTACGGAGAGTCGGTTTGTCAAAGAGGACTCTCTCTAACTTCTACAGGTGCACAGTAGAGAGCATGCTGACCGGTTGCATCGTGGCTTGGTTCGGCAACTTGAGTACCCTGGAGAGGAAAAGACTACAAAAAGTAGTAAACACTGCCCAGTCCATCATCGGCTCTGACCTCCCTTCCATCGAGGGGATCTATCACAGTCGCTGCTTCAAAAAGGCTGGCAGTATCATCAAGGACCCACACCATCCTGGCCACACACTCATCTCCCTACTACCTTCAGGTAGAAGGTACAGGAGCCTGAAGACTGCAATGACCAGGTTCAGGAATAGCTACTTCCCCACAGCCATCAGGCTATTAAACCTGGCTCGGACAAAACACTGAACTTTATTAGCCAATTAACTGTTATTTGCACTTTATCAGTATATTGATTCATGTGTGTATATATTTATAGAATGCCTTGTAGTCAATGCCTACTATGTTCTGTTGTGCTGAAGCAAAGCAAGAATTTCATTGTCCTATCAGGGACACATGACAATAAACTCACTTGACTTGACTTGTACTCAAAGCCTCAGCTGATGAAGGAAAGAATGCCGTAGGCCTTCTTCACTCTCTCTACCCGTGTTGCCACTTTCAGGCAACTGTGTACTGGTATCCCAAGGCCAGTCTACTCAACAACACCTCTGCAAGATCCAACCATACATTGCAAATCACCTGCCCTGGTATCACTATCCACAGTAAATCCACTACCAAATATTCATCAATTTGCACTTGTCTAAGTTAAATTCCATCTGTCATTTCCTAGTCCACTTTCCCAATTGATCCAAATCCTGTTGTAAGCATAAACAACCTTTATCCCTGTACACTATACCGCCATTTGTGGTGTCACCTGCAAGCTTCCCAACGATTTCATGTACATTCTCACAAAATGACTCAAATGCACGAGACTCTGTGCATCTATCCAATCTATTCCTCTCAAGCTGAGAAGGTTATTGGCTGCAACCTTCCCTCCATTGATGAACTGTACACTGCAAGGGCCAGGAAGTGAGCGGGTAAGATCATCTCTGACCCCTCACACCCTGGCCACAAATTCTTTGAATAACTTCCCTCTGGAAGGCTACTCCAGACTGTCAACGCTGCCACAACCAGACATAACAGCTTTTTTCCACGAGTAGTAGCTCTACTCAATAACCAAAAATCTGTCCCCTCCTTTTGCTCTGGTATTTTATTTAATTCACATGTTTAATCAATAATGTTTAATATTAATGTTTAATGTTTTATGTGCCATTCCTAACTGTCACTGTATGTCGTTGTCACTTGCGGGCGGAGCACCAAGGCAAATTCCTTGTATGTGAATACTTGGCCAATAAACTTATTCATTCATGTATGACAAAGAATAGAAGAACCAGCAACATCACTGAGCAGAAGTCTCCAGTCTGAAATGGGAAGGAATGCAAGGATGCTAACGAGGCCACAGATGGAGGATGGTCACAGCTCCAGAGGGCGTTACAGAGAGTGAGTCAGGTGTATGAGGTGGTAATAACGATGTCGCTCAACTTCATATAAAGTTCTTTATTATCCATTGGATGCGGAGACCACATGAAAGCCTCCATACATTCCAGCATCTGTTATCAGAATGCCGAACCGCACCATGAATACTAGTAATGTGCAAGCTAGCTTACATTCCATGACAAGTCATTACAAATACCTGACATGGATCAGAAATATAGTGACTGATCTACATCCTCTTTCTTTAGCTCCTGCCTCATAGAAACATAGAAAATAGGTGCAGGAGTAGGCCATTCGGCCCTTCGAGCCTGCACTGCCATTCAATATGACATGGCTGATCATCCAACTCAGTATCCTGTACCTGCCTTCTCTCCATACCCCCTGATCCCTTTAGCCACAAGGACCACATCTAACTCCCTCTTATATATAGCCAATGAACTGGCCTCAACTACTTTCTGTGGCAGAGAATTCCACAGATTCACCACTCTCTGTGTGAATTTCTTTTTTCTCATCTCGGTCCTAAAAGACTTCCCCCTTATTCTTAAACTGTGACCCCTTGTTCTGGACTTTCCCAACATCGGGAACAATCTTCCTGCATCTAGCCTGTCCAACCCCTTAAGAATTTTTAAAGTCTCTCTAAGAACCCCCATCAATCTTCTAAATTCTAGCGAGTACAAGCCGAGTCTATCCAGTCTTTCTTCATATGAAAGTCCTGTCATCCCAGGAATCAGTCTGGTGAACCTTATCTGTACTCCCTCCATGGCAAGAATGTCTTTCCTCAGATTAGGAGACCAAAACTGTACGCAATACTCCAGGTGTCGTCTCACCAAGACCCTGTACAACTCCAGTAGAACCTCCCTCCTCCTATACTCAAATCCTTTTGCTATGAATGCTAACATACCATTCGCTTCCTTCACTGCCTGCTGCACCTGCATGCCTACTTTCAATGACTGGTGTACCATGACACCCAGGTCTCGTTGCATCTCCCCTTTTCCTAATCGGCCACCATTCAGATAATAGTCTACTTTCCTGTTCTTGCCACCAAAGTGGATAACCTCACATTTATCCACATTATACTGCATCTGCCATGCATTTGCCCACTCACCCAACCTATCCAAGTCACCTTGCAGCCTCCTAGCATCCTCCTCACAGCTAACACTGCCCCCCAGCTTTGTGTCATCCGCAAACTTGGAGATGTTGCATTCAATTCCCTCGTCCAAATCATTAATATATATTGTAAGTAGCTAGGGTTCCAGCACTGAGCCTTGCGGTACCCCACTAGTCACTGCCTGCCATTCTGAAAAGGACCCGTTTACTATTCTTTGCTTCCTGTCTGCCAGCCAGTTCTCTATCCACATCAATACTGAACCCCCAATACCGTGTGCTTTAAGTTTGCATACTAATCTCTTATGTGGGACCTTTTCGAAAGCCTTCTGAAAGTCCAGATATAACACATCCACTGGTTCTCCCTTATCCACTCTACTAGTTACATCCTCGAAAAATTCTATAAGATTCGTCAGACATGATTTACCTTTCATAAATCCACGCTGACTTTGTCCAATGATTTCACCACTTTCCAAATGTGCTGCTATCCCATCTTTAATAACTGATAAACTAAACTCATAAACTAAAAGAAAACATGCAACCAAGCATATATATAAAAAATGAATTAAATGATAATTTAACTAATTACTATTGCAAAGCAAAGCAAAGCAAAGCAAACCAAAGCAACAACGGATTGAATACAAAATTTTGTATTTGTATTTGGGATTCGGCTTGCAGACCCGTCCTGCACGTGTCTTGTAGAGCCCTTCTGTGGTACTCTCACAGGTGATGGCACCACCGGCACAAGGTTCACAGGTGTTTTCTTCAAGGGGAATTTTTCCACTGGGACCAACATCACAGGCGGTTCTTCCACAGGTGCAGACATGGGCATCTGGTCCCAAAACTGTTCACGGTTCACTGTCACATGTCCATTATTTAGAAGAGCATTTTCGTCTTCTGTCCCATCATTTCATCCGGGTATTCCGTAGGATCGTACGGCACTGGCTCATCTACCGGTAAAATGTGTCTTTGATTCCTTCTGTAGAAGCTTCCCTCTGACTGAACAAGATAGGATCTTGGCTCCTGGCATCCCTCTTTGACCGTGCCCATGCGATCGTAACCTTTCTGGGTTTGTAACCTTCCTTCCATCAAACACTGGAGAGGTCGACTTGATCATAGCATGCCTTCTGTGACAGCCTTTTATTGAGTGATTGAGCCTGAACCACCTGCGGCGTGTATATGTGTGGCTCCAGCAGTTGCTTTGAGACAGGAAGAGTGGTACATGTGTCTGTCTGGACATGTCTTTATGCTGGAGAGCCAAGTGGTGTGTCACGTGGTACATTTCTGAGATTAAGGAGATCTAAGAACACGTCTGACTGGGCTCTGTGTGATCTTTCCATGACTTGTTTTGCGCTGTGGACTGCCCGTTCTGCCAGTCCATTCGATTGGGGATATTCGGGTGGTGATGTGATTAAAGTCCCACTGTGCAGCAAAATCTCTAAAGCGCTGGGTTTTGAATTGCCCAGCATTATCAGACAGAAGAGTATGTGATGCCCCATGGCCCGAGAAATGTCTCCTTAGCTTCATAATTACCGCTGCGGATGTGGTAGTGTGAAGCAGATCAATCTCATACCAGCCGGAGTATGAATCCACTAGGACCAGATATTGTTGATTGTGCCAATCAAAGATGTTGGTTGCCACGAAAGACCAAGGCAATTCTGGAACTGAATGCAGCAGAAGTGGTTCTCTCTGCTGGTGTGGCTTTGTGCTGTTGCACACGGAGCACGATTGTATCCTTTGGTGGATGTCATCTGTCATTGCAGGCCATAAAAACATGCTCCTTGCACTTTTCGCTGTGGCTTCTGCCCCGGGGTGTCCCCTGTGTATGATGTCAAAGTACTCCCATTTAAGTGAAATCGGGATAACTGCTTTGTGGCCCCTCATGATGACTCCATCGTCAATGGTTAATTCGACTCTAAAGGGAATGTAGGGCCGAATAGTGGGCGGAAGCATGCATTGTTTGCCAGGCCATCCATGTTTAATGATACACGTGAGTGTCTGCAAGGTGGCGTTCTCTGCCGTGTGTGTCACCAGTTTCTCCTGGCGAGATGAGTGGATGTTCTTGACCACCATAACATCGAAAGTGTCCTTTTCAGCTGCGTGCTAGAGTGTCAGCCAGGTACTTGTGTTTTCCACATTTGTAAACAAGGGTAATGTCATACTTCTGGAGTCTTAACATCATCCTTTGCAGTCTTGCTGGAGCCGCGTGGATGGGCTTGTTCAGGATAGTTACCAGTGGCTGGTGATCCGTTTCTATGGTCACTGGCTTGCCAAAGATATGGTCGTTGAACTTAGCACAGGCAAAGACTATTGCCAACAACTCCTTTTCGATCTGTGCATATCTAGTCTATGTGTCCGTCATTATCCTGGAAGCATATGCGAACATGCTGCACCGAGGCCGTATGAGAAGCATTGTCGGGAAGCGTGACAGGCTTAGTGACATCAAAATAGGACAGAGTAAGTGGACACGACATCTGTCGTTTGAGTGCCTCGAAAGCACGTTGCTGCTGCTCGTGCCACGTCCAGTCAGTGTCTTTGTGAGTGAAATTGGATTAAATTATCCGAGGTAGTTAACCATTTCCAGAAATCTCTGCAGAGCGGCAACATCTGCTGGTGTGGTCATCTCACTGATAGCCGTCATTCTTAAAGATTAGCCTTGAGGACCTCACTTGTAAAAATGTCCCACATAGCTCACCTGATTCACTCGGAACTAAATGATTAAGATTTAAGTGCACCTTCCTGGCATGGTCAAGCACTTTTCTTAAGTTGGCATCGAGTTCCTTCATGTTCTTGTCTACAACAATAATGTCGTCAACGATGACAGCGCAGGGATCGCCTTCAAAGATCTGTTCCATGTTACGCTGAATGCCTCACAGGCCGAATTGATTCCGTACGGCATCCAAAGAAACCTGTAGCAGCCAAAAGAAGTGCTGAAGGTGGTTAGCATTGATGATTTGTGGTCGAGGGGAACGTGCCAGATAGAGCTCTTGACGTCTAGCATGGAAAATATCATAGCGTTCCCCATGCGAGCAGCCACTTCTTTCACCGTGCGCAAGGGGTGGTGTGGTCTTTTCAGAGCAACTTTCAGGCCCTTATATACCCCATGACTCTGTTCTCACTCACCATCCCCCCTCTCGTAACAAGGGCAGATTCCCCTTGTCCTCACATTCCACCCTACCAGCCGTCACATACAACAAATAATCCGCCGACATTTTCGCCACCTCCACCATGATCCCACCACTTGCCACATCTTCCCATCTCCTCCTCTGTCTGCTTTCCGCAGAGACCGCTTCCTCCGTAACTCACTGGTCAATTCGTCCCTTCCCACCCGAACTACCCCCTCTCCCGGCACTTTCCCTTGAAACCGCAAGAAACGCGACACTTGTCGCTTTACCTCCCTCCTTGACTCCAGTCAAGGGACCCAAGCAGTCTTTCAGGTGCGGCAGAGGTTCACCTGCACCTCCTCCAACCTCATCTATTGCACCCGCTGCTCTAGATGTCAGTTGCTCTACATCGGTGAGACCAAGCGCAGGCTTGGCGATCGCTTCGCCGAACACCTCTGCTCGGTTCGCAATAACCAACCTGATCTCCCGGGGGCTCAGCACTACAACTCCCCCTCCCATTTCCGAATCTGACCTTTCTGTCCTGGGCCTCCTCCATGGCCAGAGTGAGGACCACCATAAATTGGAGGAGCAGCATCTCATATTTCGCTTGGGCAGTCTGCACCCCAGCGGTATGAACATTGACTTCTCTAATTTCAGGTAGTCCTTACTTTCTCCTCCCTTTCTCAGCTCTCCCTCAGCCCTCTAGCTGCACCTCTTCCTTTCTTCCTACCGCCCCCCCCCCCCCTCCCCCTCCCCCCCACCCTCACATCAGTCTGAAGAAGGGTTTTGAACCAAAACGTTGCCTATTGCATTCGACCGCGCCTTTGCGGTTGCAGCTCCTAGACTGTGGAACAGCATCCCCCTTCCCATCAGAACTGCCCCCTCCATCGACTCCTTTGTCAAGACTAAAAACGTATCTATACTCCCAAGCCTTTCTTGACGTCCTCTGAGCGAGGGCTATATGTATATATGTATGTAGTTTGTTTGTTTATACTATTCTTATAACAAATGTAAAGCACTTTGGCCAACGAGAGTTGTTTTTTAAATATGCTATATAAATAAATGTGACTTGACTTGACTTGACTATTTCCTTCGCTGCATAGGTGCTGCCTCATCTGCTGAGTTTCTCCAGCATTTTTGTCTACCTTCAGGTCCTTAGGATTGATACATATACGGGTCTCTTGTTTGTTCTTTTTGGTAGTTGCAACCATAGAAGACACCTAATCGGTTGGCTCCGCGACAGGTGTGATGACACCCATGCCTGCATTTTGTCCAATTTGGCTTTGACCCAGTCCTGCATAGCTATGGGAATGTGATGTGCAGAACAAACAATGGGTCTCACATCTGGATCCAGTGTCATTGAGTACATTACTGGTAGCTTTCCAAGCTCATCGGTGAAGAGATCACTGTATTCCGTGAGGATTTGCTGTGATGTATAATCTTTAGTTGGGGTCAGCTGGTGAACGGCCTTGCTGAACAAGACCAGCCCCATGTCTTTGCAGCATCGGGTAGACATTTGAATTCCATTTTAGACATAACATTGCACTTGGCACCGATGTCTATTTTCATTTCGACATTGCTACCATTTACCGGCACTGTAACCATGGCTTTGTGATTCTTTACTCGTTGTACCTCGACTGAATCCATTTGCAGTGTGATACCATCAACGTTAACTGTTTCTTCTGTACTGCTTCTTCTGTACTTCTGTAAACCTGGCTGACACTCAGATGGATGAGACCGTGGTTCAGACTGTAACTGGTGTTCAGGTTGTTTAGTTTTCTCTTTGTTGTAAACCTGTTGTATGGATCTGGAGCATTCCTGAAATTATTACGTCTCTTATAGCTGTGAGATTTGACCGAAAGCGGAGCATTTCTCCCTTTTTGCAGCATGATGGCCTCCACAATTGGTAGTTGTTAATAAATCTCTTTGCAGTTCTGACACCATATCTGAAGCGGTAATAACAATGTCGTTTAACTTCATATAAAGTTCTTTATTATCCATTGGAGTGATAGACCAGATGAAAGCCTCCATACATTCCAGCATCTGTTATCAGACTGACGAACCGCACGCTGAATACTTTTACATTGACGATTAGAGCAATTGATAGCAGAGCAGTGAGATGAAGATTTAGATGTAGATACCATGACGGTAGTCGAGGCACGCCGGTAAAATGGCGTCAACAATCACCCATGTCATACTACCCTTTTTTCGCTGAGTGGCGCATTTAGACTAAGGAGGAGCCATCTTGAGGAACGGCTGCCAAACAGCAGCGGTGCGTTAATTGTACTTATTTTTCTAGTTTTTTGTTGTTATTTAAGTCTTTGTTTTTCTTTATTTTGCATTTCGATGTGGGGGGAATCAAGGGGAAACCACTTCTGGTCCCTACCTGGTCAGTGAGGCAGCCTTCTCTCCGGCTTCCCAGTCGACCCGTCCTTGCGGCCTACCAGCGGGCGTGGAGCGGCGTTTCCCGACGGGGGCCGCACAGCACCCTCAGCTTCGGTGGCGGCACGGCGCTGGAGCGCTATTGTGCAGCGGAGCGGGCGATGCCTTGCCTGGGTCGCCGCGCTGGACCGACGCGCTGGAGCTCCGGTGAGCTGGACCGCCGAGCTCAACACCAGAGCTGCAGGACTGTGGAGCGACCATCGGGCGGCGGCGCCGACTCCAACATCGGGAGCCTCGTGGCTCCAAATCGGCGCGGCCTTGTCGGCTTCAGGTGCTGCGGACGCCTGCGGGAAATCTGCCGTTCCAGCCGTAGTTGCGGCCTCCGGTGAGGAATGCGGCCGTTCCAGGTGGCCCAGCTGCTGGAGGACTCTCCCGACGCCGGGGCTACATCACACGGCGAGAACAGCCAGGATCATCGGGCCTCCGTAGAGGCAATAGCGGGGGCCTCATTTGGCCTGACTTTTTGGTTAGACTGGGGCTGGGGACTGGACATTGTGCCTTCCCCCACAGTGGAAATCATTGTAGGGGGCTGATTTTTGTTTGTAATTGTTTGTAATTGTATTTGTTAGTCTGTGTTCAAGATGGCAGTTGGAGGGGAGCGTGGACGCTGGCGCGGTTTCGCTGCCGCTGCTCTCTCCTCAAATTGTGTTTCTGATTTTCTTTTTTGTGTTTTTGGAAGGAATTCTGTCCCTGATTTGTGTAGTGGCCTTTATAACTTATTTTTTTTATTCTGATTATATGTTAACCATAAATCTCTGTAAGGTGTCCTTGAGACCTCGGTATAAGGCGCCCATAAATAAAATTCATTATTATTATTATTAAGGACCCTTTGTATAGTAGAGAGCTGGCTGGCGGCGGTATACGGAAGAAGGGACGGTGCACCCCGCTGAATTTAGCGGTCCTAGACCCCTTGCTTGCCGTCAGCGGTTTGAGCGAGTGATATCCCAGACCAGAGATTAGAGAAACAAGTGGGAGTAGTTGGAAATCGCGAGGAGCCAAATCGAGTGATTCTTGTGCACAAGACCCGGGTAAGAAAACTGACTATTAAGTACTACTCAGGTGATTAAATAGATCGGAGGGAAATTCCGATCGGGAGGATGGGCAGTGAAAACGGAAAGCCCAAAAGGGAGGGGAAGGGCGGTAAGCCCGACACCCGCATTCTGCCTGAAAGTCCGTTGGGGCGAATGCTGAGGATCAGGGGGCAGGGAAATACCCAGGGATTGGAGAAGACAAAAATGATTCGATTCTGTTATTTCGAGTGGCCAAAACACCCGATCAAAGGAGACTCGGTCTGGTGGCCGAAGGATGGGTCAGATGAGGATTGGGTGCGGCAGGCATTGAATGTATATGTGAATAATAAACCCAACCTGTTGATAGAAGAAACCACGTATGCCGCGGTGTGGGAGACGGGATGTAATCTGTTAAAATTAAAAGAGGCTGAACAGTCAAGCCCCTCTTCACCCCCATGGGATATACTGGAGAACCTACCTCCTTCCTATGTACACCCACAACCCGCAGTAGCGCCACCGATCCCACCCCCGCCTCCACTTGCGGCGGCGGTGGAAGAGGTGACACCCGGACCCGCTCAGGTGGTAAGGAGAAAGGTTAGGGTAAAACAAGAACCTAATAATGAAGTTACTGATGGTGATGACACCGCAGTGAACCACCGGACCCTAGGAGTGAGGACGAAAAGGAGATAGAAAGACAGGAGGCGGCTGGGGTAGATGAATTAAACCCCCCGTCACCGGGAGAGGGAGTCAGGAGGTCGGTCAGAGTAAGAAAAAGACCGATAAAAATTAGACCCGAGGGAGGTACCCATGGGAGGACCCCACGGGGGAATGGGATTTGTTAATGTCGCCTTAACCAGTACCGAGGTAAGGAACTTCAAGGAGGAGATGAAAAGCCTCCTTGAAGATCCTTTAGGTCTGGCGGAACACTTAGATCAATTCCTTGGGCCAAACACTTATACATGGGATGAGTTAATGGCCATTATGGGGAATCTCTTCACATCAGAGGAGAGACAAATGATTAGGGCAGCGGCAATGAAAAAGTGGGCACAGGAGAACCCGCCAGGGCAGCAAAATGCGGCGGCGGAAGATAAATTCCCAGTACAAGAGCCAGATTGGGACAAGGGAACAGCAGCAGGGCGAGGGAATATGAAGGACCTGCGGGATATAATTATAAAAGGGATAAGAGAGGCAGTACCCAAAGGACAGAAGTTTGAACGAGCATTTGAAAATGGACAGCAGAAAGACGAGGCCCCGACAACGTTCCTTCAAAGATTCAGGAAGAACATGCAACAGTATTCCGGAATAGATCCGGACTCAGAGGCAGGACAACAACTGCTCAGGGCCAATTTCGTGACCAAATCCTGGCCTGATGTACGGAAGAAGTTAGAAAAGATGGATGATTGGAATGAGAAACTACTGTCTCAGTTACTTACGGAGGCCCAGAAAGTGTACGTGCGGAGGGATGAGGAAAAACAGAAGGGAAAGGCAAAGATTATGTTGCAGGCAGTAAAGCAAGTAGTAGACAAGGAAAAGGGAGGTACAGGATGGCGAGGGAGTTACTCCCGAGGCAGGGGAAGAGGACGCGGCAGAGGCCGCGGATGAGGGGGATATGGAGAAGGATACGGCAGGGGCCGGGGTAACACGAGTACGGGACAAGGTTGGAGGACAGGACCTTCAATATGTTATTTTTGTAATAAGGAAGGACACTTCAAAAGGGAGTGCCCTGAGCTTGTAGAGGAGTCCCGTACGTACAGTATAATGGAGAATGAATAGGGGAGTCAGGGGTTCCCGTCCCTGGGGTCGGGGGACTATAGAAGGGAGCCCCTGGTAAATTAAAAAATAGGACCCCAGGGAGAAGATACGGTGTTCATGGTAGATTCAGGAGCGGAGCGATCAAGTGTAACCAAAGTACCAATAGGTATGAAGGCAGGACAAGGGAGAATTAAAATTACCGGGATAGGGGGAACTGTGATGGTAGCTCCCGAGATAGGAGGAGTGAATGTAAGGTATGGACACCGGGTGGCAGTAGAGGACCTGATCTTAGTACCTCAGGCTGGTATAAATTTAATGGGCAGAGATTTACAAATACAATTGGGGATAGGCACAGCACCGGTAGAGGGAAGGATAGTGGTCCAGTTGTATACTCTAAGAGAGGCGGACGAGCAAAGAATTAATGACCAAGTATGGGCCAAGGAAGGAAACAGAGGAGGTTTGCAAATACCTCCTCTACAGATAATATTAAAGGACGGTGCCGACATAGTACGAGTAAGACAATACCCCATTTCGACCGAGGGACGAAAAGGCCTACAACCAATCATTGAGAATTTATTGAAGGACAGGGTATTGGAACCATGTATGTCCCCCTACAATACTCCGATCCTACCAGTCAGAAAGACCGACGGGACGTTTTGACTCGTACAGGACTTAAGGGAATTGAACAAGGTAGTCCGAGCCCGACACCTGGTAGTACCTAACCCTTACACCATCATGGGACGGATACCCCCAAGCCACAAATGGTTTAGTGTGGTAGATTTAAAGGACGCTTTCTGGAGTTGTCCGCTGACAACAGAGAGTAGAGACTTATTCGCCTTTGAGTGGGAAAACCCTAACACCGGGCGGAAGCAACAATTCCGGTAGACGGTGCTCCCTCAAGGTTTTACAGAATCACCAAATTTATTCGGCCAAATTTTAGAGCAGGTACTGGAGGATTTCCCAGGTCACGGGGAAACGCAACTATTACAGTACGTGGATGACCTTCTCTTGTCAGGAGAGAGGGAAGAAGAAGTAAGGGAAGCCACGATAGTCCTGTTAAACTTCTTGGGGAAGAAGGGGTTAAGGGTGTCCCGTAACAAGCTTCAATTTGTGGAACAAGAGGTAAAATATCTAGGACACTTGATAAGCGGAGGAAAGAGATGAATAAACCCCGAAAGGATAGCTGGAATCACGGGAGTACCACTCCCGAGGAATAAGAAAGAGATCCGAAAATTCCTAGGGTTGATAGGATACTGTCGACTGTGGATAGATGATTACGCCCGACAGGTGAAATTCCTGTATGATAAATTGGGAGAAGAAAAAGACAAGGTTAAGTGGACCCCTGAACAGGAGGTGGAATTTGGGAAATTAAAGAACAGTCTGATTACTGCTCCCGTGTTGGCCCTACCCTCGTTTGAACAACCTTTCCATCTCTTCGTAAATTCAGGCAAGGGGGTGGCACTAGGGGTACTTACCCTGAAAAGAGGTGGGAACCGACAGCCGGTGGCCTTCCTCTCAAAAATATTAGATCCAGTCTCCAGGGGATGGCCGGGATGCATACAAGCGGTAGCAGCCACTGCAATATTGGTGGAGGAGAGTAGAAAATTAACCTTTGGAGGAGCTCTGGTTGTTTCTACGCCACACACGGTGAGAACCATACTCACTCAGAAATCCAACAGATGGTTAACGGACTCTAGAATTTTAAAGTACGAGGCCATCCTGATGGAAAAAGACGATTTGACTATAATTACGGATAAGAACCTTAACCCGTCCCAATTCCTATATCCAGCAGAAAAACAGGGCAACAGGGCGATGTGAAAGGTTCGACCTGTACAAAAAGGATGGGTTGCACTTGAACCTGAGGGGGACCGATATCCTGGCGGGGAGATCTGCAAAGGCTACTGGGGAGACTTTGAACTAGAATGGTTGGGGGGAGGGACTCAAATAGAGAATGCTAATAGACAGTGTGTGAGGCAGGAGGCAGAGAAGGAAAGCACTCAGACCCAACATGTAGGGGGGAAAGAAGAAAACAATAATAAACAGAGAATAAGAGGTGGTGGGGTTCTTAAATGGGTGAGCAGAGAAACAGAGGGGTGTAAAATGCGGGCGGAAGCAATAGGTAGCAAGGTGAAAAGTAAAAGTGGCAGGCAGACAAATCCAGGGCAAAAATAAAAAAGGGCCACTTTTCAACATAATTGTATAAGGGGTAAGAGCGTTGTAAAAACAAGCCTGAAGGCTTTGTGTCTCAATGCAAGGAGCATTCGTAATAAGGTGGATGAGTTGAACGTGCAGATAGCAATTAATGATTATGATACATAGATACATAGATACATAGAAAATAGGTGCAGGAGTAGGCCATTCGGCCTTTCGAGATCAATCATGATCAATATGATCATGGCTGATCATCCAACTCAGTATCCCGTACCTGCCTTCTCTCCATACCCCCTGATCCCTTTAGCCACAAGGGCCACATCTAACTCCCTCTTAAATATAGCCAATGAACTGGCGTCAACTACCCTCTGTGGCAGAGAGTTCCAGAGATTCACCACTCTCCGTGTGAAAAAGTTTTTCCTCATCTCGGTCTTAAAGGATTTCCCCCTTATCCTTAAGCTGTGACCCCTTGTCCTGGACTTCCCCAACATCGGGAACAATCTTCCTGCATCTAGCCTGTCCAACCCCATAAGAATTTTGTATGTTTCTATAAGATCCCCTCTCAATCTCCTAAATTCTAGCGAGTATAAGCCAAGTCTATCCAGTCTTTCTTCATATGAAAGTCCTGACATCCCAGGAATCAGTCTGGTGAACCTTCTCTGCACTCCCTCTATGGCTATAATGTCCTTCCTCAGATTTGGAGACCAAAACTGTACGCAATACTCCAGGTGTGGTCTCACCAAGACCCTGTACAACTGCAGTAGAACCTCCCTGCTCCGATACTCAAATCCTCTTGCTATGAAGGCCAACATACCATTCGCTTTCTTCACTGCCTGCTGCACCTGCATGCCTACTTTCAATGACTGGTGTACCATGACACCCAGGTCTCGCTGCACCTCCCCATTTCCTAATCGGCCACCATTTAGATAATAGTCTGCCTTCCCGTTTTTGCCACCAAAGTGGATAACCTCACATTTATCCACATTATACTGCATCTGCCAAACATTTACCCACTCACCCAGCCTATCCAAGTCACCTTGCAGTCTCCTAGCATCCTCCTCACAGCTAACACTGCCCCCCAGCTTAGTGTCATCCGCAAACTTGGAGATGTTGCTTTCAATTCCCTCGTCCAGATCATTAATATAAATTGTAAATAGCTGGGGTCCCAGCACTGAGCCTTGCGGTACCCCACTAGTCACTGCCTGCCATTGTGAAAAGGACCCGTTTACTCCTACTCTTTGCTTCCTGTTTGCCAGCCAGTTCTCTATCCACATCAATACTGAACCCCCAATACCGTGTGATTTAAGTTTGTATCCTAATCTCTCATGTGGTACCTTGTCGAAAGCCTTCTGAAAGTCCAGATACAACACATCCACTGGTTCTCCCCTATCCACTCTACTAGTTACATCCTCGAAAAATTCTATAAGATTCGTCAGACACGATTTACCTTTCGTAAATCCATGCTGACTTTGTCCAATGATTTCACCACTTTCCAAATGTGCTGCTATCCCATCTTTAATAACTGACTCTAGCAGTTTCCCCACTACCGATGTTAGACTAACTGGTCTGTAATTCCCCGTTTTCTCTCTCCCTCCCTTCTTAAAAAGTGGGGTTACGTTTGCTACCCTCCAATCCTCAGGAACTACTCCAGAATCTAAAGAATTTTGAAAAATTATCACTAATGTATCCACTATTTCTGGAGCTACTTCCTTAAGTACTCTGGGATGCAGCCTATCTGGCCCTGGTGATTTATCGGCCTTTAATCCATTCAATTTACCCAACACCACTTCCCGACTAACCTGGATTTCACTCAGTTCCTCCATCTCCTTTGACCCGCTGCCCCCTGCTATTTCCGGCAGATTATTTATGTCTTCCTTAGTGAAGACGGAACCAAAGTAGTTATTCAATTGGTCCGCCATATCCTTGTTCCCCATGATCAATTCACCTGTTTCTGACTGCAAGGGACCTACATTTGTTTGAACTAATCTCTTTCTCTTCACATATCTATAAAAACTTTTGCAGTCAGTTTTTATGTTCCCTGCCAGTTTCCTTTCATAATCTATTTTCCCTTTCCTAATTAAGCCCTTTGTCCTCCTCTGCTGGTCTCTGAATTTCTCCCAGTCCTCTGGTATGCTGCTTTTTCTGGCTAATTTGTACGCAACATCTTTTGCTTTGATACTATCCCTGATTTCCCTTGTTATCCACGGATGCACTACCTTCCCTGATTTATTCTTTTGCCAAACTGGGATGAACATTTTCTGTAGTTCATCCATGCAGTCTTTAAATGCCTTCCATTGCATATCCACCGTCAACCCTTTTAGAACTAATTGCCAGTCAATCTTGGCCAATTCACGTCTCATATCCTCAAAGTTACCTTTCTTTAAGTTCAGAACCGTTGTTTCTGAATTAACAATGTCACTCTCCATCCTAATGAAGAACTCAACCATATTATGGTCACTCTTGCCCAAGGGGGCACGCACAACAAGTCTGCTAACTAACCCTTCCTCATTACTCAATACCCAGTCTAGAATAGCCTGTTCTCTCGTTGGTTCCTCTACATGTTGGTTTAGATAACTATCCCTCATACATTCCAAGAAATCCTCTTCCTCAGCACCCCTGCCAATTTGATTCACCCAATCTATATGTAGATTGAAGTCACCCATTATAACTGTTTTGCCTTTGTTGCACGCATTTCTAATTTCCTGTTTGATGCCATCCCCAACTTCACTACTACTGCTAGGTGGCCTGTACACAACACCCACCAGCGTTTTCTGCCCCTTAGTATTTCGTAGCTCTACCCATACCGATTCCACATCCTCCAAGCTAATGTCCTTCCTTTCCACTGCGTTAATCTCCTCTCTAACCAGCAACGCTACCCCACCTCCTTTTCCTTTCTCTCTATCCCTCCTGAATATTGAATATCCCTGGATGTTCAGCTCCCAGCCTTGGTCACCCTGGAGCCATGTCTCCGTGATCCCAACTATATCATAATCATTAATTGCTATCTGCACGTTCAACTCATCGACCTTATTACGAATGCTCCTTGCATTGAGACACACAGCCTTCAGGCTTGTTTGGGATCACGGAGACATGGCTCCAGGGTGACCAAGGCTGGGAGCTGAACATCCAGGGATATTCAATATTCAGGAGGGATAGAGAGAAAGGAAAAGGAGGTGGGGTGGCGTTGCTGGTTAGAGAGGAGATTAACGCAGTGGAAAGGAAGGACATTAGCTTGGAGGATGTGGAATCGGTATGGGTAGAGCTGCGAAACACTAAGGGGCAGAAAACGCTGGTGGGTGTTGTGTACAGGCCACCTAGCAGTAGTAGTGAAGTTGGGGATGGCATCAAACAGGAAATTAGAAATGCGTGCAACAAAGGCAAAACAGTTATAATGGGTGACTTCAATCTACATATAGATTGGGTGAATCAAATTGGCTGGGGTGCTGAGGAAGAGGATTTCTTGGAATGTATGCGGGATAGTTATCTAAACCAACATGTAGAGGAACCAACGAGAGAGCAGGCTATTCTAGACTGGGTATTGAGTAATGAGGAAGGGTTAGTTAGCAGTCTTGTTGTGCGTGCCCCCTTGGGCAAGAGTGACCATAATATGGTTGAGTTCTTCATTAGAATGGAGAGTGACATTGTTAATTCAGAAACAACGGTTCTGAACTTAAAGAAATGTAACTTTGAGGGTATGAGACGTGAATTGGCCAAGATTGACAGGCAATTAGTTCTAAAAGGGTTGACGGTGGATATGCAATGGAAGACATTTAAAGACTGCATGGATGAACTACAAAAATTGTTCATCCCAGTTTGGCATAAGAATAAATCAGGGAAGGTAGTGCATCCGTGGATAACAAGGGAAATCAGGGATAGTATCAAAGCAAAAGATGATGCGTACAAATTAGCCAGAAAAAGCAGCATACCAGAGGATTGGGAGAAATTCAGAGACCAGCAGAGGAGGACAAAGGGCTTAATTAGGAAAGGGAAAATAGATTATGAAAGGAAACTGGCAGGGAACATAAAAACTGACTGTAAAAGTTTTTATAGATATGTGAAGAGAAAGAGATTAGTTAAAACAAATGTAGGTCCCTTGCAGTCAGAAACAGGTGAATTGATCATGGGGAACAAGGATATGGCGGACCAATTGAATAACTAAGGTACACAAAAATGCTGGAGAAACTCAGCGGGTGCAGCAGCATCTATGGAGCGAAGGAAATAGGTAACGTTTCGGGCCAAAACCCTTCTTCAGACTGATAGGGGGTGGGGAGAAGAAAGGAAAAAAGGAAAAGGCGGAGGAGGAGCCCGAGGGCTGGGGGAGGGGAGGAGACAACCAGATGGCTGATGAAGGGGAGGGGACAGCCAGGGCTAGCAGAATTGGGAGAATTCAACGTTCAGGCCACCAGGATGTAGACTGCCCAAGCGGAATATGAGGTGCATTTCCTCCAATTTACGGTGTTGCTCGCTGTGGCCATGGAGGAGACCCAGGACAGAGAGGTCAGATACGGAATGGGAGGGGGAGTTGAAGTGCTGAGCCACCGGGAGTTCAGGTTGGTTATTGCGGACCGACCGGAGGTGTTCGGCGAAACGATCGCCAAGCCTCCGCTTGGTCTCACCGATGTAGATCAGCTGGCATCTAG
Source organism: Malacoraja senta (assembly GCA_038087875.1). Lineage (NCBI taxonomy): Eukaryota > Metazoa > Chordata > Chondrichthyes > Rajiformes > Rajidae > Malacoraja > Malacoraja senta. The sequence continues at coordinate 1,412,367 of JAXLNO010001545.1, forward strand.
AGCAGCTAATGCAATAGATGAGGTTGGAGGAGATGCAGGTGAACCTCTGTCGCACCTGGAACGACTGCTTGGGTCCTTGAATGGAGTGGAGGGGGGAAGTGAAGGGACAAGTGTTGCATCTCTTGCGGTTGCAAGGGAAATTACCAGGGGAGGGGGTGGTATGGGAGGGAAGGGAAGAATTGACAAGGGAGTTACGGAGGGAGCGGTCTTTGCGGAAGGCAGACATAGGGGGAGATGGGAAGATGTGGCGAGTGGTGGGGTCACGTTGGAGGTGGCGAAACTGACGGAGGATCACTTGTTGTATGTGACGGCTGGTGGGGTGAAAGGTGAGGACTAGGGGGACTCTGCCTTTGTTGTGAGTGGGGGGATGGGGAGAGAGAGCAGTGTTGCGGGGTATGGCAGAGACCCTGGTGCGAGCCTCATCTATGGTGGAGGAGGGGAACCCCCGTTCCCTGAAGAATGAGGACATTTCAGATGCCCTGGTGTGGAACGCCTCATCCTGGGAGCAGATGCGGCGTAGACGGAGGAATTGGGAGTGGGGGATGGAGTCCTTACAGGAAGCAGGGTGGGAAGAAGTGTAGTCCGGATAGCCATGGGAGTCGGTAGGTTTGTAAAGTCCTTACCCAATTGAATAACTACTTTGGTTCCGTCTTCACTAAGGAAGACATAAATAATCTGCCGGAAATAGCAGGGGGCCGCGGGTCAAAGGAGATGGAGGAACTGAGTGAAATCCAGGGTAGTCGGGAAGTGGTGTTGGGTAAATTGAATGGATTAAAGGCCGATAAATCACCAGGGCCATATAGGCTGCATCCCAGAGTACTTAAGGAAGTAGCTCCAGAAATAGTGGATGCATTAGTGATAATTTTTCAACATTCTTTGATTCTGGAGTAGTTCCTGAGGATTGGAGGGCAGCAAACGTAACCCCACTTTTTAAGAAGGGAGGGAGAGAGAAAACGGGGAATTACAGACCAGTTAGTCTAACATCGGTAGTGGGGAAACTGCTAGAGTCAGTTATTAAAGATGGGATAGCAGCACATTTGGAAAGTGGTGAAATCATTGGACAAAGTCAGCATGGATTTACGAAAGGTAAATTGTGTCTGACGAATCTTATAGAATTTTTCGAGGATGTAACTAGTAGAGTGGATTGGGGAGAACCAGTGGATGTGTTGTATCTGGACTTTCAGAAGGCTTTCGACAAGGTACCACATAAGAGATTAGGATACAAACTTAAATCACACGGTATTGAGGGTTCAGTATTGATGTGGATAGAGAACTTGCTGGCAAACAGGAAGCAAAGAGTAGGAGTAAACGGGTCCTTTTCACAATGGCAGGCAGTGACTAGTGGCGTACCGCAAGGCTCAGTGCTGGGACCCCAGCTATTTACAATTTACATTAATGACCTGGATGAGGGAATTGAAAGCAACATCTCCAAGTTTGCGGATGACACTAAGCTGGGGGGCAGTGTTAGCTGTGAGGAGGATGCTAGGAGACTGCAAGGTGACTTGGATAGGCTGGGTGAGTGGGCAAATGTTTGGCAGATGCAGTATAATGTGGATAAATGTGAGGTTATCCACTTTGGTGGCAAAAACAGGAAGGCAGACTATTATCTAAATAGTGGCCGATTAGGAAATGGGGAGATGCAGCGAGACCTGGGTGTCATGGTACACCAGTCATTGAAAGTAGGCATGCAGGTGCAGCAGGCAGTGAAGAAAGCGAATGGTATGTTGGACTTCATAGCAAGAGGATTTGAGTATAGGAGCAGGGAGGTTCTACTGCAGTTGTACAGGGTCTTGGTGAGACCACACCTGGAGTATTGCGTACAGTTTTGGTCTCCAAATCTGAGGAAGGACATTATAGCCATAGAGGGAGTGCAGAGAAGGTTCACCAGACTGATTCTTGGGATGTCAGGACTTTCATATGAAGATGGACTGGATAGACTTGGCTTATACCCGCTAGAATTTAGGAGATTGAGAGGGGATCTTATAGAAACGTACAAAATTCTTATGGGGTTGGACAGGCTAGATGCAGGAAGATTGTTCCCGATGTTGGGGAAGTCCAGGACAAGGGGTCACAGCTTAAGGATAAGGGGGAAATCCTTTAAGACCGAGATGAGGAAAAACATTTTCACACAGAGAGTGGTGAATCTCTGGAACTCTCTGCCACAGAGGGTAGTTGAGGCCAGTTCATTGGCTATATTTAAGAGGAAGTTAGATGTGGCCCTTGTGGCTAAGGGGATCAGGGGGTATGGAGAGAAGGCAGGTACGGGATACTGAGTTGGATGATCAGCCATGATCATATTGAATGGCGGTGCAGGCTCGAAGGGCCGAATGGCCTACTCCTGCACCTATTTTCTATGTATCTATGTATCTATGTACACTGCTGTAGTGAAATAATAGATTTACAGACAAAAAGTAGAGAAGACTTGGAAGAACAACCTCTGGCTGAGGGCAGCCGGTGGTTTATAGATGGGTCCTCCAGGTGTATAGATGGGAAAAGACATAGTGGGTACGGTATAGTGAACGGGGAAACTATGAAGGAAATTGAAAGCGGCAGGCTGCCTGGTAGTTGGTCAGCCCAATCTTGTGAATTATACGCATTAATGAGAGCTTTGGAACTATTGGAGGGAAAGGAAGGAACAGTGTATACCGTGTATACCGTTAGGAGGAGCCATCTTGAGGAACGGCTGCAAAACAGCAGCCGTCCGTTAATTGTACTTTTTTACCAAGTTTTTAGTTTTCTTTAAGTCTTTGTTTTTATTTATTTTGCCTTTTGATGTGGGGGGAACAAGGGGAAATCACTTCCCGGTCCCTACCTGGTCGGTGAGGCAGCCTTCTCTCCGGCTGCCCATTCGACCCGTCCTCGCGGCCTACCAGCGGGTGTGGAGCGGCGTGGAGCGGCGTTTCCTGGCGGGAACCGCACAGCACCCTCAGCTTCGGTGGCGGCACGGCGCTGGAGCGCTACTGTGCAGCGGAGCGGGCGATGCCTTGCCTGGGTCGCCGCGCTGGACCGACGCGCTGGAGCTCCGGTGAGCTGGACCGCCGAGCTCAACACCTCCGGGACTGGAGCGACCATTCGCGGGCGGCGGCGCCGACTCCAACACCGGGAGCCTTGAGCTCCAAGTCGGCGCGCCCTTGTCGGCTTCAGGTGCTGCGGACGCCTGCGGGAAATCGGCCGTTCCAGCCGTAGTTACGGCCTCCGGTGAGGGATGCGGCCGTTCCAGGTGGCCCAGCTGCTGGAGGACTCTCCCGACGCCGGGGCTACATCACCCGGCGAGAACGGCCAGGATCATCGGGCCTTCGTAGAGGCAATAGCGGGGGCTTCATTTGGCCTGACTTTTTTTGGGTGAACTGGGGCTGGGGACTGGACATTGTGCCTTCCCCCACAATGGAAATCATTGTGGGGGGATGATTTTTGTATGTAATTGTTTGTAATTGTATTTGTTAGTCTGTGTTCAAGATGGCGGTCGGAGGGGAGAGTGGACGCTGGCGTTAAATTGCCGCTGCTCTCTCCTCAAATTGTGCTTCTGATTTTCTTTTTTTTGTGTATTTGGAAGGAATTCTGTCCCTGATTTATGTATTGGTCTTTATAACCTTTTTTTTTAAAATTCTGATTATATGTTTTCTATAAATCTCTGTATGGTGTCCTTGAGACCTCGGTATAAGGCGCCCGTAAATAAAATCCATTATTATTATTATTCAAAATACGCATTTGGGGTAGTACACACCTTTGGGAAGATCTGGAAAGAGCGAGGAATGATAACAGTTCGAGGGAAAGAATTAGCGCATGAGCAATTGATAGGACAGACACTGGAGGCCTTGCAGAAACCAGAACGAATAGCCATAGCACATGTGGCAGGGCATCAGAAGGGTAACACCCTGGAAGCCTGAGGAAATAGGGCAGCGGATGAGGTTGCAAAAAGAGCAGCCACAGATCAGACAGTAGAAATGATGTCACTAATACCTTTAAGGGAAAAAGAGGAAAAGATACCTATCTTTAGTGAGAAAGAGCAGGAACACATGAGAAATGGGAGCCCGGTTTACCCCAAATGGGAAATGGTGGACACCGGATGGAAAGCAGCTATTGAACAAAGAAATTATAAGGGAGTAATTAGGGAGGCTGCACGGGCAAAGCCATTGGGGGACCCAAGCCCTCTGTGACACCCTCCTCAGAACCTACGCTTGCCGTGGGATGTATACCATGGCCAAACAAGTCATAGGGGGCTGTGTAATATGTCAGCAAATTAACAAGAAAATCATGAGAGCAGTCCCGGGAGGAGGACAGCCATTGGCAATTAGGCCCTTCCAAAGAATACAGATAGATTTCACCGAGTTGCCCCGGGTACAAAGATGGAAGTACCTGTTAGTGGTAGTGGACCATTTCACTAGATGGGTAGAGGCATTCCCCACAGCAACTGCCACCTCACAGGCGGTAGCCAAGGTATTATTGGAGCAAATTATACCCAGATATGGGATTGTGGAAACAATAGACTCGGATAGAGGGACCCATTTTGCCTCCAAAACACATAAAATGATATGTGAAGCACTAGTAATTGAATGGAAATTGCATACACCGTGGCATCCCCAGAGCTCCGGAAAGGTGGAAAGAATGAATGGCACCTTGAAGACCCAAATCACCAAGTTGATAGAGGAAACGAGACTCCCCTGGACTAAGTGCCTTCCGATAGCCTTGTTGAGAATCCGAACGGCACCTCGGAAAGACATAGGGGTATCACCATATGAAATGTTATTCGGGCTCCCATACTTAGGAAAGATAGAAGGGGTCCCAACAATACAAGGGAATGATGTATTCCTAAGGAACTATTTACTGGTGGTATCCCAATCTCTTGCAGAACTAAAAACTAAAGGATTACTGGCCCAGAGCCCGCCACTGGACTTTCCGATTCACTCAGTCAAGGCTGGAGACTGGGTACTAATAAAAACGTGGAAAGAAGAAAAGTTGCAACCTAGGTGGACTGGACCCTACCTTGTGTTATTAACCACCGAGACAGCAGTACGAACAAAAGAAAAAGGGTGGACACACGCAAGCCGATTTAAGGGTCCTGTGGAGGCCCCACCAGACAATATGTAGGGTGAATGGGGGTAATTTTATTCTAGGTCCTACCTGGTTGGTGAGGCAGCTTTTTCTCCGGGCTGCCTCGTCGACCCGTCCTCGTGGCATACCAGCGGGCATGGAGCGCCGTTTCCTGATGGGGACCGCCCTTCAGCTTCGGTCGGCGGCACAGCGCTGGAGCGCTATCGGGGAGCGCAGCGGGTGATGCCTTGCCTGGGTCGCCGCGCTGGGTCGACGCGGTGACCGCCGAGATCAACACCTCCGGGCTGCGGGGCTGCGGAGCGACCAGCGGGCGGCGGCGCCGACTTTAACATCGGGAGCCTCGTGGCTCCAAATCGGCGCGGCCCTGTCGGCTTCAGGTGCCATCGCCTCCGCTGGGAAACCGGCCGTTCCAGCCGCTGCGAGGACTCTCCCGACGGCCAGGAACATCGGGCCTCCGTAGAGGCAACTGTGGCGGCCTCGATGGGCCTGACTCTGGGGAGAACTGGGTTGGGGACTGGACATTGTGCCTTCCCCCACAGTGGTAACCATTGTGGGGGGATGATTTTGTGTGTAGTGTTAAGTGTCTGTGTTTGTCTGTGTTAGTCTATGTCCAACATGGCGGTCGGAAGGGAGAGTGTACGCTGGCGCGGTTTGGCTGCCGCTGCTCTCCCTTCATGTTGTGTTTTCTGAATTCTGTTGTCTTTTTTTGGATCAAATTTCTGTTTTTAATTTATGTATTGGTGATGTCTTTTTAACTTATTTTACTCTGATTATATGTTTATATGTTTCTTAAATTGTAAGGTGTCCTAGAGACCTCGGTATTAGGCGCCCTTAAATAAAATCTATTATTATTATTATTATTAATATCAGCCCGTGGACTGTGCGCAAAGGGAAGGAACCATTGACTTTGGTATTCACCAAGACCCCGCACGGAAAATGAAGACTTCGTGCTGGTGGATCGTGTGTTGGGTGGTTACCCAACTCGTGAGTAATATAACATGTATAAAAATCACTATACCACAGAATAGAAGGTCCACCACCATCCCATTTAATGTATGTAAAGGAAAATGGTGGTGTGGCTATAGGATGTATGTATGCACCCATCCCTGTAGAAATTGGCACGCGGTGTTCACTTCATCAAGAGATGGGTGGGATCAGCCCCACATATCAAACTGATAGGTGGAAAGTATATCAAAACCCAAATGAGGGATTGCCAGGACGCGTATATGTAAGCATACAGAGTGTTCGAATGCAGGAAAGTGGTAGGTATTGGATATGTGCAGATAGAACAGGGAAGGACGCATGCCTGAGGTTTGAGATAGAAGTGAAGCGGGACGGGAATATGGTAAAATATGAGGATGGGAGGGAAAGGTTCCAGATAGATGACAGTCAGAGTAGGGATCCCTGGGCAACACCAGCACCACCGGTAGTCAGAAATGTCACCACGGAAAATGAGCCTAAGGATTTAAAGATAATGATAGTAGCAGGAGAAACAGAATTAAGGCAATTGTATGAGGAGGGAATACCTACAGGAGGAAAGGGAGCCAACACCTGGCTTGCCTGGATGATGTACACGGCCAGGAGTATGCAACACACCAATTGCTACGCCTGCACCGGAGCTAAGCCTCAGCTGGTCCCAGTACCATTTCCCTTGAATTGGGATAGGACACCTGGGGCTATGTCATGTATACTACAGCTATTCACGAATCCCATCCTACCAAAGAATGCGACCTGCCAGAGTTATCATTACCTATTCCCGGCTAGCAACAACAATACAAAGGGCCGAAGGACAGACCCTCGACCTCCTCCATTTACCACTCCCCGTGGGGAGGAGGGATTTGAGTGCTATACCAGATATAACCCAGATGGACAGGAAATGGGGGAGGTGCTCAACTGCAATCAGACATATAACATAACGGCTGAGGAACAGGGGCCACTGTTCAAAAGCTCCTGGCTGAGAAAGCAGATATTCAGTAGAGCTGATGTCTGGTGGTGGTGCGGGGAGAATACCCTGTGGCCCCGGTTACCAGGGTCATGGACGGGAACCTGTACCCTCACACAACTGATGATGCCCTTCACGATAGCAGTATAACATGCTGTAGAATTCAATGAAGGAAGCCGACGACAAAAGAGAGGGGTGAAAGGATCATTCGACACACATATATATATAGATGCGATAGGGGTGCCAAGAGGGGTACCCGATGAATTCAAAGCCAGAAACCAGATAGCTGCGGGCTTTGAGTCCATACTCTTCTGGTGGTCCACAATTAATAAAAATGTGGACTGGATCAACTACCTGTACTACAATCAACAACGCTTTATAAATTACACTCGAGATGCGGTTGAAGGATTAGCGGAACAACTGACAGATACCAGCCTAATGGCCTGGCAAAATCGCATGGCCTTAGACATGCTACTGGCTGAGAAGGGAGGGGTGTGTGTAATGTTTGGGGAACAATGTTGCACCTTCATCCCCAACAATACTGCTCCTGATGGGTCAGTGTCAAGAGCCCTAGCAGGTCTCACCTCCCTGTCTATCGAATTGGCCGAGAACTCCGGAGTAGACACCTCCTGGACCGGGTTTCTAGACTCCTGGTTTGGGAAATGGAAGCACATCTTTACATCAGCCCTAACATCAGTGGTAGTTATGATGGGGTTGCTGTGTCTATTTGGATGTTGTACCATTCCCTGCGTACGGGGGTTGTCTCAGCGATTGATAGAGACAGCCCTGACCAAGAATGACGCCGCCATGATGGCCTTTAGAACACAGTATGACCAGCGAGAGGAAGATAGGGAGGCAAAGATTCTGCTGTTAGCATTAGAAAAGGAGGAGATAGTATAAATCAAAGTAGCGTAGCAAAAGAAAAAGGGTGGATTGTGAGGAAGGGGTTAATAGGTATAGTTGATTTAGACTAAGGACCCTTTGTATAGTAGAGAGTAGATGAGCTTTCAGCACGAACACCCGACAATGCTCGGATAGATAATAGCCGTAAGAACAACTGGTGACATTTCAAGGATGAGAAACAGGAGATAGCGACAGTCAAGCAAGAACTGGGGTAAAGGGCATGAACAACTCTATAGTGCGCATGAGTAATGAGACAAATGAATATTGCAAACACGTCCATCATGACAAGTTGTCTCATTTAAATGCACATGCGATGTATGTAGGTATGTTACAAAACTTACCTTCAGTCGCGCTGCAATTCTGTCACTGGCCGTGTGCGCGATTTTGGCGCCTTTAAGGGGGGGGCGGGGTTAAAACGCGGGTTTCTCCTACCTTGTCCTGAATTATATTTCGTTGGAGTACAAGCGTTTGCTGAAAAATCGTTCCTAGGGGCGTTTTGTGAATTTTTTATTTTTATTAAATCGTCAATGTCAGCGCTGGAGTAATTTTAAAAGCAGCTCCTGCAGCGTCAACGCTGATAACGGGGACGGATTTCACACACGGGACAGGTAAACGAAAGTGGTTTCTTTAAATGTATAAAAGTGCTTCCTAAGAAGCCTTTAATTCACATTTTTTCATGCGAAACAGTGATTTTATTCCCCGAACTAACGGCAGTATTTTTCATGCCAATACGGGGTTAAATTCACTGCAAATGAACGTTCCAAAAGATCGCGTTCCAGAAATCCTCACTCACAAGATGATTTAAATGCCCATTAATTTACAGGTATTAAACATTCAATTCCTTCCATTTGGCCTGTAAATTAGTAAGATTAAATGAGAACTTACCTAAGTTTGAAGTTTGATCTTTATTTTATGAGGAGTTACGTAGGTGATTACGTGAAGAACCCCGCCAGTGCGCCTGCGCGTCAATCTTCAAAGCAGCGGTGTGAAATCACAAAAAACAACAACCGAAGTAATATAGTCTCATACTAAAACGAGTAAGACAAGAACTTCCATCTGACCTTTATGATAGAGGGTAGGGTCGTGGTGGGCACGTAATCACCTACGTAACTCCTCATAAAATAAAGATCAAACTTCAAACTTAGGTAAGTTCTCGTTTAATCTTACTATTTTACTTCGGAGTCACGTGAGTGACTACGTGAAGATTTTAAAGCTTTGTGATTTCATGCCGTGGATCAATCCCGACTTCTCACTGCATAGATTGACTCGGAACGAGAATAATCAATCATGCATTCATAATAACATTTGTACCACAAATGCAGTAATTCATTTCAATAATGAAATGAATCAGATCCCCTTTAAACCAGAGGAATTTACACAGAACTTAAAATAGTTTCTGCAAAAAACCCCGCATTAACAATAGGCCGATGGTAAAATTGTTGAAACATCAACTCATTGGACCACCCGGCGGCTGCGAGGATATGGTCGACGGGGCCGTCTTTTGCCCTGGCCGCCGACATTTCTGCTGCCCTAGTCGAGTGAGACGTAAAAACATAAGTGTTAATACCAGCAGCTGTTAAGACTTCTTTTATCCATCTGGAAATAGTCTGTATTGAAACTCTCTTGTGTGGTTTCTTGTGTGTGATCAAAAACCCAGTTTCCGTATTCTCAAATTCTTTGTAACCTCAATGTATTGTAATAAATATGTCTTAATACAGAGACATGGATCATTTGGATATGCTGCCAGCATAATTTTAAATCCTGTCACACCTGGCCTAATTTGCTTTAGTAGGTCATATAGAATGTAACCTTGTCTTCAGTTACTTCCATACTGTCTATTTGTAATTTTCCAAGTGTTTGCACTCGTTGTGCTGTCACTCATGCCATAAACATGAATACTTTCATACTGAGCTTGACCAAAGGTAAAGACACACTTGATGACCATCACGAAGTAGTTTCAGTACCACACTTACATCCCAGATTGTCACGTACCTAGGTTTCGGTGGTTTGGAATTAAAGATTCCTTTCATTAGTCTGGAAACAATTGGGTGTGACCCAATTGAGTTTCTTTCTGAATCCAGAACCAAATACGAGGACAATGCACTTCTGGCTGAATTAATTGCACTACAACTCAGACCTTCATCATAATAAAGTTTTGACAGAAATTCTAAACATTTGAAATATCTGCAGTATTTTATTGCACATTCTTTTGTACCCAGAACTCTTCCCATTTCTTAATATAAGAAAGGTACTGTTTTTGAGTGCTCTTCCTCCAGGCTGCCGTAAGCATGTCCACAGTATGCTCAGACAGTCCTCGTCCCAGAAAAGGCATTCTTAAAACCTGCAAATCAACAAATCCAAACGATCATATAATGGATGTTGTTCCCCTGTACAGGGTGCAGCAATAAATTACTCTTTTTTGGGACTTTCATCAACATTTGTGTTGTTAATTCTAATATCAACGGATACCATGGCTGTGTAGGCCAATCTGGTACTACCAATACCCTTGAAGCAGCATCTTGCCTGATTTTAAGCAAACATTGGCTTATGAGGCAGAAAGGTGGAAATATATATGAAAACATACCACCCCAATGTAGCGAGAAAGCATCAATCGCCACTGCTCCTGGATCTGGTTTCCATGAGACATATCTCGATAGCTGATGATACAAGTCGATGTCGGTCATTCCAAATCTGATGACTATATCATTGAATACCTCTTGATTCAACATCCATTCTTTATTATCATGGAACTTTTCGTGACCTGGTGTCTGCTATCGTTCATTCTACCTGGTAGATAGATAGCTGAAATCCAAATGTTCTTTTCAATACACCAAGCCCAAAGTTGATTAACCATTTTGTCACAAAACACCGACTTAATTCCATATCATTAATATAAACAACTACTGTTGTGTTATCAATTTGAACTTGAACATGCTTATTAGTTGTGTTAGAACAATAAGCTTGGAGCCCATAGAAACATCCTAGAAGCTCCAAATAGTTAATTCCCCATGTCTGCAGTAACAATGACTCTTCCTGATTCCATCTGCCTCCTCAGCTAGATTTTAAGTCAGTTGCACCCCATCCTGGTGCACTGGCATCAGTTTTGTAATATCATGGAAGGTTGTTCAATCAGCACTTTGCTGGAACTGCTTGAGACATGTAGAATCCACCACTGCAGATCAGAAACAGCATTTGTTGTTAGTTGCATGGTTCTATCAAAATGACCAACATGCATTCTCGGTGCCTGTTCTTTAAGTCTCTGCAGCTGTTGATAATGTAATGGTCCGAATTGGACTGCTGGGAATGCTGCTACTAATTTTCCCAGTACACGAGCCACCTGTCTAATTGAAGGTTTTTGCTCGTTTAGGAGATTACTGCAATCTTTAATCAAATCCACCCTTTTCCCTGGGCAAAGTAATATTCATTTGGACTGAATCAATTGTGAACCCCAAATAATTAATAGAGGTACATGGTGTTAACCTAGATTTCTGTGGATGAATTAGAAACCCCAAATTTTCAAAAGTTGATTTCACAACTGCAACAGATACTTCTGTTGACTGTTTTGTCTTTCCTATAATCAAGACATCATCCAAATATGCCATTAGTACATGCCCCTGGCTACTCAGCAAGCCCAGAATTGGTTTTAACAATTTTGTGAATATTCTGGGTGCAGATATTAACCCATTAGGCAGAGCTTTGAACTGCCACAACTGGTTCATCCATTTAAATTTAAGATACTTCCTATCTTCTGAATGAACAGACACTGAATAATATGCATCTTTCAAGTCTATAGTTGCCATATAACATGCTTCTGAAATAAGCTGTTTGGCAGTCACAAATGTTTCCATTTTAAAATGTCTAAATTGCACAAAAGGATTCAGATTTATCAAATCTACAAGAATCCTACATCCTCCATCCTTTTTTGATCGAGGGAATATATTTGACACAAATTGGTGACTTTGGTAGACTGATTTTTCAATAACCCCTTTTTTATATAGGGTTTCAATTGCAACCGGAACCTCCATCACTTCTTTTTGTACAAAGTGCAGAGTTCGGCTAGGAACATGCTGAACAGGCAAAGCATAATTTGGATTGAATTCAATTCGAAATCCTTGTATATTATTCAGGATTACCACATCTGAAGTAATTTTCTTCCAATTATTATAGAAGAAATGTAACCTGCCTCCAACTTTTGGACTTAATCCAGTTAGTATGTTCCCATGAGAACCAGGTCCACCTACCTCTTGAGTCATTTGAGTACCCTGAGATTCCTGGGTTCTCCCGGAAGCACGCCCACTGGTTCTTGCTCACGCTGCAGGCCGCCAACTACGTCCCTGCGTTGATGAGCGACTTGGTCCAGGATCCGTATGACGTCTGAAAGGATACTTCCTCTTTACAGACTTCACAACTATTGATGTCTTCATCAATCCTGTTTTCGCTTCATCTTCCAACTCTTTAATACGTCTCCCGAGTTCTCTCCAAAGAGTAAGTTGGGTAATTTGTATATTACTTGGTTTGCAGAGTGCTGCGAATTTCGGATTCATAGTAGACCGTATAGCACTTCTCGAAGTGGGTGCTGCATAGCAACCCCAGTGCTTGCTGATGCAACTTCGTCATCTTTTGGTTGTTACCTGCTATTCTGGTAAAAGCAGTTATTCCAGAACCCAGCAGCTTTAATATTCTCTGCAACTGATTCCAGATACTCTTGCAGTCTCATCCATTTCATGCTGTTCCAGCTAATGGTAAACCAAGTAATTTATTAAGGAGGCCAGTTCTTCCTAATGGCTCTCCTGACCCTGACGGGGCAGCGAATCCTACTACCAGGGGTGGAACATCTGGCAGCTGCCTTTCATCGCCTTGTACAGCCTCACCGTCAGAGTCGGGGTCTGAAATCTCATGACCCGTAGCACGCTCCTCATTCCTGAGGGTGCATTCCATCAGCCCTGAGCCAGGTGCTGTTAAGCTGCTCCTGCAGCTTGGATTACAGTACACTCCTTCCTGAGTGAACTTTTGCTCCAACAACCTATGAAAAAGGCTTCTATTTGGGCAATACGCTCGAAAGCAGTATCTAGCCCTGTACCAGGAGCTGTTTGAGCTGTTTCCAGCAGCTTGGCTTTCAGAACACTCCTCCCTGAGTGAACTTTGCTCCAACAGCCTGTGTAAAAGGCTTTCTATTTGGGCAATACGCTCTAAAGCAGTATCTAGCCCTGGAGCTTCTTCATTGCCTGGGACTCCTTCCGTTGGGATTTAAACTTCGTCTTTTGCCCGACAGGCGCTGACTGTGTTTTCACCAGCCCCAGGTCCACAGTCGCTATGCTCACCGCTGGCGACTGTACCGGGGTTTAGAGGCGGTTGGTCTCTAACCGCGGACTCCCGACTTTCCCGACTTCTGTCGGCTATGTCGCTCGCCTCTTCCCCCTGTCCGTTTTTTCCCATGGCGTCTGTGGAAAAAATCGCCATAGACCCACAGTAAACGGACCTGGAAAACCTGTAAAAAAGTTTTTACTTACCTTGTAGTTGAAAAACTACAAACCACTCGAGGAGCACTGCTCCTCACGTCCGTTTGCGTCAAGGCGTCTGACGTAATGACGCGCAGGCGCACTGGCGGGGTTCTTCACGTAGTCACTCACGTGACTCCGAAGTAAAATCATGTTATATTGTGAATTATTGTGTGAATGTTATTTGGACACTTAGGCTATTTAAAAATGTTAATCTATTCTTAAGAAATTGATAGGTGTTTAGATCTAGTAATTGAATTTTGTAATTAGCTACAATTAGGTAACTAACTAATTATATGCTTTACTTTCATGTCTTCTAAGTAAGATTGTTTCATATTTGTTTCAGAATGCTTCAATCTATAATAACTGAAAATTTATTTCAGTTATCTTAATTTTTAACTGTCCTCGATCACAGCTTTTGTGTTAAGTCAATGGAAAAGCAATAGGGAACAAGATGCTAATTTCCGAGTATGAAAATGGCCATAACTTCTTTAATACTGAAGATATGAAAGTGAATTAGGTGTCAAATTAAACTTCTTTTTATGCTTTATCTGATGGGATAAATTGCAGACTTTATTTTTAAAATCTCAAAATGTTGTAACATTTGTATGATGTGGGAGGCACCGGGGCGGTACCGGTAGATTGTGCACCTCAGTGCTCTGATTTGAAAGGAGCCCGAAGGGGAGGAATAAAGGTGTAAGAAATGTTAAATGATATGAATAAAAGAGAGTGACTTCCCGACCTCGGTGTGTCTCGACAGGGGAGGCACCCGACTCTGCAGACTTGCTGATAAATAAGTCTGAAGAAGGGTTTCGGCCCGAAACGTTACCTATTTCCTTCGCTCCATAGATGCTGCTGCACCCGCTGAGTTTCTCCAGCATTTTTGTGTACCTTGCTGATAAATAAACTTGTTTCTCTAAATTTTCTCTAGCATCGTGATTGTGAGCACTCACTTTTGCATCTCACAAGGAGCCAGTGGATAAAGTACTAGCACAAACTCACTGTTCACAGCCCAGCAGGCAGGAAGATGTCACAGTGGAGGAACAGTCAGACGAACAAGATTCAACCAGTCAGGTCCCAGATCCACCTGGGAACAACAAAGATCAAGGACCAGCTCAGTTAATACAATCGTCACCTTCCCCATCTGTCCAAGTCAGTCTTGGGACCTCACCTCTTTGCCGATGCCTCCTGCCACAGCAACATCTCCCTCCGGGGGGGAGCCTCACCTCCATCCCCGGGCCCAGGCCGCTCCCCCTTCGAAGGCCTTGCCACAGCGCCGTTCCCAATCCGGCCGGTTGCCTAGGCAACGACGTCACTGACGCTCCGAGATCTCTGTGACGTCAGGCGCACGTCGCTCGGTAAGGTTGCCCCGCGTCACGTGATGGGCGGCCGCAGCCCGGGGCAGAGGGGGCTGTCAATCACAGGAGTCAACACTGGCGGAAGATTATATAAAATAATAAAAATCAATATAGAATGCAAAGGAGAGTGAGTCCAGGTGGCTGGAAGGTAATTAGATCATATGCCTTCCTGCTAAGATTAAAAAGGACACAAGGGGTGAGGGGATGGAGTGGGAGGGAAGAGGGAAAGGAGCGGGGAGAGAGGGAGGAGTGAAGGCGGAGGGGGATGGGGGCGGAGGGGGATGGGGGATGGGGGCGGAGGGGGAGGGGGGGATGGGGGCGGAGGGGGGCGGTGGCGGATGGGGGGGAGGGGAGAGGGGGAGAGGGGGAAAGAGGAGGGGTAGGCGGTGGTAGAGGGGGGAGGGAGGCGAGAGGGGGGGAGAGGGAGGGGAAGGCGAGTGGGGGGAGGGGGGAGGGGGGAGGGGGGGGTAGAGGGAGAGGGGCTAAGGAGAGGGGGAGGGGAGAATGGAGGGAGAGTGGAGGGGAGAGAGAGGAGTGGGAGAGAGAGGAGAGAGGACGGGCAGAGTGAGGAGGGGGAGAATGAGGAGGGGAGAGAGGGTGAGGGGGAGAGAGGGTGAGGGGGAGAGAGGAGGGGGGAAAGAGGTAGGAGAGGGGGGAGGGTGTAGAGTGGTGGGGGGAGAGCGGGAGTGGGGGGGAAATGGAGGGGAGTGGATAGGGGGTTGGAGGAGGGGGGAGGGGTGTGGAGGAGGGGGAGAGAGGAGGGGGTGAGGGGATAGATGGGGGGAGGGAGGGAGAGGGAGAGAGAGTAAAGGGGTGAGGGGGGAGGGAGGAGGGAGAGAGAGGAGAGGGGGAGAAGAGGAGGTGAGAGGGGGAGGGAGGAGAGAGTGGAGAGGGGACGGTGGAGACGGGGGAGAGAAGAGGAGGGGGAGAGCTGGATGGGGGTGGGAGGAGAGGGGAGGGGGAGAGGAGGTGGGGGGGAGAAGAGGAGGTGCGAGAGGTGGAGCGGGTGGAGGTGGGAGGGGGAGTGGAGGAGGGTACAGGGGAGGGGGACGAGGGGAGAGTGAGGGAGGGAGAGAGAGGAGGGGAGAGATAGGGGGGTAGAGGTGGGGGGGAAGAGGGGAGGTGAGGGGGGAGTGGGGAGCGAGTGGGGGAGGGAGAGTAGAGTGGAGAGAGGGGAGAGAGGAGGGAGGTAGAGAGGAGGAGGGGAGAGGTGGAGGGCAGCCGGGTGAGTGAGTGGGCTACGAAAAGCAGAGAGAGATCAGGGCCCGACTCTGGAAACCGCACGCGGGGGGAGGGGGCGAGTAGAAAGTTCTTCATTGTGAGCGCCGGTGACCTCCTGTGACCTCGGGATCTGCAGAACTTGCTCGTTCTTTCTGCGCCTTTTGAAGAACGGGGGGGGGGAAGGGGAGGATGGTGACGTAACTCGTGGAAAACAGTGCACCTGCGTGTTGACAGCAGCTGCTTTAATCCAGAGCCGGAGGGGGGGGGGGGCAGGGCCATGAGCCAGGTGGGCCACGAGCAAAGGCATTGTGACGTCATACAGCTCGGTTTGATTTTAAAACACTTTCTTTGATTTTAAAACCAATTTTAGTAAAAAAACTCGGGAAATAATGAACCAAATTTTCAGAAGAGGGGCATTTTAAAATCATGACGTAAATCTCTACCGGAATATGTAAACATTTCTCTGTTACCCCGTCGGGTTTTGGAGGAGATGTGAAAGATAAACAAACTAACGAAGAGAGTTTTAATAGTTACTAGACTGACTTCCGGTGGCGCCATGGAGCAGTAAGGGCGCTGCATTGAGCTCTGCTCCCGTTAAAAATCATTAAAAAAGCCACCGGAGCTGTTTGACGTCGTGTAAATGACGTCATCAGAAATCGCCGCGAATTAACGGAGATTACCGACTTTAAATGAAAAAAAAAAAGTAATCTTCCTCCGAGACCTGAAAGACCTGCCACAAAAAAGCTATAGTAAAGAACTTGGCAAACCTTCTCAAACTTCTCAAACAGTAGCTGAAAGCTCAGAAGAAGAAGAAGAAGCTGATCCCCAAAGGTTTACCTTTTGAAATGGCTACGAAAGGGGGACAGATGGAACAAATGGAACAATCGATAAAAGAGTCAGTTATGAAAGAAGTTTCTCAAAGGATTTCTCAGATGATATCGGATGGGAACGTCTCACTGCTAGAAAAGCTGTCTAGAGAAATTTAAAAAGGTAACGATGAGTTGAAGGAGAAATTTGATAATTTAGAGAAACGTGTGAAAGAAGTTGAGAAGGAGTTTGCATCAGAAATCAAGCGACTGGAAAAAGCTTGTAACAACAAATGTGATTCTATGCTCAAGGCCACACAAAAGTGCGACAAGATTATGGAAGAAATGGATGCTACAATGAGTGAGATGGCTGAGGAGATAAAGAGAATGAAAAAGGCACAAGATGCTGCTGGGGGGCAACTTGTTAAAATGACTGATAAATGTTTGGACTTGGAAATGAGATCGAGAAGGCAGAACTTAAGAATTGTTGGAGTAAAAGAAAGGAGGGAGGCTGGAAAGCACCCCCGAGAATTTGCGGCCAACTTAATTAAACAAGTTTTTAAGCTGCCGGAAAATCGCAGAATAGATGTGGCACATCAGGTCCGTCGTGCTCAGACTGGATCTGAGTTTCCCCCTATTGTTTATTGTGAAATTTCTTGACATCTCTACACTAGAAGAGTGACTACCCGCCTGAAATAGTCAGAAAACGGAACATGTTCACAAAGACAAGAAACATTTTGAGTCCCTGGGGTAAGATATGGCATCTTGTATCCGGCTAAAATGAGAATTACCCATGACTCCAGGGAACGGGCCTTTCTGGACCCAGAAGAGGCATTTAAATATGCACAAGATATCGTAAAGGAGAAGGACTGAGAACTAAGAATATTATAGAGCAGAATCGGTGAAGATAAGACTCTTTCTGTTTAAAATAAAAAGAACTGGTTCTCATTAAGATGGCGGAATTTTACATGAGGCGTTGGCCAGACATGTTATCTCCATGGAATGTGTATTCGAGGTCGCAAGCTATGTTTCACCTTGAATGAAGGACTCAAAGAAAAACAAAACGAAGTGATGGAACATGGAAAACAACCTCAAGCCGGAGAACAAGCAAAATAATACAGACGGACTTGATTATAAAAAAGTTTGATCTGTGTTTCTGTTTTTATATAACCAGATATTAACACAAATAATTAAGTAACACAACTAATTAACTAAATAATACTAACGTACTTTAATGTACATCTAAGTTTAAGGATAATGAGCTAAAATTATAGATATATACTAACCAATATTAATCATTTAAAAATTCATAACAGAACTAGTATAAGATTTGGGTAATGAGGGGGGAGGAGACCCAGACACTTGGAAGATATCCAGGAGTCTGACTCCGTTAACCCCTTGGAACCTGCTGTTGGAATCTGCTGTTGTTTAAAATCAAATTTTGGGATTTAAGGGGGGAACTGAAGGTAATAATGGTCGGGGTATAGGTATATAGGGATATATAAACTAACAGGCTAAATTTCAGTACATACTCAAGACTAGATTACTTGGAGATGCATATAGATATTAGATCCCAAGTGGTTCTTCTTTTTTTCCTCTACCAATTTGGATATATTTCATAATATTAAAGCGTCTTTTCTTCCCTTTTAAAATATTTGTTCAAGGGGGCAGAGCTGAATGTATAATAACATCGACGGACGTCCATAAATACTTATTCACCACCATTAGGTGGTTTCTTTTTATTAAGGTATCACTCTTTAGATACTTTAACACCACTTTTTAAAAATTATTATTATTGCTCTTTCGTCACTTCACGCTTTCTTGTTGGTTTTAAGGTCTACTCTGGAATGGAGATGTTACATAAACTCAGCAGTTCGAGACGTCCACTCAACACCTAGAGCTCTGAGGTACTGGGTTGCACCATATGACTTAAGGGTAATAAAATTATTCACAATGCAAAACGATAAACAAAAGAAGTCAGGAGGAGTCACGTTCTGTAGTTGGAATATATGGGGTGCTCATGGACCAATTAAAAGGGGTAAGATACTTGCTCAATTAAAATCACTGAATTGTGACATAATGTTTTTGCAGGAAACACACGTGAAACAACAAACACAGATAAGATTGAAGGCAAATTGGACCGGGCAAACATATTATTCCTCATTTATTTCTAAATCTAGAGGGACGGCTATTATCATTCGTAAAGGTATACCATTTTTTTTGTTGTTGTTTTGTTTAGTATATTTTATTAGAAGTTAATACAATACAAAACAATACAGTGGCACCTAATTTTAGGTGCCAACTATGTCATAACGTAATGCATTCTATGTACAACCTCTAGTTTTATGTTTTTGAAAAGGCGGTAAAAAATAAAAAAAAATAAAGAAAAAAAAATAGAGAAAAGAAAGAGGAAAAATAAATAGTAGAAAATTGAAAAACGTGAAGTGTGTATCTAAGAAAAGAAAAAATAGAAAGTAGAAATAGTAGAAAAATACCCTTAAAAAAGAAATTTTCAAATCTTTGTTTGGAGATGTAAATCTATCCACGACCTGACCTGAAATCAGTAATCTTTACGGTACTGCTGCATCACATGATTCCAAAAAGTCGATGAAAGGTGACCAACTCCTTAAGAATTGGTCATATTTATCTATTAGGCGGAGTCTCATTTCTTCAAGGTGTGCTATGTCCGTCATATTCCTAATCCACATTTTAATAGTTGGTATAGCTGTATTTTTCCAAAATTTAAGTATCAATTTCTTTCCAATTATTAACCCATAATTAAAGAATACTTTTTGGTCTTTGTTTAAATTGATATCTTCTAATATTATTCCAAATATAATCCATTCCATATTAGGTTCTATTCTTGACTTGAAGAGCTTTGTAAATATATCAAATATATCGCTCCAAAATGTATTCAACTTTGTACATCCTACAAATGAATGTGTTATATTGGCATTTTGAAACAAACATTTATCGCATCTGGGAGAGACATTTGGTGTAAAATTTATTCAACCTCGGTTTTGAATAATATAGTCTATGTAATAATTTAAATTGAATTAAATTATGTCTTGCATTAATGGAACAATTATGTGTATTCATCAGATACTTTTCCCATCTATCTTTCGGGATCTTTATCATTAGTTCATGTTCCCAATCTTCTCTTAGTGCCTCTGTTGAGGGTAATTCTCTATTTAATATACTATTATAAAAATATGATATTAGTTTTTCTGAATCAGCCTTAATATTCATTGCTTCTTCTAAAGGGTCTAAAAATATAGTTTGAGATCTATGTATATATTTCTTCATAAAGTCACATATCTGTATATATTTAAAATATTGATTATCATTCAGCTTAAATTTTAATTTTAATTGTTGAAATGATAACAATTTGCCCAGTTCATACATATCTCCTACTTTCCCAATCCCCAATCTATCCCATTGTTTATATGTTTTGTCGATAAGAGATGGTTTGAATGCAGGATTATTCAGAATTGGGGTTAATATTGATAGATTATATAATTTCAAGGATAATTTTATTTGTTTCCAAATTCTTATTGTATTGTGAATAATTGGGTTCTTCTTATATATTATACTATTCAATTTTATTGGTGAGAACAAGATCGTTCCTATATCGTACAGGAAACACTCCTCTTTTTCCATTCTTATCCACTCCGACTGGTGAGTTGAACTATCCAACCAGTACATTATGTTCTTAATATGCACTGCCCAATAGTAATACGTAAAGTTAGGTAGTGATAAACCCCCAGCTTCTTTAGGTTTACACAAATGCTTTCGTTGAATTCTGTGTGCTCTATAATCCCATATAAATTAGTGATATTAGAATCTAGTTTTTTGAAAAAATATTTCGGAATATATATTGGGATCGCTTGAAACAAATATATTAATTGTGGTAAGAAAGTCATTTTTATAGCGTTAATTCTACCTATCAATGAGAGTGGGAGCGTTTTCCAAAATTTAATCATAACATTCAATTTATTTAATAGTGGCATAAAATTGGCGCTAAATAATGATTTGTGTCTTCTCGTAATTTGAATACCTAAATACTTGAATTTTTCTGTTGCAATTTTGAAAGGGAATTTTAATAAGTGTCTCGCATCCTGTGATTTTAAAGACATGATTTCACTTTTATTCCAGTTTATTCTATATCCTGAAAAAGAACCAAATTCCTCAATTAGTGTTAATAAGGTGGGAATACTCGTTTGTGTATTAGTAATATATAAAAGAATATCATCAGCATATAATGAAATTTTATTCTTTGAGTCCTTGGTATTATATCCGTGAATATTCGGATGATTTCTAATCCTTTCAGCCAGCGGTTCTATCATAAGGGCAAATAGCAATGGTGGTAAGGCACAACCCTGCCTATTACCCCTTGATAAATAAAATGTTGAAGATAACATATTGTTAGTTAATATTCTTGCCGTAGGTTTATCATAAAGTAGTTTAACCCATCTAATAAAATTCTCTCCCGTATTAAATTTTTAGAGTACCTTATATAAATACTGCCATTCTACCTGATCAAATGCCTTCTCTGCATCCAGCGTAACGATTGAAATATCTTCAATGTCCTCTTTGTGAGAGTACATTATATTGAAAAGCCTTCTCAAGTTATTAAATGATTGTCTTTTGGGTATAAATCCCGTTTGATCCGGGTTTACCAATTTATTAATATAATTATTCAGTCTTCTTGCTAGAATCTTTGCTAAAATTTTCTGATCCGTATTTAAAAAGTGATATAGCTCTGTAAGAACGCGGTTCATCTAAATCTTTATCTTTTTTTGGTATAAGCGTTATTGTTGATTCTGCTAAAGTTTCTGGTAGTTTATTTTCAGTATAAGCCTGCGTGTATAAGTTGAGTAATCTTGGTACAAGTGACTCCTGAAAGCGTTTATAAAATTCATTACTAAAACCATCTGGTCCTGGGGTCTTCCCAATTTTCAATGAGTTTATTATTTGTTTTATTGCTTCACTAGTAACCCATGCTCCTAATTCCTCTTGTTCTAAACTATCCAATTTAGGGAGGTTGCAAATATCTAAAAAATTTGTAATTTTACTATCATCTGTATTTATTTTAGTTGTGTATAAATTATGATAAAATTGGGCAAACCTTTTATTAATATCCTTTGGTAATGTTAGAAGCTCATCCTTATCAGATTTAATTTTAGTGATAGTATTTTCCTTTTCTTGTTGCTTCAGTTGCCTCGCTAATAATTTATGTGGCTTATCCCTAAATTTAATGGTATACCATTTAATGGTATACCATTTAAATGCAAAAACACCATATTAGATAAGGAGGGAAGGTATGTTATAGTTACGGGAGAAATTCACTCAACTCCAATTACTATGATAAACATTTATGCGCCTAATTTTGATAACCCTCAATTCTTTAAGAAAATTCTGGATACGATTTCAGAATTTAATTATCAAAATTTGATAATAGGGGGAGATTTCAACTGTGTCTTAGATCCATATTTGGATAAATCTGCAAAACATAAAAGGAGTAATATAAAATCTAAAACGAGTGAACTCCTGAATACATATATAAAACATACAAATATAACAGACGTATGGAGAATTGCCAATCCAGTTGGGAGGGAATACTCATTTTATTCGTCGGTACATAAAACATATTCACGAATAACTACTTTTTAGTAGAGACGAAATTAATCCCGTATACAATAGCCCTAAATATCATAATTGCAGTATTTCTGATCACTCTCTGTTAACTTTTTCATTAAAAATAGGAATGACGGATAGAAAAGCATTCTGGAGGTTTAATCCCCAAATTCTAAATAACCCACAGGTTACTACATATTGAAAACAACAGATGAACCTCTTTTTTGCGACCAATGATACAACAGGTATTTCATCTTTGTTATTATGGGAAACTTTTAAGGCATTCATGAGAGGAGTTATAATTTCATATCAAGCCTTCCAAAATAAAAAGAATAACACAGAACAATGGCAGTTAGAACAAGAAATCAGACAATTAGACCTAGATAATGCCAAAGACCCAACCACAGATAAACACAATAAGATAACCTTATTGAAATTTAAATTAAATAAAATTTTATCGGCAAGAGTAATAAGATCATTTCAAATTACAAAACAGGAAAATTTTGAATTTGGCGATAAACCACAGAAACTTTAACACGTCAGCTGAAAAAACGCAAAAAGGAAAATACAATTACAAAAATTAAATCAGATAAGGGTGAATTACTAACATTACCAAAAGATATTAATAAAAGATTTGCCCAATTTTATCAAAACTTATCTATCTATATTTAAAACTGTGTATGTGTGTGTGTGTGTTCTGCCTGTCTTGTGGGTGCCAACCTTGCCTTTGATTCGTTGCTACGCCAACACCACACGCAGAAACGCCGAGTTTTTTCCATTTCGGTAGAGATTTCACTTTTTATTCCAAGTATCCACTCCTAATTAAATTTCGTCTTGTTTATGTACACATTTAAAAAAAAAATCCTCCCCCCCCCCCCCCAAAATTTCAAAATGTTAAAAAAACAGTTCTCAACCATAGAATGTTGGTGAACGTTCCATCGTGTGATGTCACAATGCCCAATGCTCACATATGTCCAATCGGAATGGATCCATTTACATATGCCTTTGCAGCAGCCCAGCCCACAGCCCCTCCCCCCCCACCCCCCGCAGCCTGTGTCGAAGCGCGTCATCACGTGTGTGGGAATAAAGAGAATTGGGGTGATAGGGAATGGGGAACAGATGGACTGTCCCTACCCCTCCCCCTCCACCTCTCCTCCCCACTATTTCACCCTCTCTCCCCCCCCACCCCTCTCCCCCTCCACACTCTTCCCCCTCCCTCCCCAACCCCATCTCCACCCCATCCCTCCCCCACACCTCTCTCCCCTCCCCATCCCTTCTCCCCCTCCCCATCCTATCTCCCGCTCCCCCATCCCTCTCTCCTCCCCCTCTACATCTCCCTCTCCTCATCCTCTCCCTCTCCCACCCCATCCCTCTCCCCCACCCCCCTCCCCTCCCCCCACCCCCCTTCCCTCTCCCCCACCCCCACCCCCCATCCCTCCTCCTACCCCACCCCCTTCCCTCCTCCCCACCCCCTTCCTCCTCCCCACTCATCCCCCTCCATCCACACACTTCCCCCTCTACCCATACCCCATCTCCCTCCTTGCCCCCCTCCCCCACACCTCTCTCCCACCTCCCCCACACCTCTCTCCCCCTCCCCTCTCTCCTCCCGTCCCCCACCCCTCTCCATCTCCCTCTACTCACCCCTCCCCGTCCCTCCCCCTCCCCCTCCCCACCCCCATCCCTCTCTCCCCCACCCCCTTCCCTCTCTACCCTACCCCCTTCTCTCTCTCCCCGCCCCTTCCCCCTACCCCTCTGTCCCTCTTCCACCACTCCTCCTACCCCTCCCTCCCCACTCTTCCACTTCTCTCCCCCTTACCCCAGCCCTCTCTCTCTCCTCCCCCACTCTCTCTCCCCCTCTCTTCCCCCTCCCTCCCCTCTCTCCCCCACCCCATCCCCTACCCCTCTGTCCCTCCTCCACCCTCCCTGTCCCTCTTCCACCATTCCCCCTACCCCTTCCCCCTTCCCTCCTCCCCACTCTTCCACTTCTCCCCCCCTCCCCCTCCCACTCTCCCTCCCCACTCTTTCCCCTCTCCCCCTCCCTCCACACTCTTCTTCCTCCCCCCCCTACCCCATCTGCCTCCACCCCTCCCTCCCCCACCCCACACCTCTCCCCTCCCCCATCCCTCTCTCCTCCCGTCCCCCACCCCTCTCTCCTCCCCCTCTCCATCTCCCTCTCCCTCTCCTCACCCCTCTCCTCCCCCTCTTCCCACCCCTATCCCTCTCCCCCACCCCCCTTCTCCCTCCACACTCTTCCCCCTACCTCCACACTCCCCCCCCTCCCCATCTCCCTAATCCCATCCCTCCCCACACCTCTCTCCCCCGCCACAGCCCCCCCCCGGCAAACGCGCGTTGGGGAAACGGGTCTGCACTTGGTCTAGTATACATCTAAAACTACAGCAGATAACATTAAAATTACAAATTTCTTAGATAACTGCAACCTTCCCAAACTTACTTTGTTGGAACAAGAGGAGTTAGGAGCTCAGATTACAGTTAAAGAAATAGAAGAAACAATAAACTCGTTGAAAAATGGCAAAACTCCAGGACCAGATGGTTTTAGCAATGAATTTTACAAATGATTCCATGAGATAATTTCTCCCCGTCTACAAAAATTATATACTCATGCCTTTAAGGAAAACACATTACCAGAAACACTAGCTGAATCAACCATTATACTCATACCAAAAAAAGATAAAGATCTAGAAGAACCTGGCTCATACAGAGCTATAGCACTCTTAAATATAGATCAGAAAATACTAGCAAAGGCTTTAGCGAGAAGACTGAGTAAATACGTTAACAAACTAATAAACCCGGATCAAACGGGGTTTATACCTAAAAGATACTCAGCCAATAATCTAAGACGCTTGTTTAATATAATGTAGTCACTAAAAACTGAAGAAGATGTATCAATTATTTCATTGGATGCAGAAAAAGCATTTGATCAAGTAGAATGGCCATATCTTTATAAAGTATTGCAAACATTTAACATGGGAGAGAATTTCATTTCATGGGTTAAATTATTATATGATAAGCCAACAGCTAGAATACTGACTAATAATATGTTATCTTTAAAATTTAATTTAACAAGGGGCAATAGACAGGGGTGTGCACTATCACCCCTACTATTTGCACTTGTGATAGAGCCTTTAGCAGAAAGTATAAGAAGCCATCTGAATATTCGGGGATATAATACCAAAGATTCAAATAATAAAATCTCACTATACGCAGTCAACGTATTATTATACATCACAAATTCGCAAATTAGTATACCAAACATACTAAATTTAATAGAGGAATTTGGCTCCTTTTCAGGATATAGAATAAATTGGAAGAAAAGTGAAATTAAGACGTTAAAACCACAAGACTCGACACATCTGTTAAAATTTCCCTTTAAAATTGCAACAGAAAAATTTAAGTATTTGGGTATCCATATTACTAGAAAATATAAATCATTATTTAATGCAAATGTTATGCCTTTACTAACTAAACTGAATGGGTTGATTAAATTCTGGAAAACCTTGCCGATGTCTTTAATAGGTAGAATAAATGCTATAAAAATGATTTTTCTACCACAAATATTATACCTATTTCAATCTATTCCAATATACTTATCAAAAAACGTCTTAAAAAATTAGATTCTAGTATTACTAACGTCATATGGGACTATAGAGTGCATAGAATCCAAAGAAAACATCTGTGTAAACCTAAAGAATTTGGGGTACTGACACTCCCAAATTTTTTATACTACTACTGGGCAGTACATATTAAAAACATAATTAATTGGTTGGACAGCTCTGCCCAACAGGTAGAATGGATAAGAATGGAGAAAGAGGATTGTTCTCCTTTTAATATAGGAGCGATCCTCTTCCCGATAAAATTAAACAATACAATATATAAGAAGAACCCAATTATTCACAACACAATTCGAATTTGGAAACAAATAAAACAAACT
This sequence comes from Malacoraja senta, assembly GCA_038087875.1. Taxonomy (NCBI): domain Eukaryota; kingdom Metazoa; phylum Chordata; class Chondrichthyes; order Rajiformes; family Rajidae; genus Malacoraja; species Malacoraja senta. The sequence goes on from JAXLNO010001545.1 coordinate 1,438,733, forward strand.
TTGAAAGTAAGAAATGTATCGCTTTAATAATAATAATAATAATAATAATAATAATAATAATAATAATAATATCTTTTATTGTCATTGCACGTCAGTGCAACGAGATTTAGTATGCAGCTCCACCGATGTACAAGAAAAGTAAAATAAATAAATAAGCAAGCTGAGTGACGTGACCATCCGAGGGAGACTGTGCAGGGGGGGTGGGTGGGGGGGCACTCAGCAGGGCCGGTTCAGAGCCGCTATAGCTCTTGGAATAAAGCCGTTTCTGAGTCTGGAGGTTCGGGCGTAGAAGGCCTTGTAACGTCTGCTGGAGGGAAGTAGTTCAAACAGTCCGTTACAAGGGTGTGATGAGTCCTTATGGATGCTGACGGCCTTCCTGAGGCACCGTGTGTGGTAGATGCCCTCCAAGGCTGGTAGCTCTGCCCCAATGATCCTCTGCGCTCTGTGGACGATGCGCTGAAGAGCTCTCCTCTCCGCCTCCGTGCAGCTGAGATACCACACAGAGATGCCATACGTTAATATGCTCTCTGTGGTGCAGCGGTAGAACGTTGTCAGCAGCTGTTGGGGCAGACCAGTCTTTTTTAATGTCCTCAGGAAGAACAGTCGTTGCAGTGCCTTCTTGACCAGCGCAGCGGTGTTGGTGGACCATGTGAGGTCCTCTGAAATGTGAGTGCCCAGAAACTCCAATAGTAAATAACCCCTCATTTAAACCATCTCTTATTGATAAAGCGTATACCTTTTGGGAAAGTTTAGGAATTAAAAGCTTTGGAGATTTGTATGAAATGGGATTTTTAAAATCATTTCAACAACTACAATTAAAATACAAATTGAAAAATAATCAATACTTTAAATACCTTCAAATTAGAGATTATTTGAAAAAACACATACAAGGATATCAAAATATAACTTTAGATTCACTAGATGAAGCGATGAATATTAAATACTTATATCATATTATTTTAAATATAGAACCTCCATCGACAGAGGCAATTAGAATAGATTGGGAACAAGAATTATAGCTAAAAATTGCGAAAGAAGCATGGGAAAAATACCTGATATATATACATAAATGTTCGATTAATGTAAAACATAATTTAATCCAATTAAAAATTTTACATAGACTATATTACTCGAAAACTAGATTGAATAAATTGTATCCAAATATCTCACCAATATGTGATAAATGCTTAGCTGAGAATGCCACTATAACACACTCTTTTGTCTCCTGTATAAAACTTCATAAATTCTGGAATGAAATTTTTACAAAATTATTTAATAGAAGACTGGAACCGAATACAGAATTGATTATCTTTGGATCAATGGAAGACGGGAATAAGCTAAATACATATCAAAAATCCTTACTTAATTACGGTTTAATAATGGCAAAAAAACTCATACTTAAATTTGGAAAAATTCGCCAACACCAACAGTGAAAATGTGGATTTCAAATATGTCAGAAACGGAATATCTTGAAGAAATATGACTCCTTCTAGTAGGTAAGGTAGACCTCTTCTTATTGATATGGTCTCCCTTTATCGACTTTCTACAAGCATTTGGTGCAACACAATCATAGAAATATAATGGTTCAGAAACAGGTGACGGGGGCAGGATTATCAAATAGATATATCGCTTTCAATCTCCTTTCCTCTTCTCTTTTTTTTTTTTTTTCTTTCTTCTCTTCTCTTTTTTTCTCCTCATTTTTCTAGGGCTATTTTGCTATCTCACGCAACACTTCATCTCAATCTTTCCTTATGTAATCTTTCATTTCTTATTTTTGCTTTATTATAAAATTAAAAATAAGAACTTGTGTATGAAATGTAATATGTCAATAAGTATTAGGTACATGGTACCACATTATTGTACTTACTTCTAAACAATAAATAAAACATTACAAAAAATAGTTACTAGACTAAGTGGGACCCCAATGCAATATTCCACCTATCCACCAATTCCAATATTGCTGGCCAGTGGGGGGGGGGGGGGGTTCTGGAGCGCTAGTATGGGTGTTGTGGGCCGAATGGATTCTTGGGCCTGCAGCTCAGTCACTCAGGACTGGTGGGCTGGCAGCTCAGTCACTCAGGCCTGGTGGACTGGCAGCTCAGAAACTGCCAGAAATTCTGCCCAAAACAGGTGAGAGCCTTTGTGAGAAAGAAGGCAGAGAGGGTGGAGAATCAATTTTAGACATTTTTCATCTTTTTCTGCAGATCACAGCAATGAAGGAGGAAAGTCTATCCTGTCCTGGATCTTGGATGGTGCCAATGAAGGGAGGGAGAAAAATACTGGGGTGAGGTTTAATACTTGCAGGGGGAATACTTACTGATGGGCCGGGTGGAATTGTTCATAAAGTTAATGAAATCAACAAGTTCTGCACAGATGCAGGAGATAGCTCGATGCAATCGTCAATGTAGTGGAGAACAATTTGGGGGATGGTGCCAGTGTATGTTTGGAGCAACGATTGTTGAACATAACCAATAAAAAGGCATTCACAGCTGGGGCACATGTGAGTCCCCATAGCTACACCTATCAGCTGAAAGTGAGGAGTAAGAAAGAGATTATGCTTCAGATACACAATGCGTTGTGGGTGCTCCAACTGGAGTTTGTTCTTTAAAAAGGAAAGGTTGCTTATGTAAGAAAGAGATGAAGTGAAACTGAATCCAAGGATGAGAGACTGAGGAGCCCCAACATCTGAGAGTTTAACAGTTACTAATCTAGTAAACTGCTAGTATCTCTGTGATCCTTTTGGGATTAGTTACACTAGTTTTATTAGCTTTGAAATGGTTATGGATAAAGACTGTGGGCCCACAAGGTAATATTCTGAATTGGGGCAAGGCCTACTTCGATGGTATTAGACAGGAACTTGCTAACAGCGATTGAGGTAGGTTTGTGGGCCAAAGAATGTCGGGAAAGTGGGATGCATTTAAAAGTGTGATGACAAGAGTTTGGGTGAATACTTAAGAAATTAGGAGGGCAAAAAGGGGCAGCAGATAGCTCTGGCAGATAATATTACTCTGGCAGATAGCTCTGGCAGATAATATTATGCAAACTCCAGAGATTTTAAATATGCATTAAGAGAAAGAGGGTCACTAGAGAGAGAATATGTTCCCTCAGAAACCAAAGGTCTTTCATTTCTGTGTGGAACCGCAGGAGATGGGCACGGTCCTCAATGAGCATTTCCCTTCTGTTTTTACCAAAGAGAAATACTTGAATCCTCAGTAATAGTAATAGAAACATAGAAACATAGAAAATAGGTGCAGGAGTAGGCCAATCGGCCCTTCGAGCCTGCACTGCCATTCAATATGATCATGGTTGATCATCCAACTCAGTATCCTGTACCTGCCTTCCCTCCATACCCCCAGATCCCTTTAGCCTCAAGGACCACATCTAACTCCCTCTTAAATGTAGCCAATGAACTGGCCTCAACTACTTTCTGTGGCAGAGAATTCCACAGAATCACCACTCTTTGTGTGAATTTTTTTTTCTCATCTCGGTCCTAAAAGACTTCCCCCTTATCCTTAAACTGTGACCCCTTGCTCTGGACTTCCCCAACTTCGGGAACAATCTTCTTGCATCTACCCTGTCCAACCCTTTAAGAATTTTGTTAGTTTCTATAAGATCCCCCCTCAATCTTCTAAATTCCAGTGAGTACAAGCCGAGTCTATCCAGTCTTTCTTCATATGAAAGTCCTGCCATCCCTGGAATCAGTCTGGTGAACCTTCTCTGTACTCCCTCTATGGCAAGAATGTATTTCCTCAGATTAGGAGACCAAAACTGTACGCAATACTCCAGGTGTGGTCTCACCAAGGCCCTGTACAACTGCAGTAGAACCTCCCTGCTCCTATACTCAAATCCTTTTGCTATGAATGCTAACATACCATTCGCTTTCTTCACTGCCTGCATGCCTACTTTCAATGACTGGTGTACCATGACACCCAGGTCTCGTTGCATCTCCCCTTTTCCTAATCGGCCGCCATTCAGATAATAGTCTACTTTCCTGTTCTTGCCACCAAAGTGGAAAACCTCACATTTATCCACATTATACTGCATCTGCCATGCATTTGCCCACTCACCCAACCTATCCAAGTCACCTTGCAGCCTCCTAGCATCCTCCTCACAGCTAACATTGCCCCCCAGCTTCGTGTCATCCGCAAACGTGGAGATGTTGCATTCAATTCCCTCATCCAAATCATTAATATATATTGTAAATAGCTGGGGTCCCAGCACTGTGCCTTGCCTGCCATTCTGAAAAGGACCCGTTTACTCCTACTCTTTGCTTCCTTTCTGCCAGCCAGTTCTCTATCCACATCAATACTGAACCCCCAATACCATGTGCTTTAAGTTTGCATACTAATCTCTTATGTGGGACCTTGTCGAAAGCCTTCTGAAAGTCCAAATATAACACATCCACTGGTTCTCCCTTATCCACTCTACTAGTTACATCCTCGAAAAATTCTATCAGATTCGTCAGATGATTTACCTTTCATAAATCCATGCTGACTTTGTCCAATGAATTCACCACTTTCCAAATGAGCTGCTATCCCATCTTTAATAACTGACTCTAGCATTTTCCCCACTACCGATGTTAGACTAACCGGTCTGGAATTCCCCGTTTTCTCTCTCCCTCCCTTTTTAAAAAGTGGGGTTACCTTAGCTACCCTCCAATCCTCAGGAACTACTCCAGAATCTAAAGAGTTTTGAAAGATTATCACTAATGCATCCACTATTTCTGGGGCTACTGCCTTAGGTACACTGGGATGCAACTTATCTGGCCCTGGGGATTTATCGGCCTTTAACCCATTCAATTTACCTAACACCACTTCCCGGCTAACCTGGATTTCACTCAGTTCCTGCATCTCATTTGACCCCTGGTCCCCTGGTATTTCCGGCAGATTATTTATGTCTTCCTTAGTGAAGACATAAATAATCTAGCAATTATAGACCTGTTAGTTTGACGTCAGTGGTGGGCAAATGAATGGAAAGGATACTTAAAGATAATATATATAAGCATCTGGATAAGCAGGGTCTGATTAGGAACAGTCAACATGGATTTGTGCCTGGAAGGTCATGCTTGACTAATCTTCTTGAATTTTTCGAAGAGGTTACTAGGGAAATTGATGAGGGTAAAGCAGTGGATGTTGTCCATATGGACTTCAGTAAGGCCTTTGAGAAGGTTCCTCATAGAAGGTTGGTTAAGAAGATTCAATTGTTGGGTATTAATGGTGGAGTAGCAAGATGGATTCAACAGTGGCTGAATGGGAGATGCCAGAGAGTAATGGTGGATGGCTGTTTGTCAGGTTGGAGGCCGGTGACTAGTGGAGTGCCTCAGGGGTCTGTGTTGGGTCCACTGTTGTTTGTCATGTACATCAATGATCTGGATGATGGTGTGGAAAATTGGATTAGTAAGTATGCAGATGATACTAAGATAGGTGGTGTTGTGGATAATGAAGTAGATTTTCAAAGTCTACAGAGAGATTTAGGCCATTTGGAAGAGTGGGCTGAAAGATGGCAGATGGATTTTAATGCTGACAAATGTGAGGTGCTACATCTCGGCAGGACAAATCAAAATAGGACGTACATGGTAAATGGTAGCGAATTGAGGAATGCAGTTGAACAGAGGGATCTAGGAATAACTGTGCATAATTCCCTGAAGGTGGAATCTCATGTAGATAGGGTGGTAAAGAAAGCTTTTGGTTTGCTGGCCTTTATAAATCAGAGCATTGAATATAGAAGTTGGGATGTAATGTTAAAATTGTACAAGGCATTGGTGAGGCCAATTCTGGAGTATGGAGTACAAATTTGGTCGCCTAATTATAGGAAGGATGTCAACAAAATAGAGAGAGTACAGAGGAGATTTACTAGAATGTTGCCTGGGTTTCAGCAACTAAGTTACAGAGAAAGGTTGAACAAGTTATGTCTTTATTCTTTGGAGCGTAGAAGGTTAAGAGGGGACTTGATAGAGGTCTTTAAAATTATGAGCGGGTTAGACAGAGTGGACGTGGATAAGCTTTTCCCATTGAGAGTAGGGAAGATTCAAACAAGGGGACATGACTTGAGAATTAAGGGACAGAAGTTTAGGGGGAACATTAGGGGGAACTTCTTTACTCAGAGAGTGGTAGCTGTGTGGAATGAGCTTCCAGTGGAAGTGGTGGAGGCAGGTTCGATGTTATCCTTTAAAAATAGATTGGATGAGTATATGGACGGGAAAGGAATGGAGGGTTATGGTCTGAGTGCAGGTAGATGGGACTAGAGGGAAGTTTTTTTTTTTTTTTTTAATCAACAAAAAAATGTTTGGCATGGACTTGAAGGGCCGAGATGGCCTGTTTCCGTGCTGTTATGGTTATATGGTTATATGGAAGACAGAACCAAAGTAGTTATTCAATTGGTCTGCCATGTCCTTGTACCCCATGATCAATTCGCCTGTTTCTGACTGCAAGGGACCTACATTAGTTTGCAAACTAATCTCTTCTGTGGGACCTTGTCGAAAGCTTTCTGAAAGTCCAGATATAACACATCCACTGGTTCTCCCTTAACCACTCTATTAGTTACATCCTCGAAAAATTCTATAATTCAATTTTTTATTTATTTGTCTTTTGGACAAATTTGTCATTTGGACCCCTTGAGGTCCAAACGAAATGTCGTTTCTGCAGCCATACAATACAAAACGAAGAAGACCCGAGACACAACACAATTTACACATACATCCATCACAACGCTGTGATGGAAGGCAAAAAAAAACATATCTCTCTACTGCACTCCCCCCCCCCCCCGATGTCAGAGTCAAAGTCAAAGCCCCCGGCGGACGATGGTGATTATCCCGCGGCCATTAAAGCCACGCCGGGTGATGCAAGGTCACGCACCGGGTCTTGGTGTTAGAGCCCCGGCGCGCGCCCGCAAAGTTCGGCGGCCATTCCAAGCCGCGCGGGGGATAAAGCCCCGCTCCAGGTGCTCTTCAACCCCGCAACTCGGGCGGGGGAAGTCGCCGCTGCGGAAGCCCCGAAAAGCGGTCTCCCACCAGGGACCCGCGGGCTTCCAGTGTTGCCGTCCGCCAGACCCGTGGTTGTAGCCTCCGAATCTCCGGGGGTCGGGTCGCAGCAGCGATTGTTTCCACCACAGCTCCACCCGCTCCGGACTCGGCCAGCCCCGTGACGGTGAGTAGTCCGCAGCTCCACAACTGGAGCCCCAGGTCGTTCCTGCTGGAGGCCGCTCCACGTTGCACAGCCCCAACGACAACGGAGACCCGACAAAGAAAAGGTCGGGTCTCCCGTGCAGGGGAAAGATTTCAAAGTTTCCCCCCCACCCCCACCCCACCCCCCCACACACATACCCCGACAAAAAAAAAAAAAAAAAACTACATAAAAACGAGACAAAAATAATAAAAAAATATATATAAGATTCGTCAGACATGATTTACCTTTCATAAATCCATGCTGACTTTGTCCAATTTCACCATTTTCCAAATGTGCTGCTATCCCATCTTTAATAACTGACTATAGCATTTTCCCCACTACTGATGTTAGACTAAATGGTCTGTAATTCCCCGGTTTCTCTCTCCCTCCCTTTTTAAAAAGTGGGGTTACATTAGCTACCCTCCAATCCTCAGGAACTACTCCAGAATCTAAAGAGTTTTGAAAAATTATTACTACTGCATCCACTATTTCTGGGGCTACTTCCTTAAGCACTCTGGGATGCAGCCTATCTGGCCCTGGGGATTTATCGGCCTTTAATCCATTCAATTTACCTAACACCACTTCCCGATTAACCTTGATTTCACTCAGTCCCTCCATCTCATTTGACCCCCGGTCCCCTGCTATTTCCGGCAGATTATTTATGTCTTCCTCAGTGAAGGCAGAACCAAAGTAGTTATTCAATTGATCTGCCATGTCCTTGTTCCCCATGATCAATTCACCTGTTTCTGACTGCAAGGGACCTACATTTGTTTTAACTAATCTTTTTCTCTTCACATATCTATAACAACTTTTGCAGTCAGTGTTCATGTTCCCTGCCAGTTTTCTTTCATAATCTATTTTCCCTTTCCTAATGAAACCCTTTGTCCTCCTCTGAATTTCTCCCAGTTCTCTGGTAGGCTGCTTTTTCTGGCTAATTTGTATGCTTCATCTTTTGTTTTGATGCTATCCCTGGTTTCCCTTGTTATCCACGGATGCACTACCTTCCCTGATTTATTATTTTGCCAAACTGGGATGAACAATTGTTGTAGTTCAGCAATGCGGTCTTTAAATGCCTTCCATTTCATACCCACCGTCAACCCTTTAAGAATCAATTGCCAGTCTATCTTGGCCAATTCATGTCTCACACCCTCAAAGTTACCTTTCTTTAAGTTCAGAACCCTTGTTTCTGAAATAACTATGTCACTCTCCATCCTAATGAAGAACTCAACCATATTATGGTCACTCTTGCCCAAGGGGCCACGCACAACAAGACTGCTAACTAACCCTTCCTCATTACTCAATACCATGTCTAGAATAGCTTGCTTTCTCGTTGGTTCCTCTACATGTTAGTTTAGAAAACTATCCCGCATACATTCCAAGAAATCCTCTTCCTCAGCACCCCTGCCGATTTGATTCACCCAATCTATATGTAGATTGAAGTCACCCATTATAACTGTTTTACCTTTGTTGCACGCATTTCTAATTTGCTGTTTGATGCCATCCCCAACTCCACTACTACTGTTAGGTGGCCAGTACACAACTCCCACTAGCGTTTTCTGCCCCTTAGTGTTTCGCAGCTCTACCCATATTGATTCGACATCCTCCAAGCTAATGTCCTTCCTTTCTATTGTGTTAATCTCCTCTCTAACCAGCAACGCTACCCACCTCATTTTCCTTTCTGTCTATCCCTCCTGAATATTGAATATCCCTGGATGTTCAGCTCCCAGCCTTTTTCACCCTGGAGCCATGTCTCCATGATCCCAACTATATCATATTAATTAATAACTATCTGCACATTCAACTCATCCACCTTATTACGAATGCTCCTTGCATTGAGACACAAAGCCTTCAGGCTTGTTTTTACAACACTCTTACCCCTTATACAATTATGTTGAAAATTGGCCCTTTTTGATTTTGCCCTGGATTTGTCTGCCTGCCACTTTTACTTTTCACCTTGCTATCTATTGCTTCTACCCTCATTTTACACCCCTCTGTCTCTCTGCTCATGCTCCCATCCCCCTGCCACATTAGTTTAAATCCTCCCCGACAGCACTAGCAAACACTCCCCCAAGGACATTGGTTCCATTCCAGCCCAGGTGCAGACCGTCCTGTTTGTACTGGTCCCACCTCCTCCAGAACTGGTTCCAATGCCCTAGAAATTTGAATTCCTCCCCCTTGCACCATTTTTCAAGCCACGTATTCATCTGAAATATCTTCCTATTTCTACTCTGACTAGCACGTGGCACTGGTAGTAATCCAGAGATTATTACCTTTGAGGTCCTACTTTTAATGTCTTAAGGTCACTCCATATTACGATCAAGGAGAGGCTGGAAGTCCTAATGCATATGGTACAAAAATTGCCTGGGCCCGATCAGATATATCCAAGTTACAGAATAAATTGTGGCAGCCCTGGCTGATATATATATATAAATCATCATTGGACATGGGTGAGGTGCCATGAAGATGGCTAATGTTCTACCTCTATTTAAGAAGGGCTGCAAGGAAAAGCCTGGAAACTATAGACTAGTGAGCCTAACATCTGTGGTAGGTTCATTACTGGAAGGGATTCTGGCAGAAAAGATATACTGTATATGCATTTTGATATTCTATCTATCTATCTATCTATCTATCTATCTATCTATCTATCTATCTATCTATCAATTCAATCTATCTCTATCAATCTATCTATCTATCTATCTATCATATCAATCTATCTATCATATCATATCTATATACTTTTAAAACTCTGTGTGTGTGGATGTGTGTGTCATTTTGCATGTGAAACGTATCTCCTCGAAAACCAGATGCCGAAACGGGGAAAATGTTTACATATTTCAGTAGAGATTTTCCTTGCGAGTTTAGAAATATCCACTCCTCTGTACCGTTGGTACATTATTTTCCTGACTTTTTACTAAAATTGTTGACCAATCTGACTTTAAAAAAATCTGGCCGCTGCCCAGCTGCTGACGTTACAATAACAGTAATTTTTTACGTCTTCTGGTAGAAAATTTCCTTATTTCAAGGATGGCCCCGCCCGTCCCCGCCCACTGATCTCACTATGCCTTTGCACCTGGCCCAACTGCTTCCTGGCCCCGCCCGGCCTGGCCCCCCAGCCTGCCTGTTTGTTGATTCCATTGTTTTTCATTGAATTGAATTGAATTATTTCTCACTTAACATGACTAATTCTCACTTAACATGACTAATTCTTAACATCAACTTTTAATTTCAAAGACAGTTAAAAAAAAAAATGTGCTGACTTCATTGACAGCATAGATCGGACCCGCTGTGTGTGTGTGTGTGGGGGGGGTGGTCCTCCCCTGAATTCCATAAAGCTGTCAACAGCTTTCGTGCATGAGACGCTTCATTTCCAGAACATTCTGAACGCATGACGCACGGTTGCATTTCGCTCTCTCTCTCTCCCCCATCTCTCTCTCTCTCCCCATCTCTCTCTCCCCCTCCCTCTCTCTCTCCCCCTTCCTCTCCCCCACCCCCTGCCCTCCTCCACCCTCCCTCCCCTAAACCCCCTTCCCCCTCCCTCCACCCCCTCCCCCAACCTCCCTCCCCCTCCCTTCACCCCCACCTCTCCCCACCCTTCCCCCTCCCTTCCCCCCCTCCCCCTTACCTACCCCTTACCTACCCCCTTCCCCCTCTCTCCCCCACCCCTCCCCCCTCACCCACCCACCCTCTCCTCCTCCCCTCCACCCGCTCTCCCTCTGTCTCTTGCTCTTCTGTCTTTGCCCCTTTCTCTCTGTCTCTCCCCATTCTCTCTCTGCCCTCACTCTCTACCACCCCCCCTCCCTCTCTAGACGCGCCTGAGAGTTGGGGGCTATGCGTCAGTGGATAGGGCGGTTTTTGTTAAAAGGAGCAAATTAATAATATATCAAGTTAGCGTGTTGCGGGGGGGGGGGTAGTTAGTGTTTGTGACGCTGCATGCTGCCCCCCCCCCAGCCCCCCCTCCCCTGCAACCACATGTTGGGGGAACAGACCCAACGGATCTGCACTCTTTGTGTGTGTGTGTGTGTGTGCGTGTGTGCGTGCGTGCGTGGGTGCGTGCGTGGGTGCGTGCGTGTGTGTGTGTAACGTATGTCGTAGAAAAGCAGACGCCGAAACGGCAACATCTTTACATATTTCATTAAAGATTTTCCTTGCGAGTTTAAAAATCCCCTCCTCTGTACCGTTGGTACATTATTTTCCTGACCTTTTCATTAAAATTGTTGACCAATCTCACCTTTTTTTTAAAATCTGACCGCTGCCCAGCTGCTGACGTTACAATAACAGTTACATTTTTACATCTTCTGGTTGAAAATTTCCTTATGATTTCAAAAATCCAATCCTCTATAAATTTGGTCAATTATTTCCAGAGATATTTACTAAAATTTATCACCAAACTGTCATTTAAAAAAAATATTAAGGTTGCCCAGCTGTTGACCTCACAATGCCTTTGCACCTGGCCCAACTGCTTCCTGGCCTCGCCCGGCCCACCCCAGCATGCCTGGTGACCCCGCCCAGCCCCGCCCACTGACCTCACAATGCCTTTGCACATGGCCCAACTACTTCCTGGCCCCACCCGGCCCCCCAGCCTGCCAGGTTGTTGTTTCCATTGTTTTTCATTGAATTGAATTGAATTATTTCTCACTTAACATCACTAATTCTTAACATTAACTTTTTATTTCAAAGACAGTAAATAAATAAAAAAATTGCTATCTTCTATGACAGCTTAGATCGGACCCGCTGTGTGTGTGTGTCTGTGTGGGGGATGGGGGGTCCTCCCTTGAATAACATAGAGCTGCCGACAGCTTTCGTGCATGAGACGCGGACGCTTCATTTCCAGTACATTCTGAACGCGTGACACACGGTTGCATTTCGCTCTCTCTGTCTCTCCCCCTCTCTCTCTCTCCCCCATCTCTCCCCATCTCTCTCACCCCCCTCTCTCTCTCTCCCCCCTCTCTATCTCCCCCTTCCTCTCCCCCACCCCCCCTGCCCTCCCCCACCCTTCCCCACCCCCCTGCCCTCCCCCACCCCACCCCTCCCCGGAAACCCCGTCCCCCCCTCCCCTACAACCCCTCCCCTACCCCCCTTCCCTCCACCCCATCGCCTCCCCACCCTCCCCCTACCCCTCCCTTCCATAGAAACATAGATACATAGAAAATAGGTGCAGGGGTAGGCCATTCGGCCCTTCGAGCCTGCACCGCCATTCAATATGATCATGGCTGAGCATCCAACTCAGTATCCTGTACATGCCTTCTCTCCATACCCCCTGATCCCTTTAGCCACAAGGGCCACATCTAACTCCCTCTTAAATATAGCCAATGAACTGGCCTCAACTTCCTTCTGTGGCAGAGAATTCCAGAGATTCACCACTCTGTGTGAAAAATGTTTTTCTCATCTCGGTCCTAAAAGATTTCCCCCTTATCTTTAAACTGTGACCCCTTGTTCTGGACTTCCCCAACATCGGGAACAATCTTCCTGCATCTAGCCTGTCCAACCCCTTAAGAATTTTGTAAGTTTCTATAAGATCCCCCCTCAATCTTGTAAATTCTAGCGAGTACAAGCCGAGTCTATCCAGTCTTTCTTCATATGAAAGTCCTGACATCCCAGGAATCAGTCTGGTGAACCTTCTCTGTACTCCCTATACGGCAAGAATGTCTTTCCTCAGATTTGTAGACCAAACTGTACGCAATACTCCAGGTGTGGTCTCACCAAGACCCTGTACAACTGCAGTAGAACCTCCCTTCTCCTAAACTCAAATCCTTTTGCTATGAATGCTAACATACCATTCGCTTTCTTCACTGCCTGCTGCACCTGCATGCCTACTTTCAATGACTGGTGTGCCATGACACCCAGGTCTTGTTGCATCTCCCCTTTTCCTAATCGGCCACCATTCAGATAATAGTCTACTTTCCTGTTTTTGCCACCAAAGTGGATAACCTCACATTTATCCACATTATACTGCATCTGCCATGCATTTTCCCACTCACCCAGCCTATCCAAGTCACCTTGCAGCCGCCTAGCATCCTCCTCACAGCTAACACTGCCCCCCAGCTTCATGTCATCCGCAAACTTGGAGATGTTGCATTCAATTCCCTCGTCCAAATCATTAATCTATATTGTAAATAGCTGGGGTCCCAGCACTGGGCCTTGCGGTACCCCACTAGTCACTGCCTGCCATTCTGAAAAGGACCCATTTACTCCTACTCTTTGCTTCCTGTCTGCCAGCCAGTTCTTTATCCACATCAATACTAAACCCCCAATACCGTGTGCTTTAAGTTTGTATACTAATCTCTTATGTGGGACCTTGTCGAAAGCCTTCTGAAAGTCCAGATATAACACATCCACTGGTTCTCCCTTATCCACTCTACTAGTTACATCCTCAAAAAATTCTATAAAATTCGTCAGACATGATTTACCTTTCGTAAATCCATGCTGACGTTGTCCAATGATTTCACCACTTTACAAAAGTGCTGCTATCCCATCTTTAATAACTGACTCTAGCAGTTTCCCCACTACCGATGTAAGACTAACTGGTCTGTAATTCTCTTTTCTCTCTCCCTCCCTTTTTAAAAAGTGTGGTTACATTAGCTACCCTCCAATCCTCAGGAACTACTCCAGAATCTAAAGAGTTTTGAAAAATTATCACTAATGCATCCACTATTTCTGGGGCTAATTCCTTAAGTACTCTGGGATGCAGCCTATCTGGCCCTGGGGATTTATCGGCCTTTAATCCATTCAATTTACCTAACACCACTTCCCGGCTAACCTGGATTTCACTCAGCTCCTCCATCTCATTTGACCCCCGGTCCCCTGCTATTTCCGGCAGATTATTTATGTCTTCCTTAGTGAAGACAGAACCAAAGTAGTTATTCATTTGGTCTGCCATGTCCTTGTTCCCCATGATCAACTCACCTGTTTCTGACTGCAATGGACCTACATTTGTTTTAACTAATATTTTTCTCTTCACATATCTATAAAACCTTTTGCAGTCAGTTTTTATGTTCCCTGCCAGTTTTCTTTCATAATCTATTTTCCCATTCCTAATTAAGCCCTTTGTCCTCGTCTGATGGACTGAATTTCTCCCAGTCCTCTGGTAGGCTGCTTTTTCTGGCTAATTTGTATGCTTCATCTTTTGTTTTGATACAATCCCTGATTTCCCTTGTTATCCATGGATGCACTACCTTCCCTGATTTATTCTTTTGCCAAACTGGGCTGAACAATTGTTGTAGTTCATCGATGCAGTCTTTAAATGCCTTCCATTGCACATCCACCGTCAACCCTTTAAGAATCAATTGCCAGTCTATTTTGGCCAATTCACGTCTCATACTCTCAAAGTTACCTTTCTTTAAGTTCAGAACCCTTGTCTCTGAATTAGTTATGTCACTCTCCATCCTAGTGAAGAACTCAACCATATTATGGTTACTCTTGCCCAAGGGGACACGCACAACAAGACTGATAACTAACCCTTCCTCATTACTCAATACCCAGTCTAGAATAGCCTGCTCTCTCGTTCCTCTACATGTTGTTTTTGAAAACTATCCCGCATACATTCCAAGAAATCCTTTTCCTCAGCACCCCTGCCAATTTGATTCACCCAATCTATATGTAGATTGAAGTCACCCATCTCTCCCCCTCACTCCCCCCCACCTCTCCCCCTCCCTTTGCCCCCCTTCCCTCCTCTCTCCCCCTCTCTCTCCACCGCTCTCTCTCTCCCCATCTCTCACCCCTCCCCCACCCTCACCCCCTCACCCACCCTCCCTCCCCTCCTCCTCTCCACCTCCCTCTCCCTCTGCCTCTTGCCCTTCTGTCTCTGCCCCTTTCTGTCTCTCCCCATTCTCTGTCTGCCCTCACTCTCTACCCACCCCCCCTCTCTAGACGCGCCTGCGAGTTTGGGACTATGCGTCAGTGGATAAGGCAGTTATGGGGTAAAAGGACCAAATTAATAATATTAATATATCAAGGGGGGTAGTTAGCGTGTGTGCGGGGGATAGTTAGTGTGTGTGACGCCGCATGCCGCCCCCCCCTCACCCGCAACCACACGTTGGGGGAACAGACCCAACGGGTCTGCACTTGGTCTAGTACCTAACTAAAACTCTAATCTTGTTAGCTTCCGGTTTGCACGGTCTTTCTATTTGTGCAAAAACAGTTCGCGATAGCACCATGATTTTTTAGCAGTTCACTCACCGTTCACCTATGCTGCGCGTGCACCAAGTTTCATTCCAATCGGTTGAATGTCGTAAATGTTAGCGAGGTGTAAAAATCTTACAAAACGCGCGTGTGCAGATCGATCTCTTCTGCCAGCTAGCGCCAAGCGGATTAGGCACTTCCCCTGTCATTTTCCGGACTGTCCACCCCTTACTGTGCCATCGCTTCTTTACTGGAGCTGAGGATGGCCAGCTGAGGTTTCTAACCGGACACAATGTTCAGAGGGACCCGAAGCGACACTAAGCAACCCTAAGCAGCCCAGCCCCAAGCAGCCCAGCGTCAGAGACCATAACCAGCCCAGTGTCAGAGACCCAGCCCAGCCCGGAGTCGGAGATGTCGCCGATGTTGTCAAACGGAAAGCGGAGACAACCCAGCGGAGGAGAACGACGAGCGCCCAGCGCCCAGCGCCCACTGTGAGTCCCTAGCGCACCGCCAATTCCAGCTACTACCGCACTGGTCCCCTTCGCTGGCTACATCCCGCCTCCCCTGTGATGCGCCCATGGCACGTCCCCATCTTTTCTCTGAGCTCACTTCACCCCGCCAACACGCCCCTCTCCTCCCACAACCCCCCATACCCACCGCCCCCAGAACCCACCCCCACAAAAGCCCTCCCCCACTCACACACCCCTCCCCCTACAACCCCCCGCCCGCACACCCCTCCCCCGCACAACCCTCCTCCCCCCACAACCCTCTCCCCAAAGATAGTCAGCATGGTTTTGTACTTGGGAGTTCATGACTTATGAATCTGAGTTTTTTGAAGAAGTGATCAAAAAGGGCAAACCAGGGCAAAATAGATGTTGCCGATATGTTGCCTACATGGACTTCAGCAAGGTACTTGATCAGGTTCAGACTGGTAGACTGCTCTGGAACGTTAGATCGCATAGGATCCAGGGAGAGGTAGCTAATTGGATAGAGAGTTGCCTTGATGGAAGGAAGCAGAGGATAACCATATAACCATATTACAATTGCAGCACGGAAACAGGCCATCTCGGCCCTTCTGGTCTCTCTTATTCTCACCTAGTCCCATCTACCTGCACTCAGACCATAACCCTCCATTCCTTTCCCGTCCATATACCTATCCAATTTATTTTTAAATGATAAAATCAAACCTGCCTCCACCACTTCCACTGGGAGCTCATTCCACACAGCTACCACTCTCTGAGTAAAGAAGTTCCCCCTCATGTTACCCCTAAACTTATGTCCCTTAATTCTCAAATCATGTCCTCTTGTTTGAATCTTCCCTACTCTCAATGGAAAAAGGTTATCCACGTTAACTCTGTCTATCCCTCTCATCATTTTAAAGACCTCTATCAAGTCCCCCCTTAACCTTCTGCGCTCCAAAGAATAAAGACCTAACTTGTACAACCTTTCTCTGTAACTTAGTTGCTGAAACCCTGGCAACATTCTAGTAAATCTCCTCTGTACTCTCTCTATTTTGTTGACATCTTTCCTAAAATTTGGCGACCAAAACTGTACACCAAACTCCAGAATTGGCCTCACCAATGCCTTGTACAATTTTAACATTACATCCCAACTTCTATACTCAATGCTCTGATTTATAAAGGCCAGCACACCAAAAGCTTTCTTTACCACCCTATCTACATGAGATTCCACCTTCAGGGAACTATGCACAGTTATTCCTAGATCCCTTCAACTGCATTCCTCAATTCGCTACCATTTACCATGTACGTCCTATTTTGATTTGTCCTGCCAAGATGTAGCACCTCACACTAATCAGCATTAAACTCCATCTGCCATCTTTCAGCCCACTCTTCCAAATGGCCTAAATCTCTCTGTAGACTTTGAAAATCTACTTCATTATCCACAACACCACCTATCTTAGTATCATCTGCATACTTACTAATCCAATTTACAACACCATCATCCAGATCATTGATGTATATGACAAACAACAGTGGACCCAACACAGATCCCCGAGGCACCCCACTAGTCACCGGCCTCCAACCTGACAAACAACCATCCACCATCACTCTCTGGCATCTCCCATTCAGCCACTGTTGAATCCATCTTGCTACTCCACCGTTAATACCCAACAATTGAACCTTCTTAACCAACCTCCCATGTGAAACCTTGTCAAAGGCCTTACTGAAGTCCATATAAACAACATCCACCGCTTTACCCTCATCAATTTCCCTAGTAACCTCTTCAAAAAATTGAAGAAGTTTAGTCAAACATGACCTTCGAGGCACAAATCCATGTTGACTGTTCCTAATCAGACCATGTTTATCCAGATGCTTATATATATTATCTCTAAGTATCCTTTCCATTAATTTGCCCACCACTGACGTCAAACTAGCAGGTCTATAATTGCTAGGTTTACTCTTAGAACCTTTTTTAAACAATGGAACAACATGCGCAGTACGCCAATCCTCTGGCACCATTCCCGTTTCTAATGACATTTGAAATATTATTGTCATAGCCCCTGCTATTTCTACACTAACTGCAATCAATGTCCTAGGGAATATCCAGTCAGGGCCTGGAATGGTTGGGGGGAGGGACTCAAATAAAGACAGCTAGTGATTTATGCACTTTTATATTTTTCAAAAGTGTCAGTACTTCCTCTTCTGTGAATCTCATAGTTTTCATAGCTACTGTACTTGTTTCCCTTACCTCACATAATTCAATATCCTTCTCCTTGGTGAATACCGAACAAAAGAAATTGTTCAATATCTCCCCCCATCTCTTTTGGCTCTGCAGATAGCTGTCCACTCTGACTCTAATGGACCTAACTTTTTTGCCCATTTCGAGAGAGGTCCGAATGAAAGAACCTCTCTCCAACTGGACCCTGCTGACCAGCCACTTACCCTCCAGTTAGAGGAGGTAAAGCGGGCCCTGAGAACTGTTAATGCTAGTAAGGCTGCTGGCCCGGATGAGATCCCAGGCAGGGTGCTCCGGGACTGTGCTCACCAGCTCGCTGGGGTATTCAGACATTTTTAACCTTTCCCTAGCACACCTCCGTGCCAACGTGCCTGAAAACCACCACTATCATCCCGGTGCCCAAGCACACAAACATCAACTCCCTCAATGACTACAGATCCGTTGCTCTTACATCTGTAGTCTCCAAGTGCTTTGAAAGGCTGGTCCTAGGTCACCTTAAATTATCTCTCCCCCCCTCACTTGACCCACACCAGTATGCATATAGGTCTAATAGATCTACAGAGGATGCCATAAACACTGTCCTCCATGCTGCACCACAACACCTAGAGGAGAAGGGGTCATATGTCAGGATGCTTTTTGTTGATTACAGCTCAGCTTTTAATACAATCATACCCAGCAAGCTGATCACAAAAATGCTAGACCTTGGCCTCAGCAGTCAACTGTGTCGGTGGATATTGGACATTCTCAGTGAACGCCCACAGACGGTGAGACTTGGACCCTACACCTCGACATCCCTGACCCTCAGCACAGGAGCACCGCCGGGCTGTGTGCTCAGTCCGCTCCTCTACGCCCTATACACACATGACTGCTTGCCCCATCACCCCGCAAATAGGATCATAAAATTTGCGGATGATACAACCGTGGTGGGGCTCATCTCAAATGGGAATGAGGACTCCTATAGAGAGGAGGTGCACAGACTTTCTGAGTGGTGTGCTCACAACAATCTCTCTCTGAACACTAAAAAGACAAAGGAGATCATCACTGATTTCAGGCGACATAGAGCGGAGCTCAGGCCACTGGAGATAGGGGGCGAGGAGGTGGAGAGGGTGCCTAGTTTAAAATTTATGGGGATCAACATCAGTGAGGATCTTAAATGGTCTGTGAACTCTGCTGTAGTTGTAAAAAAGGCGCAACAGAGACTTTACTTCCTCAGAACACTGAGGAAGGCCCATCTGTCTGCTAAACTGCTGGAGTCTTTCTACCGCTGTTCGGTAGAAAGCATACTGACATACTGCATAACTACCTGGTATGGGAACCGTTCAGCAGCTGACAGAGCAGCTCTCCAGAGGGTGATAAAAACTGCCCAGGGTATCATTGGACTCCCCCTGCCCCCTCTGGAGGACATTTACCACTCCAGATGCCGCAGCAGGACCTGTAATATCGTGAACGACATTACACATCCTTGTCACCACCTTTTCACACTGCTGCCCTCAGGAAAAAGGTACAGGTCGCTAAAGTCACGCACTGCCAGACTCAAGAACAGCTTTTACCCATCAGCAACCTTGGAACTGAACTCTGTCTCGGGAGCGGGTTATGGGAGACAGTGTTAATTTATGTAAATGTGAATCCATGGGTGGGTTTGGGGAGGGAGGGAGTGTAAAAATTATGAGTATGTGAATGTTTGAAGTTCTTTTAAATGAGAGACACAGTAATCTCGTTGTATGTGACACATGCAATGACAATAAAGCATTCTGATTCTGATTCTGACCTATTTTATCTCTCGTTGTCCTTTTGCTATTAATATAGCTGTAGAAACCCTTTGGATTTACTTTCACCTTACTTGCCAAAGCAACCTCATATCTTTTAGCTTTTCTAATTTATTTCTTAATATTCTTTTTACATTCTTTATACTCCTCAAGCACATTTACTCCATGATGCCTATAATTATTGTAGATCTCTCTCTTTTTCCGAACCGTGTCCAATTTCCCTTGAAAACCATGGCTCTTTCCAATTATTACTATTTCCTTTCAACCTTTCAACATGGATTTATGAAAGGGAAATCATGGTTGACTAATCTTCTGGAATTTTTGGAGGATGTGACAAGTAAAATGGATGAAAGGGTGCCAGTGGATGTAGTGTATCTAGACTTTCAGAAAGCCTTTGATAAGGTCCCGCATGGGAGACTGGTGACTAAAATCAGAGCACATGGTATTGAGGGTAGGGTTTTGACATGGCTGGAAAATTGGTTGGCAGACCGGAAGCAAAGAGTAGGAGTGAACGGGTCCTTTTGAGAATGGTAGGCACACTTCCGGTGGCGTCATGTTAGACTAACAGACGTGCACCCAGCTCCTCTCCCGAAAAACTTCACGATTTATCGTGTAAAACGGGTCCGAAAATCGGGATTGTTTTTAAAAACCTTACCGGAGCTTCTGGTTACCGCGCTGATGACGTCATCGTTAAACGCGATGTTTTAAACGGTGGTTTGAAGCCCTTTAAATGAGTAAATTGACTCCAGCTGTGAGCCCTCAGAGAGCTGTGAATAAACTGTCGAAACAGTTCGAAACTGAAGTTACCTCTGAAGTCTCTGAAGTGGCTGCAGAAATGGATACAAGATCTAAGAAAGACTTTGATGACTTGAAAAAATCAATGAAAAATTTGAAAGATGAGATCTCGGATAATAGGGTGGAAGATAAGAAGGAAATGAAGGAAAATTCGGCAAAAATGATGGAAGGAATGCAGAAGATGATGAAGGATTTAAATGCTGGTAACCAGAAGAATATGACGGATTTACTGGACACTATGAATAAACGAATTGATGAGGTGAAAGATGGACTATCAGAGAAAATGGATAAGATGGATGTAATTACTACGGATAAGTTCACGGCTGTACTTGAAACAGTAGCTGCAAGTATGCAGACAATCACGGAATTGGAGAAAAATACGGCACGACTTGTTGAAGACATGGCGAAACTGAGGCAAGAACATGAGCAAATGAGGCGAGAAAACGAACAAGCATCACTACAAATGGGGACTCAATTAGAGAAAGTCTCATTCAAATGCCTGGACCTGGAAGCTCGTTCTAGACGCCAGAATCTGAGGATTCTTGGTGTTTCAGAGGGGGCAGAAGGGGAATAGGTACGTGAATTTGCCATGGGCTTGTTGAAACAACTGTTGAATCTTCCCAAGGAACCGAAAATCGAAGTGGCTCATCGTGTCCCAAGATTTGGAAAAAGATTTGATGCGGGAAAAGCTTATCCACGACATATTATAGTGAAATTTCGAGATACTGCAGAACTGGAATATGTTATGACCCATATCAAATATGGTGTACAATTACGGCTGGACAAAGACACTATTAAGATATTCAGGGACTACCCACATGAAATTGTGCAAAAAAGAAACAAATTTGATAAGGTTAAAGATCTTTTAAGAGGGAGAGAAGGGGTCAGATTCGGGGTTTTTTATCCCGCTAAAATGCGTATTTCTTTTAATGGTCTTGAAAAGTCATTTGTTAAGCCTGAAGACGCTTTCAAATATGCCCAAACGATTGTTGAAAGACAGAAATAAAAGGGAGCTTTGGCAGATCCGAATAATTCTCAGCTATGTTTTGTCTGGGGATAGTTACACTGTTATCTCCGGAATGTTGAAGCAAGGACATTTTCTGTTCAAAACGTGTAAACAACTTTATAACGGGATATGAATTAGAAAATAATTGCTTATTGATTAAAATGTTATAACCAATTGTAAGAACTTATCCTATTAACAACTTTAAAAGTTATGCAGGTTAGATTAGAATACTAACAAAAAAAACAAAAAAAAGAATGAACTAACATACTAATATGAATTTTTAATAAATTGTAACCTTGTCTATAAGCAGGAGGAGGGGATGAGAAACGAGCTCCTGGCTTATGTCCAGGAGCACGTCTCGTTAACCCCTTCAACCAACAGCTGATTCTTATTGAAATCAAAAATATTGGTTTAATAATTAAACTCTGATATATATATATGTTATAAGGAAATATCAGGGTAAAATTGTATTATATATATGAATGTGAGGCCTCGTTTTAATATTTTAATATGTTATGATTAACTAAGAGAGCGGAGCGAGTTGAGCAACAACGCAATGGAAGTCAAAATAAGGTTTTTTCCCACCTACAGGTGGGTCACTTGCTACAGTGCCGACTATAGACACTGTAGCCTCACTCTTTTAGTTTTTTTTTTATTACATAAAATCACTTGTTTGTGTTTTGTGTTTAGTGATAAGAATAATATGGACATACCAACAAAAGTTAATAATTCAAAAACTCCCCCAATACCTAAAGACCTGGGATATGGACGCACCACAAGATTCAAAGGTACTATAATTATTCAAAATGCATGACACCACACAAAAGAACCTAGGAGGAGTCTCATTTTGTAGTTGGAATATAAGAGGCATTAATGAACCTATCAAAAGGGGTAAGATATTAGCTCAGCTAAAAATGTATAATTCTGACATTACCTTCCTACAAGAAACACACCTAAAACCTCAGGACCAAGTTAGGCTGAGGGCGAAATGGATAGGTCAAACATACCACTCTTCATTCACTTCAAAATCTAGAGGCACGTCAATTATCATAAGAAAAGGTATACCATTTAAAGCAAAGAATATTATAACAGATATAGAAGGGAGATACCTAATAGTTAATGGAGAAATCCATGACACTCCACTTACTTTGGTAAATATATATGCCCCTAACTTTGATAACCCCCACTTTTTCAATAAAATCTTCAATATAATTGCAGAGTCAAACTATCAAAATGTTATAATAGGCGGAGACTTTAATTGTGTTTTAGACCCGTACTTAGATAAATCAAGTCAAAAACAGAGAGGGAATATGAAATCGAAAACTGGGGAACTCCTCAATACCTACATAAACAACACTAATATAGCAGATGTTTGGAGAATTGTGAACCCAACTGGCAGGGAATATTCGTTTTACTCAATGGTACATAAGACATACTCACGTATAGACTACTTTCTGCTGGATACAAAATTAATCCCCCAAACATCTAATGCAATATATCATACAAATTCAATTTCAGACCATTCTCCACTAACTTTCTTTTTAAAACTGGAAGGATTGTCTAAGAATAATTCATTCTGGAGATTTAACTCTCAAATTTTAAAAGATCCACAAGCGAGTATATATTTAAAAGAACAAATGGAGGTCTTTTTTCAAACAAATGATACTTCAGATATATCGCCTACTTTACTTTGGGAATCTTTTAAAGCATACATTAGGGGTATTATAATTTCATATCAAGCTTTTCAAAATAAAAAGAATAAGAATGAACAAAGACAGTTAGAAGAACTTATTAGACAAATGGATATAGATAATGCTAAAGATCCAACAATAGATAAACATAATAAAATAATAATTTTAAAATTTAAATTAAATAAATTATTATCTGCCAAACTTATAAGACTTTTTCAAATTACAAAACAAGAGCACTTTGAATTTGGGGATAAACCGCATAAACTTTTGGCTCGCCAGCTAAAAAAACGAGAAAAGGAACATACTATACCAAAGATCAAATCAGATAAAGGGGAATTATTAACAACACCGAAGGATATTAATAAAAGATTTGCGCAATTTTACGAGAATTTGTATACATCTAAAACGATAATTGATTCCAATAATATCACAAAGTTCTTGGATACCTGTAATCTTCCAAAGTTAGAGCTGAAGGAACAAGAGGAACTGGGTGCACAAATCTTAATTAAGGAATTAGAAGATACAATAAACTCACTAAAAAATGGAAAAACACCAGGCCCTGATGGATTTACTAATGAATTTTATAAAAACTTTTATGAAAAAATAATACCAAGATTACAAAAAATGTACCAATACGCTTTTAAAAAACGAATACTACCTGATACATTAGCGGAATCAACGATTACATTAATACCTAAGAAAAATAAGGATTTAGAAGATCCTGGCTCATATAGAGCTATAGCATTGTTAAACACAGATCAAAAAATATTAGCGAAAACATTAGCCAGAAGATTAAGTAAATACATTAGTAAATTAATAAACCCAGATCAGACAGGGTTTATCCCTAAGAGATATTCTTCTAATAATATGAGACGTCTACTCAACATAATGCACTCACACAAATCTGAAGATCAAGAATTATCAATTATTTCGCTGGATGCTGAAAAAGCATTTGATCAAGTAGAATGGAACTATATGGATAAAGTATTACAAAAATTTCAACTGGGAGAGAATTTTATTTTATGGATTAAGTTACTATATAACAAACCTACAGCTAGAATACTTACTAATAACATATTATCCTCGAAATTTCAACTATCAAGGGGAAATAGACAAGGATGCTCATTATCACCACAGCTGTTTGCTCTCATTATTGAACCGCTAGCAGAAAAAATTAGAATACACCCTGATATTCATGGATATAATACTAAAGACTCATATAATAAAATATCTTTATACGCGGATGATATATTATTGTATATTACAAAACCTCAAATCACTATACCAAATATATTAAATTTAATTGAAGACTTCGGATCTTTTTCTGGATATAGAATAAATTGGAATAAAAGTGAAATTATGTCAATAAAACCGAAAGATTCAACACATCTTTTAAAATTCCCTTTTAAAATAGCTACAGAAAAATTTAAATATTTGGGAATCGAAATTACCAGAGCATATCAAGGTATGCTCGGGGCAAATTTTGACCCCCTACTTAATAAACTGAATACATTAATTAAATTCTGGAAAACGCTTCCGATGTCTTTAATAGGCCGAATAAACGCAATAAAAATGATCTTTTTACCACAAATTTTATACCTATTTCAATCAATTCCTATATACTTACCTAAGAAGTTTTTTAAAAAACTCGACTCAGATATCACTAATTTTATATGGGACTATAAATCACATAGAATACAAAAAACCCATCTGAATAAATCTAAAGTATTGGGGGGTCTAGCACTACCCAATTTTATGTATTATTATTGGTCAGTAAATATTAAAAACATGATTCAACTGATGGATAACTCCGCCCAGCAAGTAGACTGGATTGTAATGGAGAAAGAGGATTGCTCCTCTAGAAACATTGGAGCGATCCTCCTCTCTCCAATGAAATTGAATAACATAAACTATAATAAGAACCCAATTATTCATAGTACAATCCGTATTTGGAAACAAATAAAACAAAATTTAAAATTAAGAAACTTATCACTTTTATTACCTATAGTCAATAACCCTTCGTTTAGTCCTTCTATTATAGATAAAGCTTATACACAATGGGATAGACTAGGAATTAAAACGCTTGGTGACTTGTATGAAACTGGAAAATTACTTTCATTTCAACAATTACAAATAAAATATAAACTCGGAAATAATCAATATTTTAAATACTTTCAAATATGCGACTATTTGAAAAAATATATAAAAGATCATCATAATAACCCAGCAGATGTACTGGACGAGGCAATGCAGACAAAAGCGGAATCAGCAAACTTAATATCATATTTGTACAATATTATCTTAAATGTAGAAATACCATCTACGGAGGGTATCAGAAGAGACTGGGAACAAGAGTTAGCTATTAAAATTTCAAAGGAAAGTTGGAATGAATACTTATTAAAAGTACATAAATGCTCGATTAATGTAAGACACACTTTAATACAATTTAAAATTTTACATAGATTATATTATTCGAAAACTAAAATTCATAAAATTTTCCCAAACGTATCATCTATTTGTGATAAATGTCAATCCCAAGAAGCAACTATAGCGCACTCATTTGTCTTCTGTACAAAAATTCAAAAATTTTGGAATGAAATTTTTGAAATCTTTACAAAGTTATTTAAAACAAGACTGATACCCAAAGCAGAATGGATTATCTTCGGAATAACGGAAGATGATCCAGAACTAAATGTGTTTCAAAAGAAATTAATGGATTATGGGTTAATAACTGGAAAAAAGCTAATTCTAAAATTTTGGAAGAAGGCTCCAATACCAACTATAAATATGTGGATTTCAAATATGTTTGAAACACTACACCTTGAAGAGATAAGACTCCTCCTAGCAGGTAAACCAGATCACTTCCACCTGACGTGGTCTGCATTTATAGAATTATTACAAACATAGGGTGCAAAAGTACTTTAAAAAAATAAAAAATTGAGGTCGGGTAAGGGGGGATGATAGTTGAAGAGTTGGTATGTCCTATTTACGTGATGCTCAAAAAAAAAACATTTGTTTTTCTTTTTTTCTCTCTCTCTTTTCTTTTCTTAGGGCCTATTTCTTAACTCTTTTTTTTTTTTGTTTTTAATTTCGCTTTCATAGGGTCCTCGTCCTTTTTTTTTTTTTGTTGTTACATTTTCTACACTTTTCTACACTTGCACTTTTTCCTTCACTTTCTTCTCTCTTTCAATCTTTTCTTTCTTTAGCGTAAAAAAAAAATAAAGGGAGTACATTAATTGTAAGAAGATATAAATGACGAGTATTAATGTATGTGGCTGTGATGTAATGTACTTCTAATAAATAAAAATTAAAAAAAAAAAAAGAGAATGGTAGGCAGTGGCGAGTGGAGTGCCGCAAGGCTCGGTTTTGAGGCCGCAACTGTTTACCATATATATTAATGATTTGCAAGAAGGAATTAGGAGCAACACTAGCAAGTTTGCGGATGACACAAAGCTGGGTGGCAGTGTGAACTGTGAAGAGGATGTTAGGAGGTTGCAGGGTGACCTGGACAGGTTGAGTGAGTGGGCAGATGCGTGGCAGATGCAGTATAATATAGATAAATGTGAGGTTATCCACTTTGGTGGCAAAAACAAGGGGGCAGATTATTATCTCAATGGGATTAGGTTAGGTAAGGGGGAGGTGCAACGAGACCTGGGTGTCCTTGTACACCGGTCACTGAAAGTTGGCGTGCAGGTACAGCAGGCAGTGAATCAAGCTAATGGAATGTTGGCCTTCATAACAAGAGGATTTCAGTGTAGGAGTAAAGAGGTTCTTCTGCAGTTATACAGGGCTCTGGTGAGACCACATCTGGAGTATTGTGTACAGTTTTGGTCTCCTAATTTGAGGAAGGTCATCGTTGTGATTGAGGCAGTGCAGCGTAGGTTCTCGAGATTGATCCCTGGGATGGCGGGACTGTCATATGAGGAAAGATTAAAATGACTAGGCTACATATTCTCTTATTTTGAGAAAATATATGTCTGGTTTCAAATACCTTAGTAAGAGAAACTTACTTGTATTCACTGGAGTTTAGAAGGATGAGGGGGATCTTATAGAAACATATAAAATTATAAAAGGACTGGACAAGCTAGATGTAGGAAAAATGTTCCCAATGTTGGACGAGTCCAGAACCAGGGGCCACAGTCTTAGAATAAAGGGGAGGTCATTTAAGACTGAGGTGAGAAAAAACTTTTTCACCCAGAGAGTTGTGAATTTATGGAATTCCCTGCCACAGAGGGCAGTGGAGGCCAAATCACTGGATGGATTTAAGAGAGAGTTAGATAGAGCTCTAGGGGCTAGTGGAGTCAAGGGATATGGGGAGAAGGCAGGCACGGGTTATTGATAGGGCATGATCAGCCATGATCACAATGAATGGCTGTGCTGGCTCAAAGGGCCGAATGGCCTCCTCCTGCACCTATTTTCTATGTTTCTAACCTAACAGGGACATAAAGATTCTGTACTCTTAAAATTTCACCCTTAACTGTCCTTCATTTCTCTTCTACATCCTTCCCATAAAACAAAATGTCCCAATTCACTCCTTTTAATTCCTTTCACATCTCCTCAAAGTTACCCTTTCTCCAATCAAAAATCTCAACCCTTGGTCCAGTTCTGACCTTCTCCATAATTATATTGAAACTAATGTTATTGTGATCACTGGACCCAAAGTGCTCCCCAACACATACCTCCGCCACCTGCCCTGTCTCATTTCCTAACAGGGGGTCCAGCACTGCCCCTTCTCTAGTAGGTACCTCTATGTATTGCTGCAAAAAACTATCCTGCACACATTTCACAAACTCCAAACCATCCAGCCCTTTTACAGAATGTGTTTCCCAGTCTATGTGTGGAAAATTGAAATCTCCCACAATCACTACCTTGTGCTTACTACTAATATCTGCTATCTCCTTACATATTTGCTCTTCCAATTCTCGCTCCCCATTAGGCGGTCTATAATACACTCCTATAAGTGTTGCTACACCTTTCCCATTTCTCAATTCCACCCAAATAGCCTTCCTAGACGAGCCCTCTATTCTATCCTGCCAAAGCAGAGCTGTAATATCTTCCCAGACAAGCAATGCAACACCTCCACCTCTTGCCCCTCCAATTCTATCACACCTGAAGCAACGAAATCCTGGAATATTTAGTTTCCAATCACAGCCATCCTGCAACCATGTTTCACTGATCGCCACAACATCATACTTCCAGGTGTCAATCCAGGCTCTAAGCTCATCCACATTTCTTACAATGCTCCTAGCATTAAAATATACACATTTAAGAAACCCACCACCTCTTATTCTCTGTTTATTATCTTTTTCTTCTTTCTTCCCTACATGTTGGGTCTGAGTGCTTCCCTTCTCTGCCTCCTGCCTCACACACTGTCTACTAGCTGTCTTTGTTTAAGTCCCTCCCCCCAACCGTTCTAGTTTAAAGTCTCCCCAGTAGCCTTTGCAAATCTCCCCGCCAGGATATTGGTCCCCCTCGGGTTCAAGTGCAACCCGTCATTTTTGTACAGGTCACACCTTCCCCAAAAGAGGTCCCAATGATCCAGAAACTTGAATCCCTGCCATCTGCACCAGTCCCTCAGCCACGCATTTATCCTCCACCTCGCTCCATTCCTACTCTCACTGCCGCGTGGCACAGGCAGTAATCCTGAGATTGTTACTTTTGCGGTCCTTCTCCGTAACTCTCCTCCTAACTCCCTATATTCTCCTTTCAGGATCTCTTCTCTTTTTCTACCTATGTCATTGGTACCTATATGTACCACGACCTCAGGCTCCTCTCCCTCCCATTTCAGGATATCGTGGACACGTTCAGACACATCCCAGACCGTGGCACCAGGGAGGCAAACTACCATCTGGGGCTCCTGACTGCATCCACAGAATCACCTATTGGACCCCCTAACTATATAGTCCCCAATTACTATTGCCCTCCTCTTCTTTTCCCTACCCTTCTGAGCAACAGGGCCGGTCTCTGTGCCGGAGGCCTGGCCGCTGTCGCTACCCCCAGGTAGGCTGTTCCCCCCCCCCAACAGTACTCAAACAGGAGTACTTATTTCCAAGGTGTACAGCCACCGGGGTACTCTCTAGTCCCTGCCTCTGCCCCTTGCCCCTCCTAACCGTGACCCACTTGTCTGCCTCCCATGGTCTTGGAGTACCACCTCTCTATAACTCCTCTCTATGACCTCACTCTCCCTGGCCAGACAGAGGTCATCGAGCTGCTGCTCCAGGTTCCTAATACGGTCCCTTAGGAGCCCCATCTCGACGCACCTGGCGCAGATGTGGACGTCTGGAAGTCTATCAGACTCCATGACCTCCCACATCTGACATCTAGAACAGTAAACTGCCCTGGGCCTCATACTCCCGCCTTACCCAGAATACAATACAAAGTGCTGGAAGAAATCAGCAGTGATCTGACTCCCAATCAGCTGCTTCCTCTAGTTCGCTTCCCCCAATCCGCGGCTTCCTCAAGCCCACTTATTTTGAAATGTGATGGAACGTTACAGAGTGGCTACTGCTCCCGCTCCAACCGCTCCTGGGCCTCTGTGAAACAAAGCCCCGCACTCGGTTTTTAAACTCACCGCCCGGACGCTGCTCCTCCCGCTCCAACGGCTCCTGGGCCTCTGTGAAACAAAGCCACGCGCTCGGTTTTTAAACTCACCGGTGCTCCTCCCGCTCCAACCGCTCCTGGGCCTTTGATAGTGAAATGTTGTTTTTTTCAGATTGGAGACTTGTGAGTGATAGTGTGCTTCAGCGATTGGACTCAACTGATTTCACTTTGTGGTTTACATGAACGATTTGGATGAGAATGTAAAAGGCATGAAACTGGGTGGTATCATAGAGAGCAAAGATAGTTATAAAAAATTACAGCAGCATCTTGTTGAGCAGAATGTGGGCTAAGAATTATTTAATGGAAGTCTTTGTAAATAAGTGCTAAGTGTTGCATTTCGCAAACATTATAGTGAATAGCAGGGGCATGGGTTGTGTTGTAGAGCAGAGTGATCCAGCAGTGCAGGTACATGGTTCCCTGAAACTGGCATCACAGATAGATAGTGTGGTCAAGAAGGTGTTTGGTACATTGGCCTTCATCTATCAGGGAATTGGATACAGAAGATAGACACAAAAAGCTGGAGTAACTCAGCGGGACAGGCAGCATCGCTGGAGAGAAGGAATGGGTGACGTTTCGGATTGAGACCCTTCTTCAGAATGGAAGTCAGGATGCTATTTTATAGTTGTACACAATGATGACCACATTTGCAGTATTACTTTCAGTTTTGTCCACCCTGTCATAGGAAGGATGTCATTAAACTGCAGATAAGATTCGTGAAATGTTGCCAGGTCTTGATAGGCAGGCTGGAACTGTATTCCTTGGAGGATAGGAGACTGAGGGGTGATCATGTAGAGGTGTATACAACCATGAGGGGAACAGATAAGTTGAATGTGTAGGGCCTTTACCCAGAGTAGGCAAATCAAGAACCGGGGGATGTACTGTAGGTCTGAGGTGCATGGGGAAAGATTTAATAGGAACCATAAGGGCAACATTTACACGTACAAGGTGTTGGGTATATGGAACAAGCAGGTAGATGAGGTAGTTTGAGGCATGTACTAGAATAATATTTAAAGTAACTCTTTGAAGATATGACCAAAAGTAACACTTTTTGAAGATATGACCAAAAGGTTGATGAGAGGAGAGCAGTGGAAGGTGTATATATGGATTTCAACAAGGCATTCGACAAGGTTTAGCATGGTGGGCTGCTCTGGAAGGTTGGAGTGCATGGCATCCCCCGAGAGGAAGCTGAATGTATGGAAAATTGACCATGGAAGGAAGCAGAGGGTGATGATGTAAGGATGCTTTTCGGACTGCACACCTGTGACTACTGGTGTGCCTCAGGTTCGGTGCTGGGCCCTTTGCTGTTTGTCATTTATATCAATGATTTGGATGAGAATGTGTATGGCATGATTTGCAAGTTTACAGATGACACAAACATGGGTGGTATTGTAGGTAGTGAAGACGGTTGTCAAAATTTACAGCAGGATCTTGATCGGTTGGGCAGGTGGGCTGAGGAATGTTTGATGGAATTTATTACAGAGAAATGCGAGGTGTTTGGGAAGTCTAACATGGGCAGGACCTACACAATAAATGGGAAGACTCTGGGGTGTGCTGTAGAGCAAAGGAATCTAGGAGTGCAGGTACGATAATGCCTTGAATGTGGCGTCACAGGTAGATAGGATGGTCAAAAAGACTTTTGGCAAGTTGGTCTTCATCAGTCAGAGTATTGAGTTTTGAAGTTGGGAGGTCATGTTGCAGTTATACAAGATGTTTGTGTGGCACATTAGGGTATTGTATTCAGGTTTGGGTACCGTGTTATAGGAAAGATGTCAAGCTGGAAAGGGTGCAGAGAAGATTCATGAGGATGTTGCCAGGACTCGATGGTCTGAGTTATAGGGAGAGGTTGAGCAGGCTATGACTCTATTCCTTAGAGCATAGGAGGATGAGTGGTGATCTTATAGAGGTGTACAAAATCATAAAAGAACAGATTGTGTAAATGCACAGAGTCTCTTGCCCAGAATAAGGTGATTGAGAACGGGAGGACGGGTTTAAATGGATGGGAAAACGATTTACAAGGAAGCTGAGAGAACCGTTTTAAACAGAGGGTGGTGGGTGTATTGAATGAGCTGCCAGAAAAGGTAGCTGAGGCAGGTATTATTGCAATGTTCAAGAAACATTTGGACAGGTACATGGAGAGGATAGGCTTAGAGACAAATCGGCCAAAGGCAGACAGGTGGGATTAGTGTAGATGGGACATGTTGGTCGTGTGGGAAGTTCAGCCGAAGGGCCCATTTGGACGTTGTATGACTGTA
Source organism: Malacoraja senta (assembly GCA_038087875.1). Taxonomy (NCBI): domain Eukaryota; kingdom Metazoa; phylum Chordata; class Chondrichthyes; order Rajiformes; family Rajidae; genus Malacoraja; species Malacoraja senta. The sequence continues at coordinate 1,470,821 of JAXLNO010001545.1, forward strand.
AAAACCTGAACTTTTCTCAGCACCTCCAAAATGAAGAAGGGTCTCGACCCGAAACATCACCCACTCCTTTTCTCCAGAGATGCTGCCTGTTCCGCTGAATTACTCCAGCTTTCTGTCTCTGCCACCAAAATCTTTCCTGAAAGAACTGATTCCGAATTAAGTAATTCCTGTCCTGGACCTGCCTCAGTGCCAAGGGGAAATTATTTCCATTGGATGCCGAGAATGGACTGCCCGGACTGGGGATGTGTGCAGCTCATGGCTGAGTTCAAGGCCGTTCACTTTTCTGTGAGACGGTTACACTGATGATGAAACCCCGCTAACGGCCCAAGCCCAACACTGGAGGTTCCCCTAATTAGTGGGTGGGTGTAAACTGCTGAATTATGTGGGAGGTAGACAAAAAAAGCTGGAGAAACTCTGCAGGCGAGGCAGCATCAATGGAACGAAGGAATAGGCGACGTTTCGGCTCGAGAACCTTCAGACTGATGTCGGGGAGGGGGGGAGGGTGGGCGGGAAAAATAAAGGAAGAGGTGGTGACAGTAGGCTGTGGGAGAGCTAGGAAGGGGAGGGGAAGGAAGGAGAAAGCAAGGACTACCTGAAATTGGAGAAGTCAATGTTCATTCCGCTGGGGTGTAAACTACCCAAGCGAAATATGAGGTGCTGTTCCTCCAATTTGCAGTGGGACTCACTCTGGCCATGGAGGCCCAAGACAGAAAGTTCGGATTCGGAATGGGAGGGGGAGTTGAAGTGCTGAGCCAGTTGGTTATTGCGAACTGAGCGGAGGTATTGGGCGAAGCGATCACCAAGCCTGCGCTTGGTCTCACCGATGTAGAGCAGTTGACACCTGGAAAAGCGGATGCAATAGATGAGGTTGGAGGAGGTGCAGGTGAACCTCTGCCTCTCCTGCAAAGACTGCTTGGGGCCTTGGATGGAGTCGAGTGGGGAGATAAAGCGACAAGTGTAGCATTTCCTGTGGTTGCAAGGGAAAGTACCAGGGCAAGGGGTGGTTTGGGTGGGAAGGGACGAATTGACCAGGGAGTTACGGTGGGAACAGTGTTTACTGAAAACAGATTGGGGAGGAGATGGGAAGATGTGGCTAGTGGTGGGATGCCGCGAAATGGCAGAGGATTACATGTTGTATCCGACGGCTGGTAGGGTGGAAGGTGAGGACAAGGGATACACTGTCATTGTTACGAGGAGTGAGAGTGGAGCTCCGGGATATAGAGGAGACCCTGGTGAGAGCCTCTTCTATATTATAAGAGGGGAACCCAGTTCCCTAAAGAATGAGGACATCTCCGATGCCTTGGTTTGGAACACCCCATCCTGGATGCAAATGCGGCGTAGACGGAGAAATTGGGAGTTGGGGGATAGAGTCCTTACAGGAAGCAGGGTGGGAAGACAAGGGTAATCCAGATAACAGTGGGAGTCAGTGGGTTTGTAGTAGATGTCGGTCAGTAGTCTGTTACCTGCGATGGAGATGGTGTGGTCTAGGGAGAAGCGGTTTGGTGAGAGGGAACAGGTTGTGGAGATGAATGGGAAGGAGACGAAGTAACGTCACAGTAATTAGGCAGTAATATTACGGATTGACGGAAATTGGCGGTTGCAGATAACCGGGGGAGGAGCTGGGGATGAGGGGCCGCTCTCTGCTCTGTCTGTCACTCTGATTCTGTCTCCTCCCCTTCTCGCCTGTCTCTCTCTCTGCGTTTCTCGAGCAGGTCGGGGCGCTGTGTATAAAAGGAAACAGTAGCAATCGGCCTTTTATTGTGCTGCGTCTTGAGTGAAGAAAGATCATGTCTGGCAGAGGGAAAGGAGGTAAAGGACTGGGCAAAGGCGGAGCCAAACGGCATCGCAAAGTACTTCGCGATAATATCCAAGGCATCACCAAACCAGCCATCCGCCGCCTGGCTCGGCGTGGCGGTGTCAAGCGAATCTCGGGTCTCATCTACGAGGAGACCCGTGGGGTGCTGAAGGTTTTCTTGGAGAATGTGATCAGGGATGCGGTCACCTACACCGAGCACGCCAAGCGTAAGACGGTCACTGCCATGGATGTGGTGTACGCCCTGAAACGCCAGGGCCGCACTCTATATGGCTTCGGCGGTTGAAGAATTCCTCCCTTTATCCAATCGACAAAACAAAGGCTCTTTTAAGAGCCACCCACCATTTCACGGAGGGAGCAGTGACCGGGAACATGAAAATATGTAATGAATGAACTCAATTATTGCCCGACCGCTGCATGCGCTTGATTGACTGTTGCTTACAGCGGTTGTGATCAAAGATCCTGTAGCTCGCTAGAGGATCCTTGGTTGTGATGAGGGAATCTGGTTAGGCAGATATTCTGAAGGTTTAAACTGAAAAGGACCAGTCTCCAGGCCAAAGATAGAGGCTGTCTCCGTTCTCTAATTTCCCACTTAATGCTTTGTAAATCCAGCAACACAAAGGTCGATTCGAAACGTCCCCGGGAAGCAGTCGTTTATCTCCAGTCTCGGGTAGAACTGAATACCGTCAGTTTCCACATCGGGTCTGTAAATTCGCACCGCATTTTCAGACTTAATGGTTTACGGAGGTGATTTAAATTAATTCCAACTTAAGTTGGTTGGTGCAAAATGGTGCTGCATTCAGAATTGCAAGGGAGTATTTATCACGGTTCCCGCTTGTTGTTAAATTGGCGGGCAATTTGAAATTGAACCAGTAGCCAACCACACTACAGGGTGCCCTCACTGGTTGTCTGAGCTCCGCCCGCCGCTCACAAATCTATTTGGTCACAAATAATATTTCCCCCGCGGAGCAGATACCAGTGCGGAGACGGAAGCCGGTTACGGAAACATCCTCGTACAAATCAATGTTCTTTGGTAAAAATCTTCTCCCCATTTTCAGAATTATAATTTATTAACACATATTGTTCCCCCGCAACGTTGATTACACTGCGAGAGGGATATCCAAAGTCGGGTCGGGATTACTGAAATGTTCGAAGAAATGACCGACGTTCCGCTCCGTTGCGTACTACACGTCAGCCCATTGGATTTAGCAGGAGTGGACTATCTTGCCTGAATCTGCCGGCCAGTTGCTGACTGAGCTGCAGCCAATCGCAGCGCGGGAACGACATGTTTACATCTCTACTACAACCAATCTCACGCTGTGGGCCGGCCCTTCACCAAGGCTTTAAAAGTCGGCCCCAGAGCCGGCTCCGTCATTCCAGTGCCTCTATTTCAGGCTGTAATACAACTGTTCAAGCACAATGGCCCGGACCAAGCAGACAGCGCGCAAATCGACCGGAGGGAAAGCTCCTCGCAAACAACTGGCGACCAAAGCGGCGAGGAAAAGCGCTCCAGCCACGGGCGGAGTGAAGAAGCCTCACCGCTACCGGCCCGGCACCGTGGCTCTGCGGGAGATCCGGCGCTACCAGAAATCCACCGAGCTGCTCATCCGCAAACTGCCCTTCCAGCGCCTGGTGCGTGAGATCGCTCAGGACTTCAAGACAGACCTGCGCTTCCAGAGCTCGGCCGTCATGGCCCTGCAGGAGGCCAGCGAGGCTTACCTGGTGGGTCTCTTTGAGGACACCAACCTGTGCGCCATCCACGCCAAGCGAGTCACCATCATGCCCAAAGACATCCAGCTGGCCCGCCGCATCCGCGGGGAGCGCGCTTAAACTCGGAACCAAGGACAACAAACGGCTCTTTTAAGAGCCACCAATCCGGCAGTGGAAAGAGCTGTGCCCTCCTGTTTATTGTCCTCTTACATTATGGTCCCGGCCTTTCTTACCAGAACTGGCACCGCAGTCACAGCTGCCGAGCGGAGTCTGACCCCACGGGCTCCAGTGTCCCGGACGGACCTGGTTACCATGTGAATCCCTTTGTGACGCGTTCTCGTCTCCCCAAGAACAAATTCCTTTATTGATCATTTCCCCCGCGTCACATGTCATTATTCGTCCCTTCCACAGACACCGTGAGTGGTCCTGAATAATGTCTGGGTCACTGGGTTGTTTTGTCCTTCACGTACTCTACCCAGCTGTTCATTATATCATTACAGTGGCGGCCCGGGCTATCAGCGGGACTTTATTTAACAACGTTCCACGCTCGCTATTGCTGAGCGGTTTCTCACGCCGCTGATCCAATGTCTCGGGTAGATCTGTTTAAGTTGTAAATCTCATAGCGACTATGTGTACACGACCCGAGAAAACCGCGCCTGCTGTTTGCTCTTCGCCTCCTTTGTGAAATACTCTGCTTTCACCGACAACAAATGCCTTTAGTACGCATATAAAAGGCGCGAAAAACAACTGTCGGCCCTGCAGTTAACCAGAAATCAAGTAAGCACGCCATATAACGTCCTCGCCAGTGTATTCCACAGGGCTGCATCCCATGTCAGACCCCAATGTCTGTTCATCAACATTCCTTATCATCCCTCTGCTATGTCCAAGCCCCTACTCCTCCAGGAAGGTCGTGAGGCTCTCTGGTTTTCCCTGAACAGAGACCCAATCAGTTTATCCTCTATTATCCTCCTTGTCCAGTCTCCCCCGACCACCATTGGAGACACCTCACACGTCCAACTCTTCAATAACTTGCATTTCTAGGACCCCATTGGCTCATCTAAATTATGTTTTATTTTTAATTGTCTACTGTATATTGTGTTGTTACTTGCGGGCAAAGCATCAAGGCAAATTCCTTGTATGTATACATAATACTTGGCTAATAAAATTTATTCAATTCAATGTTTACCATGAGCATGAATGAAAATGGCTAAGGTGGTTCCAATCTATAAAAATTGTGACGTTTTTATCAAATTATAGACCTGTGTCTTTGCTACCTCAATTTTCCAAAAATACTTGAAAAGCTATTTGTGAATAGGCTTGATGACTTCATTGTGAAATATGAGTTATTGAGTGATCTTCAATATGGGTTTAGGAGTAATCGATCAACATCTTTAGCGGTGATGGATTTTGTAGAAAATATAGCAACAGCAATAGATTAGAAACTACACACTGGTTGTAATTATTGATTTACGTAAAGCATTTGATACAATTGATCATTCCTTACATTTGCAGAAATTGGAATGTTATGGTATAGGAGGTGTCACACAAAATTGGTTGGGAATTTATTTAAGTAATAGGTTTCAGTATGTAAAAATTAATAATACTGAATCACAGCTTAGAAGAGTAACCTGTGGTGTTCCACAAGGTTCGGTACTGGGACCTAAGTTATTTATACTTTATTTAAATGATATTTGTAAAGTATCCAATACGTTGAAGTTTGTTACGTTTGCGGATGATACAAATGTATTTTGTTCAGGGAATGATATAAAAGAACAATTCAAAACAGCAGAAAGCGAATTGATAGTGCTAAAAAATGGTTTGATATTAATAAATTATCCCTAAATGAAAATAAAACAAAATTTATGGTGTTTGGTGGTGTGTATTTTTGAAACATGTAAAGTGAGATCCAATATAAAATATAGATGTGTCTCAGTTTTGGGAGTCAAATTATGGAACGGGCTTAGTGATGTGTTGAAATTTTGTAGCTTTCTGTTGAGTTTCAAAAAAGCCTTAAAATGTAAACTAATTAAGGATTATAATGTTGGTTATATCAAACAATTCTTGTTCCAAATGTGCACTGGCACCATGCCCCACATGCTTCCCTGCCGCATCGATAACTCCACCCGTGCAGAAACCATTGATTCCATTAACTTTACCATTAATTCTACCCTGCCCTCTTTCACGTGGCATACTTCTGACACCTCTCCCCCTTCTTGATCTCTCTGTCTCCATCACAGGGGACAGGCAGTAGATTGGCATTTGTTGCGAACCTACTGACTTCCAATGTTATCTGTACACCTCCTTACATCCTGCCCCTATATCCTTTTTGTCCTGCAGTTCTGCACTCACTCCCCTGCCACCAGATAGAACACAAAGATTCCCTGATTCTCATCTTTCACACCACCAGTCTCCACATACAACACATCATCCTCTGACATTTCTGTTACCATCACCGTGATCCCACCACCGGTCACAGCTTCCCATCTTCATCCCTTTCTGCCTTCAACTGACCACACCTTCTGCAACTCCTTGTTTCAGTCATCCCTTCCACCCAAACCACCCCTTCCCCAGCTACTTTCCTCTTCAACCACGGGAGATGTAACACCTGTGCCTAGACCTCTCCCCTCACATTTACCCAAGGACCTCAGCTGTCCTTAACATGAGACAAAGATTCATGCGCACCTCCTTTAAGCACCTCTGTTGTATTTGGTGTTCCTGCTGTGGCTTCCTGTATGACTGTTTCACTGAAAGACTTGCGCTCAATCCACCAAAGGTCTGGAGTTGCCAGTGGCTAACCATTTTAACTCCTCCTCCAATTCCCATACTGACCTTTCATTGCTGGGCCTCCTCCATTGCCAGAGTGAGGCCACACGCAAACTGGAGGAACAGTACTTTATATTCTACTTGGGTAGCTTACAACCTGATGGTATGAACATTGAATTCACCAGTTTTAGTTAACTAATCTACAAACAATTCTCAAACTCACCCCTTCTTTTTCCCCCTCGCTCATCACAACCTCTATCACAATCCGCAATTCTTCTGTCCTTATCACTCACCTTTTGGGTATTTTTCATATCTGACCTTAGTGAAACCATCTGCCTATCAACAATCCCAACCTGTACCTACCTATCATGCAACTGGCCTTGTCCTGTTCCAGTTTTCTCCCCTCCCCACTCTACTCAGTCCAAATGCAAGTAGACCCTATTTCTCAAAATCCCCCGCAGTAACTTCCCCAATACATGACCTGTGCCTAACAATGATGCAAGTATATCTCCCAGATCCACTGCAATTTTACCCTGGCTTCCCATAATGTCCTGGGATACACCTTGTCAGGCCTCAGGGATTTATCCATCTTTGAAAGACATTAAAAATATAATAATATGTGCAGGAGTAGGCCATTGGCCCTTCGACCCAGCACCGCCATTCAATATGATCATGGCTGATCATCTAAAATCAGTACCCCATTCCTGCTTTTTCCCCATATCTGATTTATTTAACCCTAAGACCGAAATCTAACTCTCTCTTGTAAACATCCAGTGATTTGGCCTCCACTGCCTTCTGTGGCAGAGAATTCCACAGATTCACAACTCTCTGGGTGGAAATGTTTTTCCTCATCTCAGTCCTAAATGGCCTACCCCTTATTCTCAAACTGTGACCTCTGTTTCTGGAATCCTCCAACATCGGGAACATTTTTCCTGCATCTAGCCTGTCCAAACCCTTAAGAATGTTATATGTTTCTATAAGACAACCTCTCATCCTTCTAAATTCTAGTGAATACTAGCCCAGTCGACCCATTCTTTCATTCTATGTCAGTACCGTCATCCAGGGAAGTAACATGGTGAACCTATGATGCACTCCCTCAATAGCAATAATGTCCTTCCTCAAAAATGCACACAATACTCCAGGTGAGGTCTCACCTGGGCCCTGTACAATTGCAGTAGGACCCCCTTACTCGTAAACTCTCGTAAATCCTCTCGCAATGAAGACCAACATGCCATTAGCTTTCTTCACTATCTGCTGTACCAGCATGCTTACTTTGTGTAACTGATGTACAAGCACACCCAGGTCTCTTTGCACCTCCCCTTTTCCTAATCTGACACCATTCAGATAATAATCTGCCTTCCTCTTCTTGCCACCAACGTAGATAATCTCACATTTATCCACGTATACTGCATCTGCCATGCATCTGCCCACTCACCTAACCTATCCAAGTCACCCTGCAGCCTCACAGCATCTTCCTCGCAGCACACACTGCCACCCACCTTTGTGTCATCTGCAAACTTGGAGATGTTATATTTAATTCTCTTGTCTAAATCATTAATATATATTGTAAATAACTGGGGACCCTGCATCGAGCCTTGCAGCACCCCATTAAACACTGCCTGCCATTCTGAAAAAGGACCCGTTTATTACTACTCTTTGCTTCCTGTCTGCCAACCAGTTGAGCCGCCTTCCCCATTTTATTTGTTTGCCTGACAGGGATGAACAATTTTTGGGGAGTTCATCCCTGCGCTCTTTAAATCTTTGCCATTGCATCTCCACTGTCAACACTTTAAGTATAATGTGCCAGTCTATCCTTGCCAATTCCCATCTCATACCATCAATGTCTCCTTTCTTTAAGTTCAGGACCCTAGTCTCTGAATTAACCATGTCACTCTCTATCCTAATGCAGAATTCCACCATATTATGGTCACTGTTGCCCAAGGGGCTTTGCACAACAAGATAGCTAACTAATCCTTCCTCATTACATAATATCCAGTCCAGGATGAGCTGGCCTCTAATCGGTTCCTCCACATATTGGCTTACAAAACCATCCCGTATACGTTCCAGGAAATCCTCCTCAGCGGTTACCAATTTATGCCCAATCTATACGAAGATTATAGTCACCCATGATAACTGCTTGATGCTCTTTAAATCACACAGCACTGCCTTTTTCATAATGTGGATATGTTTCAACACATTACTGTACTCGTCCATGAATTCTCCAGTTCATATAATCTCCATGGAAATATAGATGAGAAATATTGAATTATGTCCCCGCCCTTTACTCGTGATTTCACACACACTATCACATTGACGTTCTAGGCACACTATCCTCATACCCTTTTGCTCTGAATATACTGAAACAATATCTTAGTATTTCCTTAACTTTACCAGCCAAAGCTCTCTCATCCACTTTTTGCCCTCTTGATTTTCGTCTTAAGTTTACTTCTGCATCCTTGATACTCCTCAGGAGATTCACCTGATCCCAGTTCCCTTTACATGACTCTTTCTTTTTCCTGACCAGAGCCTCACTATCTCTTGTGTATCCTGGTGGATTGATTGATTTATTGATACTTTATTGTCACATGCACAGAGAAATTCTTTATATTGCATATGTATAGGGTGCCAACAAATGACAAAATTATTCAATATAGTCCCAATAGTCCCTCATCCTACTCCCCCCCCCCCCCCAAAAAAAAAAAACAAGCTTTCAGTCTTCTCCAAATATAGTGGTCAAATCTGGATTCTGCTTGTTAACTTTACCTAGTGGAATTGCTACTTACTCGGCGCCTTGTTATTATGTCTTCAATAATAACAGCTAACATGGTGACCTGGACAGGTTGAGGGAGTGGGCAGATGCAGTATAATATAGATAAATGTGAGGTTATACAGTTTGGTGGCAAAAACAAGGGGGAAAATTATTATCTCAGTTGGGTTAGGTTAGGTTAGGGGGAGGTGCAGCGAGACCTGGGTGTCCTTGTACACCGGTCACTGAAATTTGGCGTGCAGGTACAGCAGACAATGAAGAAAGCTAATGGAATGTTGGTCATTGTTTTGGTCTCCTAATTTGAGGAAGGACATCCTTGTGATTGAGGCAGTGCAGCGTAGGTTCACGAGATTGATCCCTGGGATGGCGGGACTGTTAAATGAGGAAAGATTGAAATGACTAGGCTACATATTCTCTTATTTTGAGAAAATATGTGTCTGGTTTCAAATACCTTAGTAAGAGAAACCAAATATGGGTAGAACTACATTCTAAACCACACAATATCAATTTGCCATTTTTTAGCAAGAAATATAATCTTCCCCAACTTGTAAGTGTAAAACATGTAATATGTTTCTTACAGAACCAGACCTCCTCCTCAGGGTTTGCCTATGGCAATTGTTATCCCCTGATCTTAGTGAAATATTATAACATCCACATATCTCAGGAGGAGTGCGCCTATAATGCACATATGGGAAAGACAGAATTGATACTTTACTATCCCCAGTCACCACATATTGGTAGAGAAAACTGCCTTAATTATATCTGTTAATCACACAGGATCATACCTTTTTTGGCTAGATCTTTCTAAAAACAGATTAATAGACAATTTAAATATTAGATGGTGTACAGAGCCCCCAAACTTAGGGTATACAGTGGCTTGCAAAAGTATTCATACCCCTTGAACTTTTCCACATTTTGTCACGTTACAACCACAAACGTAAATGTATTTTATTGGGACTTTATGTGATAGACCAACACAAAGTGGCGCATAATTGTGAAGTGGAAGGAAAATGATACATGGTTTTCAAATTTTTTTACAAATAAAAAACTGAAAAGTGTCGCATGCAAAAGTATTCAGCCCCCTTTACTCTGATACCCCTAAATAAAATCCAGTGCAACCAATTGCCTTCAGAAGTCACCTAATTAGTAAATAGAGTCCATTTTTGTGTAATCTAATCTCAGTATAAATACAGCTGTTCTGTGAAGGCCTCAGAGGTTTGTTAGAGAACATTAGTGAACAAACAGCATCATGAAGCCCAAGGAACACACCAGACAGGTCAGGGATAAAGTTGTGGAGAAGTTTAAAGCAGGGTTAGGTTATAAACAAATATCCCAAGCTTTGAACATCTCACGGAGCACTGTTCAATCCATCATCTGAAAATGGAAAGAGTATGGCATAACTGCAAACCTACCAAGACATGGCCGTCCACCTAAACTGACAGGCCGGGCAAGGAGAGCATTGATCAGAGAAGCAGCCAAGTGGCCAATGGTAACTCTGGAGGAGCTGCAGAGATCCACAGCTCAGGTGGGAGAATCTGTCCACAGGACAACTATTAGTCGTGCACTCCACAAATCGGGCCTTTATGGAAGAGTGGCAAGAAGAAAGCCATTGTTGTAAAAAAGCCATAAGAAGTCCCGTTTGCAGTTTGCCACAAGCCATGTGGGGGACACAGCAAACATGTGGAGGAAGGTGCTCTGGTCAGATGAGACCAAAATTGAAGTTTTTGGCCTAAATGCAAAATGCTATGCGTGGCGGAAACGTAACACTGCACATCAACCTGAACACACCATCCCCACTGTGAAACATGGTGGTGGCAGCATCATGCTGTGGGGATGCTTTTCTTCAGCAGGGACAGGGAAGCTGGTCAGAGTTGATGGGAAGATGGATGGAGCCAAATACAGGGCAATCTTGGAAGAAAACCTGTTAGAGTCTGCAAAAGACTTGAGACTTGGGCGGAGGTTCACCTTCCAGCAGGACAACGACCCTAAACATACAGCCAGAGCTACAATGGAATGGTTTAGGTCAAAGCATATTCATGTGTTAGAATGGCCCAGTCAAAGTCCAGACCTAAATCCAATTGAGAATCTCTAGCAAGACTTGAAAATTGCTGTTCACAGATGCTCTCCATCCAATCTGACTGAGCTTGAGCTATTTTGCAAAGAAGAATGGGCAAAAATGTCAGTCTCTAGATGTGCAAAGCTGGTAGAGACATACCCCAAAAGACTTGCAGCTGTAATTGCAGCGAAAGGTGGTTCTACAAAGTATTGACTCAGGGGGGCTGAATACTTTTTCAGTTTTTTATTTGGAAAAAAATTTGAAAACCATGTATCATTTTCCTTCCACTTCACAATTACGCACCACTTTGTGTTGGTCTATCACATAAAATCCCAATAAAATACATTTACGTTTGTGATTGTAACGTGACAAAATGTGGAAAGGTTCAAGGGGTATGAAAACTTTTGCAAGCCACTGTATATTAGGTTTTATAGCACTTTTATAAAACAATTATTTGAACGTGTGCACTACACATGAGTGCTAATTCAACCATGTTGTGATATAAACACATGCTCTCCATCCAACCTTTGGTCAACAAAGCCTTAACGCCTGACCAGTAATATCAATACCCTCTCCCCCGCTGAGACTTGCTTATCATGCTCAATACTGCGGGTTTATATTTGTAGACAGCTCATACCTGGATAGAACCTGGAGCTGCTGGGAGAGTAAGTATTTTATTGACATAATTTATTTACTTCCCAATGGTTCCTCATCTTTTTGGAACTACAACTTTGATATATTGTGCCAACTCTGGTGCTATGGCTCTGTATTGGGCTCTAGTCCTCATATGATTTGTTTACTTGAATCTTTTTATGAAATAATCCTCCTCATGGAGGAGCGAATTTACATCCTGCTTCAGGTATCTCTAGCGCTGGCTCTCCCATAGGCCTACGCATAGCAACCCTTCCAGTTGCTCTCACATGCGGGCTCTCCTGTAGGCCAATCATATGCAGCCCTCTTTCAGCTGCTGCGGGCGCTGGCTCACCTGTAGGCCAACGCTAACTTCCAGATATAGTTGGCGCTGGCTCTCCTGTAGACCAACGTACCTTAACCAACCATTTGCTCACACTGGCTCACCTGTAGGCCAACGATGAACCGGACTTTCCCAAATATTTCCTATGCTGGCTCTCCCTTAGGCCAACATTGAGCCGGACTTTATAAAGCACTCCAAGCGCTGGCTCTCCTCTAGGCCAACGCTAAACCTGGACCTCCACCAGGCACTCCCTGCACTGGCCCTGTAGGGACAATGTTAAAACAGACCTTCCCCAGGCACTTCATACACTGGCCTTCTCTAGGCCAACACTAAACCCGGACCTTCCCTAGGCACTTCATATGCTGGCTCTACTTTAGACCAAACGGTTAACCTGGACATTCCCCAGGCATTCCCTGCATTGCCCTGCATCTAGGTTTTTAAATATAACAAACTAGTTACCTGACTCAGGCATTCCCTGCATTGCCTTGTAACTAGGTATTAAATATAACCAACTAGTTACCTGAAACGGGAACTTCCGGACTGACTGGAGTTTAGAAGGATGAGGGGGATCTTATAGAAACATATAAAATTATAAAAGGACTGGACAAGCTAGATGCAGGAAAAAAAATCCCAATGTTGGGCAAGTCCAGAACCAGGGGATACAGTCTTAGAATAAAGGGGAGGCCATTTATGACTGAGGTGAGAACAATCTTTTTCACCCAGAGAGTTGTGAATTTGTGGAATTCCCTGCCACAGAGAGCAGTGGAGGCCAAATCACTGGATGGATTTAACAGAGAATTAGATAGAGCTCTAGGGGCTAGTGGAATCAAGGGATATGGGGAGAAGGCAGGCACGGGTTATTGATTGGGTACAATCAGCCATGATCATAATGAATGGCGGTGCTGGCTTGAAGGGCCGAATAGCCTCCTGCACCTATTTTCTATGTTTTCTGTGACAGGTGGTAGAGCTAACTAGCCTGGATTTTCCTGCTTTACCTCTTCCACATTTTTAAAAATATAAAGTACAATAGTTCCCTTTGTGGTGTCCAGAGGAACCTTCCACTAATCTGGGGATTTTTGCAAACTAACAAAAAGCCAAGTATCAACTAACTCACAAGTTGCTTTTTTTTTTACAACACTGGGACGGGAAGATGTTCCAGAGACTTGTCTGCTCACAGCTGTAACAACTGGCTCAGTGACAATTCCTTGCTGATTGTAGTTTTTTTTTGTGTTCCCTTACTTCCAGTTCTTGATTTGTCACCATCACTGGAAGTCTCTGTGTATCCTGTGCAGTGATGACTGATCGAGCTATGGAGACGAGCAAAACTGAGACAGTCCGTGTGGCCCACCATGCTGACCATCAAGGACCCCTCTATATAGTCTGGTTCAACCTGCCACCTTGTCATTGGTTCTCAAAGTGACGTTTCGGGTCAAGACTCTTCAAGTTTTTTGTGTTAATCTTCACGTTTGATGCTTCAAGTGCTCATCTCCTGCTCCCTCTCCAGAGCATTCCTGTCCCTCCTGTAGTGTGGTGATCAGAACTGCACACAGCGCTCCTGCTGTGGCTTAAGTATTTCATTCTTAGTTTGGTTTTTTAATCCCGCGGAGTATGAAATAATTTGTCCATGAATATATGCCTTAAAAGTATCCCAGACTACACCATTGGATATTTCTTCAGTAGAGTTTTTAAGAAGAAGAAAGCAATCTGATCTTTAATAAAATTAACAAAATTTAGATCTTGAAGCAAAGTAGTATTAAATCGCCATTGTTAGTCATGCTTTGTCATTTGGGTGTAGGAATCTCCAGACTACTAAACTTGGAATCAGATAGTTTGATTGATAGTTTCAATGGTGCATGATCAGAAATAGCAATTGCATCATACTCGCACTGACCGATGAAACTAGCCGGAAATCTATTATAAAGTAGTCAATCCTATTGTAACTATGATATACATGAGAGACAAAAGAAAATTCTTTGTCATTTGGGTGTAGGAATCTCCAGACTACTAGCATTCTAGAATCAAGTAAAAAAGAATTGATATAACTAGCTGATTTATTTGGAAGCAGATGCAGATCTGTCCATCGAGGGGTTCAAACAGCAGTTAAAATCTACACCCATTATCAAAAGATGTTCATTTAAATTTGGAAAGGATGCGATTAACTGCTTAAAAAAACAGGGTGATCAATATTAGGTGCATAAACATTCACCATTGCAACTTTTTGGTTATGAAGAACACCAGTGATCATCAAAAATCTACCATAAGGATCAGAAATTGTTTCATAATGAACAAACGAAATTGAGGAGTCAATAAAAATTGAGACTCCTTTCACCTTCGCCTGTGAATTTGAATGAAACTGCTGTACTCTCCAAAACTTAGAATCGTTGAGTGTCGTCTTTCCTTACATGAATTTCCTGGACAAAGATAATCTGAGCATTTAGTCCACGAAGAACTTTTTTTTTTTAAATCCTCTTAATGGGATGATTCAGACCATTAACATTCCATGAAAGGAAGTTAATAACTTTATCCATATTGTTTGTAAAAATCATGTGGAATGTAAAGGGTTAATTTCATAGACCATAGCAGTTCATGATACTGGAAGGAGAAAAATCTAAGCCGGAGCCAGAAGTGACGACATTTCAGACATTTTTGTAGTTCAAATTCTGCCCAGATAGAAAAATCTAAACTAAAAGCAAAAGTCCCCCCCCCCCACCCATGCAAAGCCCGAAACTGACCAGTAGACAGTCAGTATGCTACCTAATCCCTCCACTACCCCCATCTCTGCTAATGACAGCTCCCAAGGTAAAAATAAGGTATAATTACCACTCAATATCCAACACAAATTAATATTATGATTAAAAAGTACATGCTAACTGTGAAAAACAAGTACTTCATAATGTTTATCCAAGGTCAAAGTACGTGCAAACTATGAAAAACAAGAACTGCTTCACTTTATTTGTCTAAAGACAGGGTGAAAAATCCTTTGGTGGACATTTTAAAAGTGGAAAAGCTAACAAAGAAGATTTTGATAGTTAATATATAATACCATTACATTAAATTAACAGTATCTTAGAGAATGTAAAAGTTACGGTTTGATACCATCATACTAAAATTCTAAAAAGTAATTAGAAAATAACTCATCCAATTAAATTCTTAATCATTTACAGAATGATATATTGTCAAGATAGGAACAATAACAATCTCCGATTGTAACTCAGTCGACTATTAATAACTCCCTGTCGTGGCTTCAGCCCCATAAGCCCCCAGAAAGCTGGAAGCTTCTTGAGGATTGTTTAAAAATCGGTTGTTACCATTAGGGAGTCGTATACGCTGTCTAGCTGGATAGAGCAAGGAAGGGCGCAGCATATTCATAAACAACTCAGACATTACATTATGGAAAGGCATTCTCAGTCCCATAAGCTCACGGCTGTAATCGGGAACAAACCGAAACTTGCATCCTTCATATTCAACCATGCCCGACTTTTTTGCTGCTCGGAGGATATTCTCCTTCATCTGCAGAAAGTGAAACCGAACGATCAGATGTCTCGGTTTCTCTTTGAGACCAGCTTTCTTCTCGACTCTGTGTGCATAGTCCAAAATTGGAAGATTTTCATACTGCTCGATTTTGAAAGTCTCCTTTATCATTTTAGAGACATACTCATAACATTATCCCCTTCTTGACCTTCAGGCAACCCAACAATTTACAGATTCAGTCGACGGCTTCTGTTTTCCAGATCCATGTATTTAGTCTTTTATTGCTTGAGTGCCCGAGTATTTTCGTTCATTTTCCGTTCCAGTAGTTCAATCTTCAAATCTCTTTCCTGACCCAAGGTTCGCAAGGTATCAATTTGTTCCTTCTGTTCACGAGATTCATCTTGTAACATAATCAGCTTGTCTTGAACATCCTTCAATTTGCTCGAAATTCCTTTCATCAATTCTTCCAAACCGCAGAATCTTGTGTTCATTTCTCCGTTCATTTTCGATATTGCTTCTAAGGTACCAGAGTCAGAGGCTACACCTTCCACACGCTCCTTGGAGATGCGTTTTTTGCTCTTGTCTGCATCCTTTACACGATTGAAGCATATAAAAGTATTATCAACACTTTAAAAAAGGTTAGACCATGTCTTGAAATCAAGTAATAACAAGTAACATTGAAAGAGTGGTAGGCAAGGAGTTAAAAGTTAAGGGAGCAAACGACGTTACAACCTTACAGCATGCTGCCACATGCATGCTATCTCTCAATGCAAATGATCCGGAAAAATTTATTCCTGCAATAGTAGCACTACTTAATCAATTTAGTAGTTTTTCTGGTTATAAACTAAATCTTAGTAAGAGTGAGCTTTTTCCATTAAACAATCAAATTTCGAATTATGGACAGTTTCCATTTAGATTGACTACTGACTGTTTTACTTATTTAGGCATTAAGATTACCAAGAAACACAAGGATCTATTTAAAGTCAATTTTACGCCCCTATTTGACCACATCAGACCACAGCTTACTAAATGGTCACCAATGTCCCTATCTCTAATCGGCTGAATCAATGCTATTAAAATGTTTATCCTACCTAAACTTTTGTATTTATTTCAGATGATACCGATTTTTATTGCTTAATCTTTCTTTGCTATTATTGACTAAAAAATGTCTATATATATATATATATGGCAGAATAAAAATCCCAGACTAAGTAAAAAATACTTTCAGAAATCAAAAAAAGACGGTGGTTTGGCACTGCTGAACCTTAGATTTTACTATTGGGCAGTTAATGCTCGCTATTTATCGTTTTGGACAAAAGATTTAGAAGATACCCAATGCCCAGGATGGATAAATCTTTAATGTGATTCTATGCAAGGGCTATCATTGCCTTCTATTCTAGGGGCCTCGTTACCCTTTACAATTACGAGATTGAATACGTTTAACCCAATAATAAGACATACATTCCGAATATGGTTTCAATTTCGTAAATGTTTTGGATTGAATGATTTTTATCTTATCGAGTCCTATCATATCTAATTTTTTCTTCCAACCTTATAGTACTGATCAAGCCTTTCTGTTATGGAAGCGGAAGGGATTAGCAGTTTTTCGTGACTTATTTTTGGATGGTTATTTTATGTCTTTTGAACAAATCTCCAATAAATATGATCTACCTAACCCACATTTCTTTAGATATTTATAAATTAGACATTTTCTGAAGGCTATTCTACCCCCTTTTCCGTTACCACATCAAACCGAAATCTTGCATTTTACATTTGAACCCTTATCAGAAAGGTTTAATAACGACTATTTATGAGTTAATTTTGAAATTACAAATACATTGGATAAAATTAAGAATGACTAGGAAAGAGAACTTCAAATATCTCTACCTATAGAGAAACAGGAGAGGATTC
The DNA here is from genome assembly GCA_038087875.1 of Malacoraja senta. Lineage (NCBI taxonomy): Eukaryota > Metazoa > Chordata > Chondrichthyes > Rajiformes > Rajidae > Malacoraja > Malacoraja senta. Next base: position 1,488,285 of record JAXLNO010001545.1, read on the forward strand.
TTCAATTAGTTAATACCTCTTCAATGTGTACGCTTTGATAGAATTCAACGTGGTTCATATGTCAAAAGATAAGTTAGCTCGTTTCTATTGTCATATAAATCCTATCTGTGACATGTAAGGGAGTTGCAGTAATCAAGGCGAGAGGAGAAAATGCGTGATCTTTTCAAGGTCGTCGAATTGGAGGAATGGTTTGATTTTAGCTATCGTGCGAAGCTGGAAGAAGCTAGCTTTTACCACAGCATTGACTTGTTTGTCAAACTTCAATGCGGAGTCAAATATCACGCCAAGGTTTTTGACGTGAGGTTTGAGTAAGGAGGTTAGGCTTCCAAGGCTGCCTGCTTTCGTTTTGATGGAGTCCGAGAAGCCGAGTATGATGACCTCAGACTTGGTCTCGTTTACTTGGAGGAAGTTCTGGGCCATCCAACACTTTATATCCTTGAGGCAGTGCATAAGGCTGAGTAGATTTGATCGGTTGTTGGGTTTCAGGGAGATATAGAGTTGTGTATCGTCAGCATAGCAGTGGAAGGAAATGCTGTGCCTTTGAATGACTTGCCCTAAGGAGAGCATATACAGAGAGAAGAGAATGGGGCCTAGGATGGAGCCTTGTGGAACCCAGCAGCAAAGGCTAGCTGCGGAAGAGAAAAGGTTGCCCATGTTTGTCGAGGAACTTCCATCTTTGAGGGCGGAGACGAACCAGCTCAGGGCAGTGTCATCAATACCAACCCCATACTGGAGACGGTCAATTCGGATGGTGTGGTCCACTGTATCAACTGCTGCGCTGAGGTCGAGAAGGAGCAGGATTGCACGGTCGCCGGAGTCAATGGCGAGAAGCAGGCCGTCATGTAATTAAGCATTGAGAGTATTTCCTGCAGTTCTGGTCGACACACCCCAGGAAATCTGTTTAAGCCAGATAATGCACAGAAATTATCATGAATATTGCTCGATTTGGCAGACCGGCGGGAGACATTGGACAGGCTGCTCTGTCGGGAGTGAAGACGCTGAGGGATGACATGATAGGGGTGCATAACATTCTGAGAGGCACAGATAATTGGAATATGTTTCCCATGGTTGGACTGCATGAAATGGAGAGCTTAGGTTTAAGGTGAGAGGGAGCTGAGGGGTAAATGTTTCACACACAGCGTTATTGATATATGTAATGAGTTGCTAGAGGTGGTGGTGGCAGGGACAGTAACAACATTTAAGACACAACTGGGCAGGTACTTGAATGAGTAAAGCACAGGGAGATATGGAATTAATGCATGCAACTTGGATTAGTATAGGTAGACACGATGGGGGGGAAGATCCTCAGTAGGCCGAAGGGCCTGACTCTACACAGTGCAACTTTGACACTCCGTCACTGCCTGCAGTGGCTTTGGATGCCTGGGCTCTCAGCTGTGAGCTTGCCTCACTGAACCCCTTGTCCTTTGAAATGTTATTTGGACCCCCTCACTGTGACCAATCTGCCATTGCTGCCAGTGTTGCCCATAGTGGTTCAGCAATTTACCATGTGCAAGGAGTGATATTGATGCTATGTTGTAACCAGCTCAGTGATAGGAGATGGCAAAATGTTGTTGCCCAGTGGGAGGGAGGTGGTCCATTATTTGTCCTTAAACACCCTTCCCCAACAGAAACCCATCAGCCTGGATATTGAATGTTTAGTTGAGTCTGGATTGAAGTGTTCCACGTTCCCACCGAACCATCTTAGTCACAGACCTATGTAGCAGAGAAACTGGACCTTCAATCCATTTCATAAGGTCTTGTGATAGGAGCAGAATTAGGCCATTCGGTCCATCAAGTCCGTCATTCAATCATGGCTGATCTATCTCATCCATTCCCCCCACCTTCTCCCTATAACCCCTGACACCCATACTGATCAAGAATCTACCTATCTCTGCCTTAAAAATATCCATAGATGGCCTCCAGTGTTCTGTTGCACAGAATTTCAGATTCACCACTCTCTGATGATATAAATTCCTCCTGCTCTCATTCTTAAAGGAATGCCCTTTACTACTGAGTCCTTGACTATATCATTAGAGGAAACATCCTCTCCACATCCATTCTATCCAGGCCTTTCATTATCCGGTAAGTTTCAATGAGGTTTCCGCCATCCTTCTAAACTCCAGCGAGTACAGGCCCAGCGCCCTCAAACGCTCATTGTACGTTAACCCACTCATTTCTCGGATCATTCTTGTAAACCTCCTCTGGACCCTATCCAGGGCCAGCACACCCAAAGTCGGGCACACTTTGCTACACTATATTCCATCTGCCACTTCTCTGCCGACTCTCCCAACCTGTCCAAGTCACTCTCCCAACCTGTCAAGATGTCCCTGCTTTCTCTGTACTACCTACCCCTCCACCTATTTTCGTATCATTCGCAAACTTGGCCACAAAGACTTTAATCCCCTCATCCAAATCATTAATATACAAGGTGAAGGGTAGCATCCCCAACACTGACCCCTGCGGAACTCCGCTAATCACTGGCAGCCAACCAGAAAAAGCTGCCTTTATTGCCACTATTTGCCTTCTGCCATCCAGCCAACCAGCGATCCATGCTAGTATCTGTCCTTTGAAACCATGGGGTCTCATGTTCCTTAGCAACCTCACGTGAGGCAACTTATCAAAGGTTTTCTGAAAATCTAGGTAAACAACATCCACTGACTCTCCTTTGTCTGTCTTACTATTTACTTCTTCAAAGAATTCCAGCAGATTCATCAGGTAACATTTCCCCTTCACTAAACCATGCCGGCTTTGGCCTATTTCATCACAAACTTCTAAATACTCCATAACCTCATCTTTTATATTTGAATCTGAAATCTTACCAAGCATTGAAGTCAGACTAACCAGCCTATAGTTATTCTGCTTTGCTCCCTTCTTGGCAATTTTCCAATCATTTGGAACCACTCCTGACTCTAGTACCTCTTGAAATATCACTATTAATGCCTCCACAATATCTAAAGCCACCTTTTTCAGAACCCCAGTGTAATGTCTCAACGTTCCATTCGCATTTCAAAACAAGTGGGCTTGAGGAAGCCGCTGATTGGTGGAAGCTGACAAGAGGGAGCAGCTGATTGGGAGTCAGATCCCTGCTGATTTCTTCCAGCAGTTTGTATTGTATTGTACTTTGTATTGTATCCAGGGTAAGGGGGAGTATGAGTGCCAGGGCAGTTTACTGTTCTGGATGTCAGATGTGGGAGGTCAAGGAATCTGATAGCCTTCCAGACGTCCACATCTGCGCCAGGTGCATTGAGATGGGGCTCCTAACGGACCGTATTAGGAACCTGGAGCAGCAGCTCGATGACCTCCGTCTGGTCAGGGAGAGCGAGGAGGTCATAGAGAGGAGTTACCGAGAGGTGGTCACTCCAAGACCACAGGAAGGGGCAAGGGGCAGAGGCAGGGACTAGGGAGTACCCCAGTGGCTGTACACCTTGACTATAAGTACTCCTGTTTGAGTACTGTTGGGGCGGACAGCCTACCTGGGGGTAGCAACAGCGGCCGGGCCTCCGGTACAGAGACTGGCCCTGTTGCTCAGAAGGGTAAGGAAAAGAAGAGGAGGGCAGTAGTAATAGGGGACTCTATAGTTAGGGGGTCAGATAGGTGATTCTGTGGATGCAGTCAGCAGACCCGGATGGTAGTTTGCCTCCCTGGTGCCAGGGTCTGGGATGTGTCTAAACGTGTCCAAGATACCCTGAAATGGGAGGGAGAGGAACCCGAGGTCGTGGTACATATAGGTACTAATGACATAGGTAGAACAAGGGAAGAGGTCCTGAAAGGAGAATTTAGGGAGTTAGGAAGAGAGTTAAGGAAAAGGACCGCAAAGGTAACAATCTCATGATTACTGCCTGTGCGACGCGACAGTGAGAGTAGGAATGGAGCAAGGTGGAGGATAAATGCGTGGCAGGGGGCAGGGATTCAAGATTCTGGATCATTGGAACCTCTTTTGGGGAAAGTGTGACCTGTACAAAAAGGACGGGGTTGCACTTGAACCCGAGGGGAACCAATATCCTGGCGGGGAGTTTTGCAAAGGCTACTGGGGAGACTTTAAACTAGAACAGTTGGGGGAGGGACTCAAATAGAGAAAGCTAGTAGAGTGTGTGAGGCAGGAGGCACAGAAGGGAAGCACTCAGACCCAACCTGTAGGGGGGAAAGAAGAAAAATATAATAAACAGAGAATAAGAGGTGGTGGGTTTCTTAAATGTGTGAGCAGAGAGACAGTGGGGTATAAAATGAAGGTAGAAGCAATAGGTAGCAAGGTGAAAAGTAAAAGTGGTAGGCAGACAAATCCAGGGCAAAATTCAAAAAGGGCCATTTTTCAACATAATTTTATAAGGGGTAAGAGTGTTGTAAAAACAAGCCTGAAGGCTTTGTGTCTCAATGCAAGGAGCATTCGTAATAAGGTGGATGAGTTGAATGTGCAGATAGCTATTAATGACTATGATATAGTTGGGATCACGGAGACATGGCTCCAGGGTGACCAAGGCTGGGAGCTGAACATCCAGGGATATTCAATATTCAGGAGGGATAGACGGAAAGGAAAAGGAGGTGGGGTAGCGTTTCTGGTTAGAGAGGAGAATAACGCAATAGAAAGGAAGGACATTAGCTTGGAGGATGTGGAATCGATATGGGTAGAGCTGCGAAACACTAAGGGGCAGAAAACGCTAGTGGGAGATGTGTACAGGCTACCTAACAGTAGTAGTGGAGTTGGGGATGGCATCAAAGGAAATTAGAAATGCGTGCAACAAAGGTAAAACAGTTATAATGGGTGACTTCAATCTACATATAGATTGGGTGAATCAAATTGGCAGGGGTGCTGAGGAAGAGTATTTCTTGGAATGTATGCGGGATAGTTTTCTAAACCAACATGTAGAGGAACCAATGAGAGAGCAGGCTATTCTAGACAGGGTATTGAGTAATGAGGAAGGATTAGTTAGCAGTCTTGTTGTGCGTGGCCCCTTGGGCAAGAGTGACCATAATATGGTTGAGTTCTTCATTAGGATGGAGAGTGACATTGTTAATTCAGAAACAAGGGTTCTGAACTTAAAGAAAGGTAACTTTGAGGGTATGAGACGTGAATTGGCCAAGATTGACTGGCAATTGATTCTTAAAGGGTTGACGGTGGATATGCAATGTAAGGCATTTAAAGACTGCATGGATGAACTACAACAATTGTTCATCCCAGTTTGGCAAATGAATAAATCAGTGAAGGTAGTTCATCCGTGGATAACAAGGGAAATCAGGGATAGTATCAAAACAAAAGATGAAGCGTACAAATTAGCCAGAAAAAGCAGCCGACCAGAGGACTGGGAGAAATTCAGAGTCCAGCAGAGGAGGACAAAGGGCTTAATTAGGAAAGGGAAAATAGATTTTGAAAGAAAACTGGCAGGGAACATAAAAACTGACTGCAAAAGTTTTTATAGATATGTGAAGAGAAAGAGATAATTTAAAACAAATGTAGGTCCCTTGAAGTCAGAAACAGGTGAATTGATCATGGGGAACAAGGACATGGCAGACCAATTGAATAACTACTTTGATTCTGTCTTCACTAAGGAAGACATAAATAATCTGCCGGAAATAGCAGAGATGGAGGAACTGAGTGAAATCCAGGTTAGCCGGGAAGTGGTGTTAGGTAAATTGAATGGATTAAAGGCCGATAAATACCCAGGGCCAGAGAGGCTGCATCCCAGAGTACTTAAGGAAGTAGCCCCAGAAATAGTGGATGCATTAGTGATCATTTTTCAAAACTCTTTAGATTCTGGAGTAGTTCCCGAGGATTGGAGGGTAGCTAATGTAACCCCACTTTTTAAAAATGGAGGGGGAGAGAAAACAGGGAATTACAGACCAGTTAGTCTAACATCGGTAGTGGGGAAACTGCTAGAGTCAGTTATTAAAGATGGGATAGCAGCGCATTTGGAAAGTGGTGAAATCATTGGACAAAGTCAGCATGGATTTATGAAACGTAAATCATGTCTGACGAATCTTATAGAATTTTTCGCAGATGTAACTAGTAGAGTGGATAAGGGGGAACCAGTGGATGTGTTATATCTGGACTTTCAGAAGGCTTTCGACAAGGTCCCACATAAGAGATTAGTATACTAGCTTAAAGAACACGGTATTGGGGGTTCAGTATTGATGTGGATAGAGAACTGGCTGGGAAACAGGAAGCAAAGAGTAGGAGTAAACGGGTCCTTTTCAGAATGGCAGGCAGTGACTAGTGGGGTACCGCAAGGCTCAGTGCTGGGACCCCAGCTATTTACAATATATATTAATGATTTGGACGAGGGAATTGAATGCAACATCTCCAAGTTTGCGGATGACACAAAGCTTGGGGGCAGTGTTAGCTGTGAGGAGGATGCTAGGAGGCTGCACGGTGAGTTGGATAGAGGGGAAATACTTTAGGACCGAGATGAGAAAAACATTTTTCACACAGAGAGCGGTGAATCTCTGGAACTGTCTGCCACAGAAGGTAGTTGAGGCCAGTTCATTGGCTATATTTAAGAGGGAGTTAGATGTGGCCCTTGTGGCTAAAGGGATCAGGGGGTATGGAGAGAAGGCAGGTACAGGATACTGAGTTGGATGACCAGCCATGATCATATTGAATGACGGTGCAGGCTCGAAGGGCCGAATGGCCTACTCCTGCACCTATTTTCAATGTTTCTATATTTCTATGTATTCATACATATTCATGTATATGTTAATGAGTTGATGCTCAATATAAGCAGGGAATGTTGGGTAATAAACCTCTATCTCGTGATCCAGGCAACCTGCGTGTTAGTAGTTATTCATTCTGCCGTCCGGAATGTAACAAAATTGGCGATGAAGAAGGGATAAAGTTTGTGAACTCATCCTTTAAATACACTGCAGGACTGTTTTGCAACATACAGTATTTTTTTAACATTTTAAACAGTAAATACAGAGTTGTGTCGCAGTTGTTTGCGAGCTGGACACGAGAGGCCGAATATCCTTCTGTGCAGAGAATTGTAGTTTAAAACAGCAGCGGTACAAATCGGCGAGAGTTTGTCAGGTTATCTCTATGTTGTGTCTACGTGGCAAGATGTCGTCCTTGGGATTGTATACCATTTTAGACTGAGTTTTTTTGTCAATTTCCTTAAGCTGATAGCCTTTGTACAGCTAAGTTTTAGGTGAGTTGTTACACCAGAACAGGCAGGAAATAGGGGTGTTTGAACGGACTTAAAAAAAAAAGAGAGAACGACATGATGGCAGCATCCACGGTCTACATCAGAAACCTTGGCACTTTTGACAAGAGTAGAGAGCCGTTCAGCTCCTATATGGAGAGAGCAAACATGTTTTTCATGGCAAACAACATAATGAAGATTAGTGGTGAAGGAGAGATAGTGACTGAAACAAATAAGGCTGTTAGCGAACACATGAAATTGATTCTGCTCACAGAGATTGGTCCTGAAATGTACGGCACACTCGTGAATGTCCTTGCGCCCATAAAGGCAAAGGACGTGCCATTCAATGACATTATGAAGAAGTTGGAGGAGCATTTCAACCCAAAGCCTCTGGAAATTGCAGAAAGCTATACATTTGGCACTAGAAACCAGAAGCAGAATGAGACAATCAATGAGTACATTGATGCCTTGAAAAACTTAACTGTGAACTGTAACTTTGGAACCTTTCTCGGACGCGCACTACGTGACAGATTTATTTGTGGTCTAGTGGATGAACGAATTCAAACCAAACTCATGGACACTCCAGATCTTACATTCGAGAAAGCATCCAAGATTGCTACCACAATGGAGAATGCTCGCGAGTTTCATCCACCACATCAAAGAATGCTCATGAGTTTCGTCCACCACAGACTGCAGTGGCCATTTACAGTCACAAGGCAGTGGCTATGGCCAAACCAAGAGATACTAAACCAAAACCAAAGTATGGCAGGGAGCCGGGTTCGGCCAGTTGTTATCGTTGCAACGATAATCACTCATTCCAATTTTGTCTATTCAAAATGGCCAAGTGCTATAACTGCCAGAAGCAAGGCCATATCGCCTCAGCATGTCGGGCCAAGCTTAAAACAGGAAACCAACAATATGTGGGAATCAAGCGACAACACCAGAGGAGTTAATAACTTGGAGATGAACTCAGATGGAAATGAACTTAGGTTGTACACCATTTATGCAACCAATATCGATAAGCCTACAACCAGCCAAGGCAAGGACTTTCGAACTAAACTTTAGATAAATGAACAGTTAATCGATATGTGTATTGACACGGCAGCAGATTGTTCGGTCATGAACAGAGACCTGTACGAATCAAAGTTCCCACAGATGCCATTGTTTGAGAGTAAGGTCAAGCTGAGAACCTACTCAGGCGAAGTTTTGGAGACATATGGACAAATGAACTGTAAAGTTCAGCACAGTGGTCAGTCAGTAACACTGCCCATCATAGTGGCCAGCTACAGAAATAAACCAACCCTCCTTGGAAAGGATTGGCTGAGTAAAATAGAGGTAGACTGGAAGAACATTTTCAGCATCGATTTGTCCAAATCACATCTTGAAAACGTCATAAGCAAACATGCAAGCATTTTTGCTGACAGTTACACTGGAATAACAGGGTACTCTGCACACATTAGACTTAAGCAAGATGTGAGACCTGTGTATTGTCGACCAAGACCTGTACCATATGCACTAATGCAACAAGTGGAGGATGGACGTGACAGGTTAGAGCGGAATGGAGTATTCGTGAAGACAGACCAGAGTAACGAACAATATCCGTTACCAACCTCGCAAGATCTGTACGCAGAACTTAGCGGAGCAAGAGTCTTCACTAAACGGGATTTGTCTCACGCTTACGCCCAACTCAATGTCGACCAGGAAAGTCAGCAGTACTTGACTATCAACACACGTAAGAGCTTGTATTCATATACAAAGCTGCCCTATGGTGTGAAATCCTCCCCGAAAATGTTCCAGTCTGTCATGGACAAAATGTTACAAGGCATTCCGCACTGTGTGCGCAACCAGGATGACCTACTGATATTCACAGAGGGCACGGTAGAACATCTGGAAATCCTCGAGCAAGTTCTCACACGATTGAACTGCCACAATGTCAAACTGCGACAAAGTAAATGTGCATTTGCGCAGTCAGAAGTGGTCTACTTTGGATTCAAATAGATGCCAACGGACTTCGCCCTGTGAAGGCGAAAGTGGAAGCAATAGTGAATACTCCAAAACCCAACAAGTTGTTAGAGCTATGATCATTCCTTGGGATGGTGCAGTTCTATGCACGATTCCTTCCAGATTTAGCAACAGTGCTAAAGCCACTACATCATCTGCTACAAAAATATATGAAATGGACATGGGGAAAGGAACAGCAACGAACATATGGCAAGGAAAACTTGACATGTGACTCCTGCACCTATTTTCCATGTTTCTATGTTTCTAGGTGACAAACTGCTTGTTCACTACGCGAGATTAAACTTGCTTGTGATGCTTCAAGTTATGGTGTAGGTGCAGTGATCTTCCACAGACAGGAAAACCTATTGCTTTTGCATCCCGCACCCTATCACCGAGTGAACGGAATTATGCACCGTGTTCGGAATCAAGAAATTCCATCAGTTTCTTCTCGGCAGACCATTCACCCTAGTGACTGTTCACAAGCCACTACTAGTGATACTTGGTCCCAAGTCAGGTATACCTTCCATGGTGGCATCAAGAATGCAACGCTGGGCAATTTTGCAGTCCCAATATGACTACAAGGTTGAGTACAGAAGCTCCAAGTGCAACGCAGTTGCAGATGCGTTGTCCTGGTTGCCCCATGAGAACTCTGATGTGGGAAGTGAGAACTCAATCTGCACATTGCAAGTTGCAGATGAAGTTGTACACCTCCATCATGGAGGTGCAAGTTGTACACTTCCATCATCCTGACCGCGGTATACATCCCACCCCAGGCAGATGTCCGCCTGGCACTGGAGGAGCTGCACGCCGTGGTCAACAAACACCAGACGTCTTACCCCGAGGCATTTACCACCATTGCTGGGGACTTCAATAAGGCAAACCTGAAGAAATCGCTCCCTAACTTCCACCAACATGTCTCCTGCTGTACCAGAGGACCAAACACCCTCGACCACTGCAACACCACCATTAAGTATGCCTATCGCACTATCCCCCACCCTCACTTCGGTAAATCCGACCATACCGTGGTGCTGCTTCTTCCTGTTTACAGGCAGCAATTGAAGAGCGCACCCGCAGAGGTGAGGACAGTACAGAACTGTTCGGGGGGGGGGGCAGAGGAACAACTCCAGGTTTGTTTGGAGTCTGTAGACTGGGCAATGTTCAAGGACTCGGCAACGGACATGAACGAATACGCCACAGTCGTTACAGACTTCATAAAGAAATGTGTGGAGGACTGCATCCCTACAAAAACCTTCAGAGTGTTTCCCAATCAGAAACCTTGGATGAACTTTGAGATCTGCACTATTCTGAAGACCAAACACCGGGCATTCATGTCCGATGATACAGTGGTCTACAAGAAGTCCAGATACGACCTTGGTAAGGCCATCAAAAAGGCCAAAAGGGACTTCAAACTGGAGGATGAGACAGATGTTCGGCAGCTGTGGCGGGGCCTGATTGCAATCACCTCCTACAAGGCGAAACCAGGAGGCAGCTCGAATGTCGGCGAAACATTACTCCCTGATGAGCTCAATGCGTTTTACGCACGCTTTGACAGGGAGAATACTGATGTGCCTTCCCGAGCCCCCATTCACTGCGATGGTATTTCAGTCTCAGACACAGAGGCCGACATCAGGAAATCCTTCAGAGGGGTGAACCCTCCTAAAAACGCCTGGACCTGATGGCATACCCGGTCGTGTTCTAAAAACCTGTGCGAACCAACTGGCTGAAGTTTTTACGGACATTTTCAACCTCTCACTTCTGAGGTCTGAGGTCCCCACCTGCTTTAAAAGGGCATCAATTATACCAGTGCCCAATAAGAGTAAGGTGACGTGCCTCAATGACTATCGACCAGTGGCACTAATGCCTGTGGTGATGAAATGCTTTGGTTGATCATGGCGCAAATCAACTTCTACCTCGACAAAAACCTGGACCCACTGCAGTTCGCTTACCGCCACAACAGATCAACGGTGGATGCGATCTCGCTGGCCCTCCACTCCGCTTTGGACCACTTGGACAACAAAAACTCATATGTCAGGCTGTTATTCATTGATTACAGCTCGGCATTTAACACAATCATCCCCTCCAAGCTGGTTACCAAACTCGCAGAACTGTGCCTCTGCGCATCCCTCTGCAATTGGATCCTCGACTTCCACATTCACAGACCACAGTCTGTTCGTATTGGTGGAAATGTGTCAGCCTAGATAACAATCAGCACGGGAGCACCTCAAGGCTGCGTGCTCAGCCCCCTGCTGTACTCACTCTATACTCATGACTGCGTAGCCGGTCATAGTGCGAGCTCCATCATCAAGTTCTCTGACGACACCACTGTTGTGGGACGTATCACTGATGGGGATGAGTCAGAGTATAGATGAGAGATCGAGCGACTGTCCATATGGTGCCAGCACAATTACCTGGCCCTCAACACCAGAAAAACCAAGGAACTGATTGTGGACTGTGGATGGGGACCCACGGTCACGTTTATGGTTGAAAGGGTCAAGAGATTCAAATTCCTGGGCGTGCACATCTCTGAAGATCTTTCCTGGTCCGAGAACACTGATGCAATAATCAAGAAAGCACATCAGCGCCTCTACTTCCTGAGAAGATTACGGAGAGTCGGTTTGTCAAGGAGGACTCTCTCTAACTTCTACAGGTGCACAGTAGAGAGCATGCTGACCGGTTGCATCATGGCTTAGTTCAGCAACTGGAGAGGAAAAGACTACAAAAAGTAGTAAACACTGCTCAGTCCATCATCGGCTCTGACCTCCCTTCCATCGAGGGGATCTATCGCAGTCGCTGCCTCAAAAAGGCTGGCAGCATCATCAAGGACCCACACCATCCTGGCCACACACTCATCTCCCCGCTACCTTCACGTAGAAAGTACAGGAGCCTGAAGGCTGCAACGACCAGGTTCAGGAATATCTACATCCCCACAGCCATCAGGTTATTAAACTTGGCATTACAAAACTCTGAACATTATTAGCTCATTATCTGTTATTTGCACTTTATCAGTTTATTTATTCATGTGTGTATATATTTATATAATGGTATATGGACACACTGATCTGTTCTGTAGTCATGCCTACTATGTTCTGTTGTGCTGAAGCAAAGCAAGAATTTCATTGTCCTATCAGGGACACATGACAATAAACTCACTTGAATCTTGAATCTTGAAGACTTTCCAGTGACAACAACAAAAACTGCAGCAGCAACAGAGAAAAACAATGTGTTGAAGTGGGTCTATGAACAGACATTTAACGTTGGGACTGAAATCGATAGTGGATTGAACTCAATTCTGAACTCAGAGCTGAAGCCTTTCCATAATCGACGCCATGAATTATCATGTGAGCAGGGAAGCATTAAGTGGGGTTACAGAGTGGTTGTACCAGTCTTTGAGAAACAAAATTATGAATGAATTTCATGCCGAACATCCTGACATAGTAAGCATGGTCAAATGCCAGAAGTTTTGTGTATTGGCCTGGTATTGACAGTGATATGGAGTCACTGGTGAGCAAATGTAGTGTCTGCCAAAATTGCCGGTGTAAACCACCAAAAACACCACTGCAACCATTGTCATGGCCAAGTAGACCTTTTCAGAGAGTTGATGTAGATTTTTGTTCTCTTTCTGGTACGAGTAGATAGTCATTCCAAAAGGATTGAGGTTAAGCATATGGGGTCAAGCACTTCTACTGAGTGTACCATAGATGCGTTGAGATCCATTTTTGCATGCCATGGTTTACCGGAAGAACTTGTTTCTGATAACGGGCCTCAGTTTCGATCTGAACGGTTCAAAGAGTTCATGCAGCGGAATGGTGTAAAACACACACTTGTTCCCCCATACCATTCAGCCTCCAACGGGGCAGCGGAAAGGTCTGTTAGAATAGTCAAAGATGCTCTCAAGAAACAGGTTTTGCAGGATAGTTCAAAGCTCAGCATGAAGCATCGTTTGGCTAGTTTCTTGCTGAAGTAGAGAACCACACAACACACAACAACGGGTACTCACCTGTCGAACTGTTGATGAAGAGAAGGCTAAGTCTAATTCAACCCAATTTGGCCTTGAGAGTTGAGCAAAAACAATTAAGTCAAAACGCCATTTTGACTCCCACAAAAAGGAGATGTACTTCAAGCCAGATGAGCAGGTTTGTGTTCTCAGTCCTCCCAACAAGTCCAGTCGAAACAGATGGGATGTTGGGAAAATAGTGGCAGTGTGTGGAACAAAAAAATATTTAGTTGAAGTTGGAGATAGGATCAAAAGTGTTCATGTTGATCAAATGATTCCTGCCAAACATGAAACAAAAACTGAGCATGAAGTCCTAATCCCTGAGTTTTTACCTGAAAGTGAGTTGGAAGAGACCACTGTGATTGAAACACAAAGTTCAGTTAGTACAGACAAAGAAACAGATTCCTCTGGTCAAAGTCAGTGTACTAAAACAGAGCCAAACAAGCCTACAGTTGAGTCAACACCTAAACCTTTTACAGCTGTTACTGTTAAAAGATCAGGTAGGATCCGTAAACAAGTAATCAGGTTAGGTTTGTAAGTTAAGTCACTCACGGTATAAGTAAAACGAAAATGTGTAAATATGTAAAATAAATATGTTATGTTTATCATTTAAGATTTCATCAATACTGGTTTAAATCAAGTATCACACAACAAAATTGTAACCGAGTACTTAGAATTAATACTTTAAAAAAAGGAGAGCAGTGTAATGTATTCATACATATTCATGTATATGTTAATGAGTTGGTGCTCAATATAAGCAGGGAATGTTGGGTAATAAACCTGTCTTATGATCCAGGCAACCTGCGTGTAAGTTGTTATTCATTCTGCCGTCCGGAATATAACACCCAGGGTGCAGTCCATTTGGTCCAGATGACTTTCCACTTTCAGCCCTTTCAGCTTCCCAAGCACCTACTCCTCAGTAATAGCCATTCAACTAACTTCCACCCCATAATTCTCTTGAATCTTAGGCATATTGTTGGTGTCTTCCACAATGAAGACTGATGCAGAAAAGTTATTCAACACCTCTGCCATTTCTTTATTCCCCATTATCACTTCTCCTGCATCATTTTCCAGCAGTCCAACATCCACTCTTGCCTCTTTCGTACATTTTATATAACTGAAGACACTTTTGCTCTCCTCTTTTATATTATTAGCTCGCTTACCTTCGTATTTCATCTTTTCACCCCTTATTGCCATTTTAGTTGCCATCTGTTGATCTTTAAAAGCTTCCCAATCCTCTGCTTCCGACTAATCTTTGCAATGTTATACATCTTCTCTTTCAGTTTTATACTGTACTTGACTTCCCTTGTCAGCCACGGTCGCCTCATTCTCCCGCTAGAATCTTCTTCCTCTCTGGAATGAAAAGATCCTTCATTTTCCAAATTATTCCCAGAAATTCTTGTCATTGCTGTTCCACCATCATTCCGGCTAGGGTCCTTTTCCAGTCAACTTTGGCTAACTCCTCCCTCATGCCTCTGTAGTCCATTTGATCAGTTGTAATACCAGGTACACATTCGATTTCACCTTCTCCCTCTCAAATGTAAGGATACATCTTATCATATTGTGGGTGCTACCTCCGAGTGGTTCCTTTACCTTGAGTTCCCTTATCAAATCCGGTTCAATGCACAATACTAAATCCAGAAGAGCTTTTTCCCTGGTAGGCTCCACTAAAAGCTGTTCTAAGAATCCATATCGGAGGCACTACAAATTCCCTTTCTTTGGATCCAGTACCAACCTGGTTTTCTCAGTCTTCCTGCATATTGAAATGTCCCATGCCCACCATAATATTGCCTTTCTGACATGCCGATTGTATCTCCTGATATAACTTGTACCGTATATAATGGCTACTGTTTGCGTCCTGTAAATAGAAACATAGAAAATAGGTGCGGGAGTAGGCCATACGGCCCTTCGAGCCTGCACCGCCATTCAATATGATCATGGCTGATCATCCAACTCAGTATCCCGTACCTGCCTTCTCTCCATACCCCCTGATCCCCTTAGCCACAAGGGCCACATCTAACTCCCTCTTAAATATAGCCATTGAACTGGCCTCAACTACCTTCTGTGGCAGAGATTCACCACTCTCTGTGTGAAAAATGTTCTTCTCATCTCGGTCCTAAAAGACTTCCCCCTTATCCTTAAACTGTGACCCCTTGTTCTGGACTTCCCCAACATCGGGAACAATCTTCCTGCATCTAGCCTATCCAACCCCTTAAGGATTTGTAAGTTTCTATAAGATCCCCCCTCAATCTTCTAAATGCTAGCGAGTACAAGCCGAGTCTATCCAGTCTTTCTTCATATGAAAGTCCTGACATCCCAGGAATCAGTCTGGTGAACCTTCTCTGTACTCCCTCTATGGCAAGAATGTCTCCTCAGATTAGGAGACCAAAACTGTACGCAATATTCCAGGTGTGGTCTCACCAAGACACTGTACATCTACAAATAACACCCATTAGTGTATTTTTACCCTTACAATTCCTCAGCTCTACCCACAATGACTCTACATCTGATCCTATGTCACCCCTCGCTAAGGAACAAATTTCATTCAGCAACAGAGCTACCCCAGTCCCTCTACACACCTGTCTGCTTTTTTGTTGGACTTATAACCTTGAGTATTCAGCTCCCAGGTCTGACTATCCTGCAGCCATTACTCTAATTCGCACAACATTATACCTACCAATTTCTAACTGTGTTACAAGCTCATCCACTTTGTTACTTATACTATGTGCAATTAAATAAAACGCTTTTAATTTGCTATTCACCTCCCCTTCCCTCACACCGGTCCCGATTTTACCTGACCTTACTCTGTTAGCCCTTCTTAAACTTTCCATCCTATTACTTCTGGAGACTTCTGTAACTTTTCCTGCACTCTCTTTCCCTTTTACTTCCAATTTGTCAACCACCCCTCCCTCCCTCCCACTATTTAGATTAAAGCTTAATCCAGGTCCCTGGTTATACAGTCAATCCACGGCCCTGGTTATACAGTCAATGTCCCTGCTCACCATTGAGAATCCATCTCCACTAATTCAGCGCTTGGTCAGCTGTCCACAGAAGCTTAGAGATTAAAGAACTCTCATACCTTCACTCTCTCTGCAACCTGCATTGAAGCTCAGTAAACACAGTACTTATTTTAAGATAATAAACCAAAAAAAATCAATAAATGATATACCACAATATTAGGGCAATAAACCCCAAGAGTCCAGTTTTTGAATAATAGTCATAGAGTGAAACAGAGTGGAAACAGGCCCTTTGACCCGACTTGCTACACTAATTCCCAACTGCCAGCATTTTGTCCATATCCCTCCAAACCTGTCCTATCCATGTGACCTTCTAACTGCTTCTTAAATGTTCGGATAGTCCCTGCCTCAACTACCTCCTCGGGCAGCTTGTTCCTTATATCCACTACCCTTTGTGTAAAAAAGTTACTCCTCAGAATCCTATTAGATATTTTCCCCTTCACTTTAAACCTATGTCCTCTGGTCCTCAATTCACCTACTCTGGGGAAGAGACACTATGCATGTACCCGATCTATTCCTCTCATGATCTTATGCACCTGTATAAGATCATCTCTTTTCCTCATGCACTCCATGGAATAGAGTCCCAGCCTCATCAACCTTTGCCTATAGCTCAGACCCTCTAATCCTGTCAACATCCTCGTAAATCTTCTCTGTCCCCTTTCCAGCTTGACAACATCTTTCCAATAACAGAGTGCAGATAGTGAAATGTTTGTGAAAGATTGCAGCAGGATCTGGATCGATTGGCCAGGTGGGCGGAGGAAGGGTTGATGGAATTTAATACAGAGACGTGTGAGGTGTTGCATTTGTGGACGCCGAACAAGGGCAGGACATACACAGTAAATGGTAGGTCTCTGGGTAGTGTTGAGGAGCAGAGGGGTCTAGGAGTATAGGTGCATGGTTCCTTCAAGGTCAAGTCACAGGTGGATAAGGTGGTCAAATAGGCTTTTGGCACTTTGGCCTTATTCAGTCAGAGTATTGAGTATAGACGTTGGGAGGTAATGTTGCAGTTGTATAAGACGTTGGTGAGACCGCATTTAGAATATTGTGTTTAGTTCTGGCCACCATGTTATTGTAAAGATATTGTCAAGCTTGAAAGGCTTCAGAAAAGATTTATGAGGACGTTGCCAGGACGAGAGGGTGTGAGCTACAGGGAGAGGTTGAGTAAGCTGGGTCTCTATTCCATGGAGCGCAGGAGGATCAGGGGTGATCTTATAGAGGTATACAAAATCATGAGTGGAATAGATCGGGTACAGAGTCTCTTGCCCAGAGTAGGGGAATCGAGGACTAGAGGACATAACATAGAAACATAGAAAATAGGTGCAGGAAGAGG